>JBBYHM010000020.1:8300970-8578027 GCA_038381775.1 Adansonia rubrostipa | reverse complement strand
ATAGGTAATTTACATCCAAGAAGTTATTGCCATGCCTATGCGAAGGGTTACTCATGAAGGCAGATAGCTCACTTCCTCCTAATGATTAGATTATAACCACGCCATAGAGTTTGGTAGGACACTAATGCACATGCAAGTGCATGGTGTATGACGGGGAAATGATTAAACCTTTTTGTTTACTTCCGTATTACCATTTTTATTAAACTAATGATTATTCAAAATAATACAATCCTGACAATCATGCCAAATGAAATATTAGTTGACAAAACCAAAAAGAGGTCATAGTTAAATAATGATTGAAGATCGAAAGAATTAGGAACCTAGCAAGACACGACTAGTTATTGGCCTAACTCTTTATACTGCCCCTAGTGGAGTCGCCAAGCTATCGCAATGTGCCTTGGAGTGGATCCTTTCGAATCTATGGGTGTATACGACTTAAAATATTTTTTTAACTTAGAAATATCTTTTTGACCAAGACTTTTCCTTTGTGACATGATGAGAATGAGAAAGTATGGATTCTCGACTTGTGATACCATGAAGGGGACCATGAGATGAAACACTCATCTTATTGGTCTTGGATGACCATGACGAAATGGCCAACGCTTGAGTCGCCACTGATCATTTTGGGCTAGGCATGATCGGATGCCTATTGAAACCTATGTTTTGAGTTACGAAACTTAAAACATCGATCCTATGGTCTACGTAATACAAAGATTCATCATTTGGGTTCGGGAGATGGTTACACACGATGAGGTACGAACCTCTTCGTGATGCCCGAAATCGATACCTTACTAGCTATGTCTTATCTCAGTTTCGATTCTTTTGATCTTAACTTGCCATTTATTTCAATATAACCCCTTTTAATGCATGAATCCTATTGAAATACAAATCCAAGTTTTGATGAAAAAGATTTAATCTCATATACACCCTAAGGAGATGGGGAATATAAAGATTTTCAATAAAAATGACCTCGCGATTTTACTTTGAAAAATGAAATATTCTACTTTGGGTACTGAAGAGATACTCACGTGGAATATTACCTTTAGTTTTATTTAAAATGATTAGAAAACATGAATGCAAATAATCATCACAAAGAAATCACGTCATTAAGGCAACAAATAAATTAACATAACATGGATCATTCAATGCAATGATAAAGAAAGGAATGGACTATTAGAATTTATCTTACAATTGGCATCGATTATTTGGCAAAAACCAAATCGATAATTTTCGAGATGCATCTAGGTCTTTTGATTGAACAAGATTTGTTTGACACATTCATCGAAGTCTGAGAAGGAAAAAAATAATTATAGCTAAAAAAAGGGTTAGAGTATCCCTTTGCAAAGGTAGGGGTTGGAGTATCCCTGTGGATGACAAATAATTTTGACAAAGGAGGATTTTTGCATCTTGACAATTTTGAAAAGCAGGGTTAGAGTATCCCCTCAAAAGGTTAGGGTTGGAGTATCCCCATGGATGACAAATCATTTTGACAAAGGAAGATTTTTCAATCTCAACAATTTTGAAAAGCAAGGTTGGAGTATCCCCAAAGGTGACATGTATGACACTTCTTAAAGAAATCAAGCTAGAAAACTTAAGTTGCCAAAACTTTGTAATTTAGAAAATAAGTGAGCATTTTGACGACTTTTGGCAAAAGAAATTATTATGAATAGGGATGGTAAAGATGAAAAATATGTTTATGCCTTTATATGAGCCTATGGTTTGAAAACCTTAACAAGACCTTGTTTTAAATATATTTAGACACACTTTTAGAGAGAAATATTAAAAAATTCATGAAAAATTGTTTAGGATTTTAAAAGGATTTTTCAATTTGCAACAGTTATGTTACTAGCAGGGGATAAAGCAAAGTAGGGGATATTTCTTATTTTCTTTATCTTTATGGGTCTAAACTTGAGTCATTAACATTCGAACGTCCATGACTGAAGGGAAAGAGTGGCATGAGCATCACGAACTTATTTGCATAGCCTGGGAGTAGTTTGGGACAATAAAACAGCTCGTTAATCATACCACTCAAGGTTTTGACTGAAGAACAAGGCATGAACATTTCGAGAACGAGTGCAAGGCCATTTTTTTTTGGAAAATTACAAGATTTGAGCTCGTTTAACCAAGATTGCAGAATTGGAAAACTTAATTTCCCCGAGATTTTTTCATGTTAACATTAAGGAAAATATTAAGTTCTTGCTAGTCCTCATTGTTGAGGTTAACATGCTTGGCTTAGGGAGGTTTTGAAAATTGGTTTTTGATAGTCATCAAACAAGCATTTTGACAAGGGGAAGACAACAAACATACAAGGGGATGGCACATAACATGAATAGGGATGCTAACTTTACCAATGGTCTAGACAAAGAAAGTGTAATGCATTTTGACAAGAAAATGTTATGGGCGCTAAAAATGACAATGATTCATGCAAACTAATGTATAAATGAGCTTGAAATGTGTTAGCTATTGATTCATACATGGATTAAGGATAACAAGATGCGTGGATATCATATAAAATGCATGAGCAAGAGATATCAAACTAATAAGAATGAAATAAGGCATTTTGCACATCAAAGAGGCATTAAGGCATCCAAATCTTAAACTTGCACAACCAAAAGCCACAATAATGCTTATAATCCTAAGAGGGTGATGGAAACATGGAGAGCTTACTAAAATGATGAAGATGTTGAAAAATAAAAAATGAAAGTGATAAAATGAGAAGTTATGCCAACAAAACTTCACTTTTTGGCCAAATAATTAGAGTAGTAGAGATGGCTTGAATTTCCCTCTTTTCCTTATTGTTAATAAGCCAAAAAAAAGAGAGAAATAATAAGATTTTGGTTCAGGTATGGATGAGGGTGACTTTTAGAATGAGTAATGGTTAAGAATGAATATGCTGGGGCTGTTTTTAGGTGGTAAGTGAAGAGCTACAGGATTTGGTTTTCTTGATGTGGGAATGTGTTTTTGAAGCTAAAAATGAGCTAGAATCTAACCTTCTTTAGCTAAGATATAAGTGGTCTATTTATACCCACATTTTGGAGCCAATTTAGAGGTGTTTTGGGTCATTTCTCAAGAAGGACAAAGTGGTGTTAGCTTAGTGGCTATAGAGTGGCTATAGGGAGCAACTTGCGACTAATGTGATGGACATAAGGTGGCTAGTTTAAATTCTGAAATGATTTTCTAGCATATACAGTGGCTACTGATCTTAGCCAACAAACTAGGGAGGAGTAGGGTGGTCATGTGACATTAACCTTTTTGATCTAATTTAGACTTCAAAAAAAAAATGTTTTGGTTAATTCAAAAGTCCAAATTCATAATTTGATATGGGTTTTGATCTCTTTTTATCCAAAGAAACAAGTTAAAATCGAGTTTCTGATCAATGGTGGATGAGTCAAAAATGCTCGAACTGTGGAAAATTAGCCTAGTTGCTAAAAAAAATTAGCCTAGACAAAATAAGATGTTTACAACATTTATGCTTTGGTTTAACTGGAAAAGCTTTTCTTTCTGCCATTTTCCTTACTACCAATTTCATCCGCCAAAAGAGACTAACATTGAATCTCATAATTATATCCATTCTATTGTTGATTAGGCAAAATAAACACATTCACCTTATTAAGGTACATGACATTGATGCTTTGGTTTAATAGGAAAACTTTTCTTTCCACTATTTTCCTTAGAATTAAAGTTCATTTGTCAGAAGAGACAAACATGAATTCTCATAATTGTATCCATTATTTTCTTTATATGGTATCATAAATGCATTTTTCTCACTAGGATACATGATATTTGATACTTTGCTTTAATGAGAAAAGTTTTTCTTTCCATGTTTTTTGTAGAATTAAAGTTTGTCGACCAGAAGAGACGAACAAGGATTTTCATAATTATTTCCATTCTTTTCATGATTAAGCATTATAAACAAATTCTCTTCGTTGAGATACATGATATTGATGCTTTCATTTAACAAGAAAAGCATCTTTTTCCACTATTTTTATTAGAATCAAAGCGTCTATCAAAAGAGACAAACAATGATTCTCAAAATTATATCCATTCTTTTCTTAACTCGACATCATAAACATATTCTCCTCATTGGGATACACGATATTGATGCTTTACTTTAACAAGAAAAGCTTTTCCTTCTACCATTTTCTATAGAATCAAAGTTTATCTACCAAAAGAGACATAGATGGATTTTTTTAATTATATCCACTCTTTTCTTGATTAGGCATCATAAACAAATTGTAATCATTAGGATACATGATATTGGTGCTCTGGTTTAACAAGAAAAGCATTTCTTTCCACTATTTTCCTTAGAATCAAAGTTTATCAGCCAAAAGAGACGAATAAGTATTCTCATAGTTATATCTAGTCTCTTCTTGATTCAGCTTCATAAACACAGTCTCCTTATTGGGATGCATAATATTGATGCTTCGCTTTAACAAGAAAAGCTTTTCTTCCCATCATTTTCCATAGAATCAAAGTTCGCCCTCCAGAACAGATGAAAATGAAATTTCATAATTATATCCATTATTTTCAAGATTTGGCATCATAAACATGTTTTCCCTATTAGTAGAATTGGCATTTATGCTTTGGTTTGATAGGAAATGCATTTCTTTCCACCATTTCCTTACTATCATTTTTTTCTGCCAAAAGATACTAACTAGATTCTTTTAATTATATCCATTCTATTGTTGATCAGGCAATGTAAACACATTCACCTTGTTAGGGTCCATGATATTGATGCTTTGGTTTAATAAGAAAAGCTTTTTTTTCCACTATTTTCCTTAGAATCGAAATTCATTTGTCAAAAGAGATGAACATGGATTCTTATAATTGTATCCATTATTTTCTTTATCCACTATCATAAATACATTCCCCTCACTAGGATACATGATATTGATGTTTTGCTTTAACGAGAAAAGTTTTTTTCCATAATTTTTGCAAAACCAAAGTTCATCAGCCAAAAGAGACGAACATGAATTTTTGTAATTATGTCCTTTCTTTTCATGATTGAACATTATAAACAAATTCTCCTTATTGGGATACATGATATTGATGCTTTCACTTAACAAGAAAAGCATCTCTTTCCACTATTTTCATTTGAATCAAAGTGTTTGTCGAAAGAGATGAACAAGGACTCTCACAATTATATCCATTATTTTCTTGATTCAACATCATAAACACGTTTTCCTTATTAGGATGCATGATATTAATGCTTTGCTTTAAAAAAAAGGCTTTTCTTTTTGCCATTTTCTATAAAATTAATGTTCATCTACCAAAAGAGACGAACATGGATTTTCATAATTATTTCCATTCTTTTCTTGATTAGGCATCATAAACAAATTCTAATCATTGGGACACATGATATTGGTGCTTTAGTTTAACAAGAAAAGCATTTTTTTTTTACTATTTTCCTTAGAATCAAATTTTGTCGGCCAAAAGAGATGAACAGCTATTCTCACCGTTATATCCATTCTCTTCTTGATTTAGTTTCACAAACACATCCTTATTAGGATACACAATATTGATACTTTGTTTTAACAAGAAAAGCTTTTCTTTCCACCTTTTTTAGTTGAACCAAAATTTGTCTGCCAAAAAAGACAAACATGGTTTTTCATAATTATATCCATTCTTCTCATGATTGAGCATCATAGACAAATTTTACTTATTAGGATACATGATATTGATGCTTTGGTTTTACAAAAAAACTATTTCTTTTGACTATTTTCCATAGAATCAAAGTTCTCCAGCCAAAATAGATGAACAAGGATTCCCATAATTATATCCATTTTTTTCTTGATTTGGCATCATAAATGCAGTCTACTCATTGGGATGTATGATATTGATGCTTTGTTTTAACAAGAAAGGCTTTTCTTTTTACCATTTTTTGTAGAATCAAAATTCCTCTGTGGCATGAGACGAACAAGGATTTTCATAATTATACCTATTCGTTTCATGATTGGGCTGAGAAAAACATTCTACATTTTAGGATAAATGATAATGATGCTTTGGTTCAACAACAAAAGCTTTTTTTTCCACTAATTTTTATGGAATCAAAGATCATCAAGTAGAAGAGATGAAAATGGATTTTCATAATTATATCCATTCCTTTCATGATTGGGCAATATAAACACATTCTCCTCAGTGGGATACATGATATTGATACCTTGGTTTAACAAGAAAATTAATTTTTCCACCATTTTTGTACAAGCAAAGTTCGTATGCCAAAAGAGACAAACAAAAGGTTTTCATAATTATATCCATTCATTTCATGACTGGGCATCATAAAACATTCTCTTCACTGGGATATGTTATATTGATGCTTTATTTAACAAGAAGAACGTTTCTTTTCACCATTTTTTTGGAACCAACATTCATCTGCTAAAAACAATGAATATGGATTTTTGTAATTATGCCTAATTCTTTTCATGAATGGGCATCACCAACACATTCTCCTATTTGGGATAGATGACATTGGTGTTTTGATTTATCAAGAAAAGCTTTTCTTTACACCGTTCTTCATAAAATCAAAGTTCATCCGTCAAAAGAGATGAACGTGGACTTTCATAAATCTATCCATTGTTTTCATGAATGGGCATCATGAACAGATTCTGATCTTTAGGAACATGACATTGATGCTTTAGTTTAATAAGAAAAGCTTTTCTTTCCACCATTTGCCTTAGAATCATAGTGTATTTGCCAAAAGAGAAGAACATGGATTCTCATAGTTTGTCCATTCATTTTTTGATTTGGAATCATAAATGCATTTTCCTCATTGGTATACATGATATTAACACTTTAGTTCTGCAAGAAAACCTTTTCTTTCCTATATTTTCCATTAAATCAAAGTTCATCTACCCAAGGAGTCAAACATGGATTTTCATAATTATATCCATTCTATTCTTGATTGGACACCATAAACACATTCCTCTTTTTGGGATAAATGATATCGGTGCATTTTTTTTAACAAGAAAAGCTTTTCTTTATGCCATTTTTATATATTCATGGTTTATCAGCCAAAAAAGACAGACACAAAATGCCGTAATTATATATTTTCTTTTTATGATTTGGCATCAGAAACACATTCTTCTCATTGGGATACATGATGCTGATGCTTTGGCTTAAGAAAAAAAGCTTTTTTTTTTCATTTTTTGCGAAATCAAAGTTCATTTGCCAAAAGAGATGAACATGGATTTTTCCTAATTATATTCTTCCCTTTCTTGTTTAGGTATCATAAACACATTCTCCTCATTGGGATACATGATATTGATGCTTTTGTTTTGCATGAAAAGCTTTTTTTCCATCATTTTTCATAGAATCATGATTTATCTAGCCAAAGAGACAATAGGGAGTTCTGTAATTATATCCATTCTTTTCTTGATCGGGCAATGCAAACGCATTTACCTTATTGGGGTACATGATATTGATGTTTTAGTTTAACAAGAAAAGCTTTTCATTCCACTGTTTTCCTTAGAATTAAAGTTTACCTGCCAAAAAAGACGAACACATTATCCTCACTAGGATACATGATATTGATACTTTGCTTTAACAAGAAACATTTTTCTCTCCATATTTTTATAGAATCAAAGTTCATCTACCAAAAGAGGCAAACATGGATTTTTATAATTATCTCTATTCCTTTCATGGTTAGGCACCATAAACAAATCTCTTTAGTGGGACATATGATATTGATGCTTTCGTTTAATAAGAAAAGTATTTCTTTCCACTATTTTCACTACAATCAAATTCTGTCTGCCAAAAGAGACAAACAAGGATTCTTACAATTATATCCATTAGTTTCTCTATTCGACATCATAAACACATTCTCCTTATTGGGATACACGATATTAATGCTTTGCTTTAAGATGAAAAGCTTTTCTATTCACCATTTTTAATAGAATGAAAGTTCATCTATCGAAAGAGACGAACATGGATTTTCATAATTATATCCATTCTTTTCATGATTGGGCATCATAAACAAATTCTCTTCATTGGGATACATGATATTGCTGCTTTGGTTAAATAAGAAAAGCATTTCTTTCCACAATTTTGCTTAGAATGAAAGTTTATCTATGAAAAGAGACAAACAAGGAGTCTCACAGTTATATCCATTTTTTTCTTGATTCAATATCATAAATATATTCTCCTCATTAGGACACACAATATTGATGCTTTGCTTTAACAAGAAAAGCTTTTCTTTTCACTTTTTTCCATTGAATCAAAATTTGTCTGCCAGAAAGGATGAACATGGATTTTTGCAAATATATCTATTCTCTTCATGATGGCATCATAAACAAATTCTACTCTTTAGGATACATGATATTGATGCTTTGTTTTTACCATAAAAACATTTTTTTCTACTATTTTCCATAAAAGCAAAGTTCGTCTGCCAAAAGAGATGAATAAGGATTCCCATAATTATATCTATTATTTTCTTGATTTGGTATCATAAATGCGTTTTACTCATTAGCATACATGATATTGATGCTTTGGTTTAACAAGAAAAGCTTTTTTTCACCATTTTTTGTGGAATCAATGTTTTTCTAGCAAAAGAGATGATCATCGATTTTCATAATTATATCCATTCTTTTCATGATTGAGCATCATAAACACATATTCTCATTTGGGAAACATGGTATTGATGCTTTGGTTTAAAAAAAAATGTTTTTTCCATCATTTTTGTAGAATCAAAGTTCACATAGCAAAAGAGATGAACATAGGTTTTCATAATTATATCTATTCCTTTCATGATTAGAAATCATAAACACATTCCCTCTATTAGGATACATTATATTGATGCTTTATTTAACAAAAAGAGCTTTTCTTTCCACAATTTTTTATGGAATCAATGTTCATTCACCAAAAGAGACAAATATGGATTTTCATACTTATGTCTATTCCTTTCATGAATAAGCATCACAAACACATTCTCTTCTTTAGGATAAATGATATTGGTGCTTTGGTTTAACAAGATAAGCTTTTCCCTCCATCATTTTTCATGGAATCAAAGTTTGTTTGCCAAAAGAGGTGAACATTGATTTTTGTAATTCTATCCATTCTTTTCATGGTTAGGCATCATAAACACATTCTCCCTTTTCAGATACATGACATTGATGCCTTGGTTTAACAAGAAAAGCTTTTCTTTTCATCATTTTCCTTAGAATCATATTCCATCTGCCAAAAGAGATGAACATGGAGTCTCACAATTGATCCATTCTTTTTTTGATTTGGAAACTTAAACACATTCTTCTTATTGGTCTACATGATAGTAGTGCATTAGTTTCACAAGAAAGGCGTTTTTTCCCTATATTTTCCATTAAATCAAACTTTGTTTGCCAAAAGAGACGAATAAGGATTTTTGTAATTATATCCATTCTATTCTTTATTGGGTATCATAAACATATTTTCCTCTTTGGGATAAATGATATTGGTGCAATGGTTTAACAAGAAAAGCTTTTCTTTGGGCCATTTATTGTAGAATCTAGGTTCGTCTGCCAAAAGAGATGAACAAGGAATGTCATAATTATGTCTATTTTTTTCATGATCGGGCATCATAAACACATTCTCCTTATTGGGATACATGACATTGATGTTCTGGCTTAAGAAGAAAAACTTTTTTTTCCAACATTATATGTAGAATCAAAGTTCGTCTACCAAAATAGATGAACATGGATTTTCCTAATTATATTTTTCCCTTTCTTGTTTAGGTATCATAAACACATTCTTCTCATTGGGATACATGATATTGATGCTTTGGTTTTGCATGAAAAGCTTTTTTTCCATTATTTTTCATAGAATTATGGTTCATCCACCGAAAGAGATGAACACGGAATTCTATAATTATATCCATTCTTTTCATCATTAGGCATTATAACCACAATCTCCTCATTGGGATACATGATGCTGATGCTTTCGTTTATAGAGAAAAGCTTTTCTTTCTACCATTTTTTGTAAAATCAAAGTTCATTAGCCAAAAGAGATGAACATGGATTTTCATAATTATATCCATTCTTTTCATGGTTGGGTATCATAAACATAATCTCCTCATTGGGATACATGGCATCGATGCATTGGTTTAACAAGAAAAGCTTTTATTTTCACCATTTTCCTTAGACTTAGTATTCATCCATCGAAAGAGATGAACATGGATTTTGACAATTATATCCGTTCTTATCATGATTGGGCACCATAAACACATTCTACTCAATAGGATACATTATATGTATGCTTTTATCTAACAAGAAAAGTTTTTTTTCCCACCATTTTACGTAAAATCAAACTTCATCTACCAAAAGAGATGAACATGGATTCTCATAATTATATCCATTCTTTTCTTGATTTAGCATCTTGCACACATTCTCCTCATTGGGATACATAGTATTGATACTTTGATAACAAGAAAAGCTTTTCATTTAATTTTTTTGCAAAATCAAAGTTCATCTGCCAAGAGAGATGAAAATGTATTTTCATAATTATATCCATCGGTTTCATAATTAGGCATCATAAACACATTTTTCTCTTTGGGATACATGATATTGAAGCTTCGGTTTAACAAAAAATGGTTTTCTTTCTGCCATTTTCGTAGAATCATAATTATGCACCAAAAGAGACAAACATGGATTTTCATAATTATTTCCATTCTTTTCATGGTTGGTCATTATAAACACATTCTCCTCTTCAGGATACATGATATTGATGTTACTTTAACAAGAAAAGATTTTCTTTCCAACATTTTTTCTTGAATCAAAGTTTGTTTGGCAAAAGAGAGGAACATGGATTTTCAAAATTATGTTCGTTCTACTCTTGATTGGGCATCATAAACACATTCTCCTTTTTGGGATAAATGATATCGATGCTTTGGTTTAACAAGAAAAGGTTTTCTTTCCATATTTTTTGTAGAATCAAGGCTCATTCATCAAAAGAGATGAACATGGAAGTTTGCAATTATATCCATTTGATTCATGATTATGCATCATGAACACATTCTCATCATTAGGACACATGGTATTAATGCTTTAGTTTTGGAAGAAAAGCTTTTCTTTCCAATATTTTCTATGGAATAAATGTTCATTTGTCAAAAATGATGAACATGGATTTTCATGGTTATATCTATTCTTTTCTTGATTGGATATCATGAACACATTCTCTTTATTAGGATACATGATGTTGATGCTTTAGTTTTGCAAGAAAAGCTTTTCTTTCCATTATTTTTCATCGAATCAAGGTTTATCCACTAAAAGAGATGAAAATGGAATATTGTAATTATGTTCATTATGTTCATGATTGGGCATTATATACACATTCTTCTTACTAGGATACATGATATTAATGCTTTGGCTTAATAGGAAAAGGTTTTCTTTTTGCCATTAGAATAAAAGTTCATTCGCTAAAAGAAAAGAACATGGATTTTCATGATTATATCCATTCTTTTCATGGTTGGGCATGATAAACACATTCTTCTCATTAGGATACATAATATTGATGCTTGGTTTCACATGAATCGTAGCGTATCCACGAAAAGAGATGGCATGGAATTTTGTAATTATATCCGTTCTTTTCATGATTAGGCATCATGAACACAATCTCTTCATTTGGATACATGATGCTGATGCTTTGGTTTAACAAGAAAAGCTTTTCTTTCTACCAATTTCCTTAGAATAAAAGTTCATTTATCGAAAAAGATGAACATGGATTCTCATAATTATATCCATTCTTTTCTTGATTCGGCATCTTAAGCATATTCTCATCATTGGGATACTTGTTAATGATGCTTTGGCTTAACAAGAAAAGCTTTTTGTTCCACCCTTTTTTTTGTAGAATCGAAGTTCATCTGCCAAAAGAGACGATATTCATACTTTAGCATCATAATTAGGATATTTTCATAATTATATCCATTCATTTCATAATTAGAAATCATAAGCACATTTTTCTTATTGGGATACATGATATTGATACTTTGATTTAACAAGAAATAGTTTTCTTTCTACCATGTTCGCAGAACCAAAGTTCATCCTCCAAAAGAAATGAACACAAATTTTCATAATTATGTCATTTTTTTTCATGATTGGGCATCATAAACACATTCTCATCATCGGGATACATGGTATTGATGTTTTGCTTTAAAAGAAAAGCTTTTTTTTTAACTTTTTCTACATTCAATCAAAGTTCGTCCACTAAAAGAGACATACATGGATTTTTGTAATTATATCTATTGATTTCATGATCGGCATCACAGACTCGTTCTCGTCATTGGGATACATGACATTGATGCTTTGGTTTAATAAGAAAATCTTTTCTTTTCACCATTTTTTTATAGAATCAAAGTTTATTTGCAAAAAAAAAATTGAAAATGTATTTTCATAATTATGTCCATTTATTTCATAATTGGGCATCATAAGTCTATTCTCCTCATTGGGATACAAGACATTAAGGCTTCGATTTGACCAAAAATGATTTTCTTTATGCCATTTTCATAGAATCAAAGTTTATTCACCAATAAAGATGAACATGGATTTTCATAACTATATCCATTCTTTTTATGGTTGGGCACCATAAACATATTCTCCTCATTGTGATACATGATATTCATGCTTTGGTTTAACAAGAAAAGCTTTTCTTTCCAACATTTTTTGTTGAATCAAAGTTCATTCGCTAAAAAAGAAGAATATGGATTTTCAAAATTATTTTATTCTTATTAGGCATCATATACATATTCTTCTCTTTGGGTAAATGATATTGGTGCTTTAGTTTAGCAAGAAAACCTTTCCTTTCCACCATTTTTTGTACAATCATGGCTCATCTATCGAAAAACATGAACATGGAATTTTTTACTTACAATATGTTCTGTTCATGATTATGCATCATAAACACATTCTACTCATTAGGATATATTATACTAAAGCTTTAGTTTTGCAAGAAAAGCTTTTCTTTCCAACATTTTCTATGGAATCAATGTCCGTCTACCAAAAAAGATGAACGTGGATTTTCCTAATTATATCTGTTCTTTTCTTCATTGGAATCATGAACACATTCTTATCATTGGGATAGATGGTATTTATGCTTTAGAGTAGCAAGAAAAGCTTTTCTTTTCACCATTTTTCATCAAATCAAGGTTCATCCATCAAAAGAGATGAACATGGAATTTCGTAACTATATCCATTCTGTTCATAATTGGGTATCATAAACGCATTCTCCTATTTGGGATACATGATATTGATGCTTTTGCTTAACAAGAAAAGGTTTTTTTTGCCATTTTCATAGAATAAAAGTTGATTTGTTAAAAGAGATGAATATGAATTTTTGTAATTACATCCATTCTTTTCATGATTAGGCATGACAAAACCATTCCCTCTTTGGGATAGATGATATTGATGCTTTGGTTTCACATAAAAAGCTTTTCTTCCCACCATTTTTCATAGAATCCTAATTCATCCGCTTAAAAAGAGGAACATGGAATTTTGTAATTATATCCATTTTTTTATGATTAGGCATCATGAACACAATCTTTTTATTGGGATACATTATGCTGAGGCTTTGGTTTAAGAGAAAAAGCTTTTCTTTCCATCATTTTTTGTAAAACCAAAGTTCATATGCCAAAAAAGATAAACTTAGATTTTCATAATTATATCCATTCCTTTCATGATTGGGCAAACACAATCTCCTTATTAAGATTTATGGCATTGGTGCTCTGGTTTAACAAAAGAAGCTTTTTTTTCCACCATTTTCCTTAAAATTATTGTTCGTCTGCCAAATGTGACGAACATGGATTTTTGTAATCATATCCTTTTTTTTTTTGGTGATTGGGCATCACAAATATATTCTACTCAATAGGATACATTATATGCATGCTTAGGTCTAATAAGAAAAGTTTTTTTTTCCACCATTTTTCTTATAATCAAAGTTCATCTACCAAAAGAGATGAACATGGATTTTCATAATTATATCCAATCTTTTCTTGACTCGACATCTTAAATACATTCTACTCATTAGGATACACGATATTGATGCTTTGGCTTAACAAGAAAAGTTTTTTGTTCCACCAATTTTTTGTAGAATCAAAGTTCACCCACCAAGAGAGTCCAACATGTATTTTGTAAATATATCCATTCATTTCATAATCGGCCATCATAAGTACATTCTCCTCATTGGGATACATGATATTGATACTTTGGCTTAACAAGAAATGGTTTTCTTTCCACCATTTTCACAGAATCAAAGTTCATCCAATAAAAGAGACAAATACAAATTTTCATAATTATATCTATTCTTTTCATGATTGGGCATCATAGACACATTCTCATCATTAGGATACATCGTACTGATGCTTTTCCTTAACTAGAAAAGCCTTTCTTTCTAATATTTTTCTTTAAACAAAAGTTCATCTATCGAAGGAGACAAACATGGATTTTTGTAATTATATTTATTCATTTCATGATTCATTTTCTCCTTATTGGGATACATGACATTTATGCCTTGGCTTAACAAGAAAAGTTTTTCTTTCCTACTTTTTTATACAATCAAAGTTCATCTGCCAGCAGAGATGAACATGTATTTTTGTAATTATGTCCATCCGTTTCATGATTGGGCATAAGAAGCACATTCTCCTCTTTGAGATACATGATATTGATGCTTTTATTTAACAAGAAATGGTTTTTTCTTCCATTTTTGCAAAATCAAAGTTTATCCACCAAAAGAGACAAACACGAGATATTATAATTATATCCATTTTTTTCAAGGGCATCATAAACACATTCTTCTTACTAGAATACATGATATTGATGTTTTACTTCGACAAGAAAAGGTTTTTTTTCTAACATTTTGATTAAGTCAAAGTTCATCTGCCAAAAAAAAGGAACATGAAATTTTAAAATTATATCTACTCTATTCTTGATTGGGTAGCATAAACACATTCGTCTCTCTAAAGTAATGATATTGGTGCTTTGGTTTAACAAGAGAAGCTTTTCTTTCTACCATTTTTGGTAGAATCAAGGCTTATCTGCCAAAAGAGATTAACATGGAATTTTGTAATTATATCCATTCTATTCATGATTGTGCACTAACAAACATTATCTTTATTAGGATACATGATATTGATGCTTTAGTTTGGCAAAAAAAAAATTCTTTCCAACATTTTCTATAGAGTCAATGTTTGTCTACTAGAAAAGACAAACATGAATTTTCAAAATTATATCGGTTCTTTTCTCCATTGGGTATCATGAAAAACATTTTCCTATTGTAATGCACGATATTGATGCTTTAGCATCACAGGGAAAGCTTTTTTTTCACCATTTTTCATCAAATCAAGGTTAATTTGCCAAAAAAGATGAACATGGAATTTTATAATTATATCCATAATATTCATGATTAGGCATCATAAACACATTCTCTTTATTGGGTTAATAAGAAAAGCTTTTCACTATACCATTTTTTGTAGAATTAAA
This sequence comes from Adansonia rubrostipa, assembly GCA_038381775.1. Lineage (NCBI taxonomy): Eukaryota > Viridiplantae > Streptophyta > Magnoliopsida > Malvales > Malvaceae > Adansonia > Adansonia rubrostipa. The sequence goes on along the minus strand of JBBYHM010000020.1, from coordinate 8,562,593 downwards.
GTCCATCTGCCCAAAAAGGTGAACATTTATATTTGTAATTATATCCACTTATTTCATAATTGGGCATTATAAGCATATTCTCCTTATTGGATACATCATGTTGATGTTTCGATTTAACAAGAAATGGTTTTCTTTATGCCATTTTTGCAGAATCAAAGTTCATCCACCAAAAGAGATGAACATGGATTTTCCTAATTATATCCATTTCTTTCATGGTTAGGCATCATAAACAAATTCTCCTTATTAGGATACATGATATTGATGCTTTGCTTTAATAGGAAAAGCTTTTATTTCCAATACATTTCATTGAATCAAAATTTATCTGCCAAAAGAGAGGGACCTGGATTTTCGAGAGTACATCCATTTTATTCTTAATTGGGCATCATAAACACATTCTCCTCTCCTGGATAAATGATATTAGTGGTTTTGTTTAGCAAAAATAGCTTTTATTTCCACCTTTTTTTGTAGAATCAAGACTCATCTGTAGAAAAAGATGAACATGGAATTTGTAATTATATCCATTTTATTTATGATTGTGCATTATAAACACATTCTCCTTATTAGGATACATGATGCTGACACTTTGGTTTCATAAGAAAAGCTTTTTTTTCCAACATTTTCTATGAAGTCAGTGTTTGTCTACCAAAAAAGATAAACATGGATTTTCATAATTATATCCATTCTTTTCTGGATTGGGAATCATGAACACATTCTCATTAGGATACATGAAACTGATGCTTTAGCTTCACAAGAAAAACTTTTCATTCACCATTCTTCATCAAATCATGGTTCGTCCACCAAAAAAGACGAACATCAAATTTTGTAATTATATCCATTCTATGTATGCTTGGGCATCATAAACACATTTTCCTCATTAGGTTAACAAGAAAAGCTTCTCACTCTACCTTTTTTTTTTTGTAGAATCAAAGTTCATCTACCAAAAAAGATGAACATTTATTTTCATAATTGCATCCATCCATTTCATAATTGGGCATCATAAGTACATTCTCCTCATTAGGATACATGACATTAAATGATTTCCATTATGCCATTTTTGCAGAGTCAAAGTTCATCCACAAAAAGAGACGAACATGAATTTTCATAATTATATCCATTATTTTCATGGTTTGGCATCATAAACACATTCTCTTCTTTAGGATACATGATATTTTTTATGTGCTTTAACAAGAAAAGCTTTTTTTCCAACATTTTTCATTGAATCAAAGTTTGTCTGCTAAAAGAGACGGACCTGGATTTACAAAATTACAACCATTCTATTCTTAATTGGGCATCATAAATACATTCTTTTCTCTCAAATAAATGATATTAGTGCTTTCGTTTAACAAGAAAAGCTTTTTTTTTCTCTTTTTTTTTATAGAATCAAGGCTCATCTGTCGAAAGAGATGAACATGGAATTTTGTAATTATATTCGTTTTGCTTATGATTGTCGTCATAAACACATTCACCTTATCAGGATACATGATATTGATGCTTTGGTTTCACAAGAAAAGCTTTTCTTTTCAATATTTTCTATGGAGTCAACATTTACATGCCAAAAAAGACAAACATGGATTTCCTTATATATATATCTGCTCTCTTCTTTATTGGGAATCACAAACACATTTTCTCATTGGGATACATGATATTGATGCTTCAGTTTAACAAAAAATGGTTTTCATTATGCCATTTTTGCAGAATCAAAGTTCATCCACAAAAAAAGATAAACTTGAATTTTCATAATTATATCCATTTTTTTCATGGTTAGGATACCTGATATTAATGCTTTGCTTGAACAGGAAAAGCTTTTCTTTTCAACATTTTTCATTGAATCAATGTTCATCCATCAAAAGAAAAGGACATGGATTTTCGAAATTACATCCGTTCTATTCTTGATTAGGCATAATAAATACATTTTTTTCTCAAATAAATGATATTAGTGCTTTAGTTTAACAAGAGAAGCCTTTCTTTCCACATTTTTTTGTAGAATCAAGGCACATCTATCGAATGAGATAGACATGGAATTTTGTAATTATATTCATTCGGCTCATGGATTTGCATCATAAACACATTCTCTTTATCAAGATACATGATATTGATGCTTTTGTTTTGCAAGAAAAGCTTTTTTTTCCAATATTTTCTATGGAGTCAATATTCATTTGACAAAAAAGGAAAACATGGATTTTTTGTAAATATATCTACTTTTTTCTTGATTAGGAATCATGAACATATTCTCCTCGTTGGGATACATGATATTGATACTTTAGCTTTGCAAGAAAAGCTTTTCTATCACCATTCTTCCTCGACTCATGGTTCATCCACCAAAAAAGCAAATATCGAATTTTGTAATTATATCCATTATATGCATGATTGGGTATCATAAACACATTATCCTCATTGGGCCAACGAGAAAAGCTTTTCTCTCCACTATTTTTTGTAGAATCAAAGTTCATTTACCACAAGAGATGAACATGTATTTTTGTAATTGTATCCATTCATTTCATAATTGGCCATCATAAGCACATTTTCCTTATTGGGATACATGATATTAAATGGTTTTCGTTATGCCATTTTTGTAGAATCAAAGTTCATCCACAAAAAGAGACGAACATGAATTTTCATAATTATATCCATTCTTTTCATGGTTGGGCATCATAAACACATTATCCTCATTGGGATGCACGATATTAATGCTTTGTTTTAACAGGAAAAGCTTTTCCTCCCAACATTTTTCATTGAATCAAAGTTCATTTGCTAAAAGAGAGGGTCATGGATTTTCAAAATTGCATCCATTCTATTCTTAATTGGGCATCATAAATACATTCTCCTTTCTCAGATAAATGATATTAGTGCTTTTTTTTAACAAGAAAAATTTTCATTTCCACTTTTTTATAGAATCAAGGCTCATCTATCAAAAGATATAAACATGGAATTTTGTAATTATATTCGTTCTGCTCATGATTGAGTGCCATAAACACATTCTCCTTATCAGGGTACATGATATTGATGCTTTGATTTTGCAAGAAAAGCTTTTTTTTTTCAACATTTTCTATAAAGTCAATGTTTGTCTGCCAAAAAAGATAAACATGGATTTTCATAAATGTATCTGCTTTTTTCTTGATTGGGAATCATGAACATATTCTCCACATTCGGATACATGATATTGATGTTTTAACTTTGCAAGAAAAGCTATTCTTTCACCATTCTTCATCAAGAAATGGTTTGTCAGCCAAAAGATATGAACATCGAACTTTGTAATTACATCCATTATATGCATGATTGGGCATCTAAGCATATTTTTCTTATTGGGTTAACAAGAAAAGCTTTTCTCCCTCCATTTTTTGTAGAATCAAAGTTTATCTGCCAAAAAAGACAAACATGTATTTTCGTAATTGTAACCATTCATTTCATAATTGGACATCATAAGCACATTCTCCTTATTGGGATACATGATATTGATGACTTAGTTTAATAAGAAATGACTTTCATTATGCCATTTTTACAGAATCAAAGTTCATCCACAAAAAGAGATGGACATCAATTTTCATAATTATATCCATTTGTTTCATGGTTGGGCATTATAAACACATTCTTCTCATTGGGATACATGAAATTGATGCTTTGGTTTAGCAGGAAAATCTTTTTTTTTCCAACATTTTTCGTTGAATCAAAGTTCATCCACCAAAAGAGGGACATGGATTTTCAAAACTATATCCATTCTATTTGTAATTGGGCATCATAAATACATTCTCCTTTCTCAAATAAATGATATTAGTGCTTTTGTTTAACAAGAAAAACTTTGCTTTCCAACTTTTTTCGTAGAATCAAGGCTTATCTGTAGAAAGAGATGGACATGGAATTTTGTAATTATATTCATTCAGCTCATGGATGTGCATCATAAACACATTCTCTTTATCAAGATACATAATATTGATGCTTTGGTTTCACAAGAAAAGCTTTTCTATCCAATATTTTTTATAGAGTTAATATTCATCTGCCAAAAAAAGAAAAACATGGATTTTTTGTAAATATATCTACTTTTTTCTTGATTGGGAATCATGAACATATTCTTCTCATTGGGATACATGATATTGATGCCTTAGCTTTGCAAGAAAAGCTTTTCTTTCACCATTCTTCGTCGAATCATGGTTCGTCCGTCAAAAGAGACAAACATCGAATTTTGTAATTATATCCATTCTATGCATGATTGGGCATCATAAGCACATTCTCCTCATTGGGTTAACGAGAAAAGCTTTTCTCTCTACCATTTTTTATAGAATCAAAGTTCATTTGCCAAAAGAGATGAACATGTATTTTCATAATTGTATCCATTCATTTCATAGTTGGGCATCATAAGCACATTCTCCTCATTGGGATACATGAAATTGATGCTTTGCTTTAACAAGAAAAGCTTTTCTTACCAACATTTTTTATTGAATCAATGTTCATCTGCCAAAAAAGAGGGACATGGATTTTCGAAATTATATCCATTCTATTCTTGATTGGGCATCATAAATACATTCTCCTTTCTTAGATAAATGATATTAGTGCTTTTGTTTAACAAGAAAAGCTTTTCTTTCCTCTTTTTTTTGTAGAATCAAGGCTCATCTATCAAAAGAGATAAACATGGAATTTTGTAATTATATTTGTTCTGCCTATAATTGTGCATCATAAGCACATTCTACTTATCAGGGTACAATATATTGATGCTTTTGTTTTGCAAGAAAAAGGTTTTCTTTCCAACATTTTCTATGGAATCAATATTCAACTGCCATGAAAGACGAACATGGATTTTCATAAATATATCTCGCACTTTTCTTGATTGGGAATCAGGAACACATTTTCTTCATTGGGATATATTAAACGGATGCTTTAGCTTTGGGAGAAAAGCTTTTTTTCTCCATTCTTCTTCGAATAATGGTTCATCTGCTAAATGAGATGAACATCGAATTTTGTAATTGTATCCATTTTATGCATGATTGGGCATCATAAGAACATTTTCCTCATCAAGTTAACAAGATAAGGCTTTCTCCCTACCATTTTTTGCAGAATCAAAGTTCATTGCCAAAGGAAATGAACATGTATTTTTGTAATTGTAACCACTAGTTTCATAATTCGGCATCATATCCATATCCTCCTCACTGGGATACATGATATTGATGTTTCAGTTTAACAAGAAATGGTTTTCATAACGCCATTTTTGCAAAATCAAAGTTCGTCCATGAAAAGAGATGAACATGAATTTTTATAATTGTATCCATTCTTTTCATGGTTAGGCATCATAAACACATTATTCTCATTGGGATACATGATATTGATGCTTTGCTTTAACAGGAAAAGGTTTTCTTTCCAACATTTTTCATTGAATCAAAGTGCATCCACCAAAAAAGAGGGACATGGATTTTTGAAATTATATCCATTCTATTCTTGATTGGGAATCATAAATACATTCTCCTTTTTCTGATAAGTGATTTAGTGCTTTTGTTTAACAGGAAAAGCTTTTCTTTCCACCTTTTTTTGTAAAATCAAGGCTCATCTGTCAAAAGAGATGAACATGGAATTTGTAATTATATTTATTTTACTCATTATTGTGCATCATAAACACATTCTCCTCATAAGGATACATGATATTAATGCTTTAGTTTCGTAAGAAAAGCATTTTTTTCCAACATTTTCTATGGAGTCAATATTTATTTGTCAAAAAAGACAAACATGGATTTTCATGAATCTATTTGCTCTTTTCTTGATTGGGAATCATGAACACATCCTCCTAATTGGGATACATGATATTAATGCTTTGGCCTTGCAGGAAGAGCTTTTTTTTCACCATTCTTTATCGAATCATGGTTCATCTACCAAAAGAGACAAACATCGAATTTTGTAATTATAGCTATTCTATGCATGATTGGGCATCATAAGCACATTCTCCTCATTAGGCTAACAAGAAAAACTTTTCCTTGACCATTTTTTAAAAAATCAAAGCTCATTTACCAAAAGAGATGTACATGTATTTTCGTAATTGTATCCATGCATTTCATAATTAGGCATCATAAGCACATACGCCTTGTTGGGATACATGATATTAAATGGTTTTCATTATGCCATTTTTGCAGAATCAAAGGTCATCCACAAAAAGAGGCGAACATAATTCTTCATAATTATATCCATTCTTTTCATGGCTGGGCGGCATAAACACATTCTTCTCATTGGGATACATGATTTTGATGCTTTGCTTTAAAAAGAAAAGCTTTTCCTTCCAACATTTTTCATTGAATCAAAGATTGTCCACTGAAAGAGAAGGTCATGGATTTTCAAAATTACATCCACTCTATTCTTGATTAGGCATCATAAATGCATTCTCCTTTCTAAGATAAATGGTATTAGTGCTTTTGTTTAACAAGAAAAGCTTTTTTTTCACTTTTTTTCATAGAATCAAGGCGCATCTGTCAAAAGAGATGGACATGGAATTTTGTAATTACATTCAATTAGCTCATGATTATGCATCATAAACATATTCTACTTATCATGATACATGATATTGATGCTTTGATTTTGCAGGAAAAGCTTTTCTTTCCAATATTTTCTATGGAGTCAATATTCATCTGCCAAAAGACAAACAGGATTTTCATAAATATATCTGCTCTTTTCTTGATTAGGAATCATGAACACATTCTCTTCATTGGGATACATGATATTGATGCTTTAGCTTTCCAAGAAAAGCTTTGCTTTCACTATTCTTCGTTGAATCATGGTACATCTACCAAAAGAGAAGAACATTGAATTTTATAATTATATCCATTCTATGCATGATTGGGCATCATAAGCACATCTTCCTCATTAAGTTAATAAGAAAAGCTTTTCCCCCCACCATTTTTTGTAGAATCAAAGTTCATCTACCAAAGGAGAGGAACATGTATTTTTTGTAATTATATCCATTCATTTTATAATTGGGCATCATAAGCACATTTTCCTCATTGGGATACATGATATTGATGCTTTAGTTTAACAAGAAATGGTTTTCATTATGCCATTTTCGTAGAATCAAAGTTCATCCACAAAAAGAGATGAACATAAATTTTCATAATTATATCCATTCTTTTCATGTTTGGGCATCATAAACACATTCTCCTCATTAGGATACATGACATTGATGCTTCACTTTAGCAGAAAAAGCTTTTCTTTCCAACATTTTTCATTGAATCAAAGTTCATCCCCAAAAGAGAGGAACATGGATTTTCAAAATTATATCCATTATATTCTTGATTGGGCATCATAAATGCATTCTTCTTTTTAGCATAATTGATATTAGTGCTTTGGTTTGACAAGAAAAGTTGTTTTTTCACCATTTTTCATAGAGTCAAGGCTTATCTACCGAAAGAGATAAACTTAGAATTTTCTAATTATATCCATTCTATTAATGGTTATGCATCATAAAAACATTCTCCTCATTAAGATACATGGTACTGAAGCTTTGGTTTTATAAGAAAAGCTATTATTTTCAAGATTTTCTATGGAATCAATGTTTGTCTGCTGAAAAAGATGAACATGGATTTTCACAATTATATCCATTCTTTTCTTGATTGGGTATCATGAACACATTCTCCTTATTGGGATACATGATATTAATGTTTTAGCTTTGCTAGAAAAGATTTTCTTTCAACCATTTTTTGTCAAATCATGGCTCGTCCGCCAAAGATGAACATCAAATTTTGTAATTATATCCAGTCTGTTCATGATTGGGCATCATAAACACATTCTCCGCATTGGGATACATGATATTCATGCTTTGGCTTAACAATAAAAGTTTTTTTTCTTAATTTTCGTAGAATAAAAGTTCATCCACTCAAAGAAATGAACATGGATTTTTGTAATTATATCCATTCTTATTCGTGATTGGGCATGATAAATGTGTTCTCTTTATTGGGATACAAGATATTGATGCTTTGGTTTATTAAGAAAAGCTTTTCTTTGTAGCTTTTTCAGTAGCATCAAAGTTAATCTACCAAAAGAGACGAACATCGATTTCCACAATTATATCAATTCCTTTCTTGATTGGGCATCATGAGCAAATTCTCCTCAGTGGGATACATGACATTGATGCTTTGGTTTAACAAGAAAAGCTTTTCTTTACACCATTTTAATTAAAATCAAAGTTCCTCTGCCAAACAAGACAAACTTGGATTCTCGTAAGTACATCCATTCTTTTCTTGATTTGATATGATAAGCATATTCTCCTTATTGGGATACATAATATTAATGCTTTACTTTAATAATTTCCAATATTTTTCGTGTAATCAACATTCATCTGCAAAAAGAGACTAAAATGGATTTTCATAATTATACCCATTATTTTCATGATGATTGGGCACTATAACACATTTTTCTCATTGGGATACATGACAATGATGCTTTGTTTCAGAAGAAAACCATTTCTTTCAACAATTTTAATTAGAATCAATGTTTGTTCGCCAAAGTAGATAAACTTGGATTCTTATAATTATAACAATTCTTTTTTTGATTCAGTATCAGAAACATATTCTCCTTATTGGATACATGATATTGATGCCTTGCGTTAACAACATAAGCTTTTCTTTCCTCTATTTTTCATATAATCAAAGTTCATCTACCAAAAAAGATGAACATGGATTTTTGTTATTTTATCCATTCTTTTCCTAATTGGGCATCATAAACATATTCTCCTCTTTGGGATACATAACATTTATGCATTGGTTTCATAAGAACAGCTTTTTCTTTTTGCTATTTTTCTTAGAATTATAATTCATCCATTAGAAAAGATGAACATGGATTCTCATAGTTATATCCATTCTTTTCTTGATTAGGCATTATAAATGTATTCCGCTCATTAGGAAACATGACATTGATGATTTGGTTTAATAGGAAAAGCTTTTATTTTCACCGTTTTCCTTAGAATCATTGTTCATCTGCCAAAAGAGATGAACATGGATTCTCGTAATTATGTCTATTCTTTCCTTTATCAGGCAACATAAATACGTTCTCCTCATGGGGAACATGACTTTGATGTTTTGGTTTAATAAGGTTTTATTTCCATTATTTTCTTTAAAATCAAAGTTTGGTCTGCCGAAAGAGACAAGCATAGATTCTGACAACTATATCCAATCTCTTGATCGACATAATAAACACATTCTCCTCATTGGGATACATGATATTGATGCTTTGCATTAAGAATAAAACTTTTCTTTCCACTACTTTTTGTAGAGTCAAAATTCATCTGCCAAATATGACTAAAATGGATTTTTGTAAGTATACCCATTTTCTTCATGCTTGGGTATCATAAACACATTCTTCTCATTAGGATACATGTTATTAATGCTTTGATTTAAGAAGAAAAGCTTTTATTTCTGCCATTTTCTTGGGAATCAAAGTTTTTCACCAAAAGAGACAAAATGGATTCTCATAATTATATCCACTCTATTCTTGATTTGGCATCATAAAAACATTTTTCTCAATAAGATAAATGACATTGATGCTTTGCTTTAACAAGAAAAGCTTTTGTTTCCATAATTTTCCCTAGAATAAAAGTTCATTTGCCAAAAGACATAAACATGGATTTTGTAATTATAACCATTTGTTTCTTGATTAGGCATCATAAACATGTTTTCCACATCGAGATACATGATATTGATGCTTTCGTTTAACAAGAAAAGCTTTTTTTTCCACTATTTCCATAGAATGAAAGTTTATCTGCCTAACGAGACTAACATGGATTTTTGTAATTATACCCATGGTTTTCCTCTTGGGCATCATAAACGTATTCTCTTTATTGGGATACATGATATCGGTGCTTTATTTTAACAAGAAAAGCTTTTCTTTCTACCATTTTCCTTAGGATCAAAGTTTGTTTGCCAAAAGAGATGAACATCGATTCTTATAATTATACCCTTTATTTTCTTAATTCGGCATCATAAACACATTCTCCTTTTTGGGATACATGATATTGATGCTTTGCTTTAATAACAAAAGCTTTTCTTTCCATATATTTCCATAGAATCAAAGTTCATTTGCTAATGAGATGAACATGGATTCTTGTACTTATATCCAATATTTTCTTGATTGAGCAACATAAACACATTCTCCTCATTGGGACACACGACGCTGATGCTTTGGTTTAAGAAGAAAAGCTTTTCTTTCCACCATTTTCCTTAGAATCAAAGTACATCTGCCAAAAAAAAAGAACATGTTTTTTCATAAATCTATCAACTTATTTCATCATTGGGCATCAAAAGCACATTCTTTTCATTAGGATACATGATATTGATGCTCTAGTTTAATAAGATATGGTTTTTTTTTGCCATTTTAGTGGAATCCAAGTTTATCACCAAAAAAGACGAACACAAATGTCATAATTATTTTTGTTCTTTTCAGCATTGCACATTATAAACATATTCTCCTCATTAGGATACATAATATTGATGCTTTGGTTTAACAAGAAAAGCTTTTGGTCCACCATTTTTCATGGAATCAAGGTTTGTCTGCAAAATAGATGAATATGATTTTTGTAGTTATAAGCATTCTTTTCATGATTGGGCCTACTAAACACATTTTCCTCCTGTGCATTCTTGACATTGATTCTTTGGTTTAACAAAAAAAAGCCTTTTTTCCACCATTATTCGTAAAGTCAAGGCTTATCCATCGAAAAAGATAAACATGGAATCTTTAATTATATTTGTTATATTCGTGATTGTACATTATAAACACATTCTCCTTATTAGGATACATGATGTGGATGCTTTAGTTTCGCAAAAAAAAGCCTTTATTTTCAACATTTTCTCTGGAATCAATGTTGTCTTCCATATGCCTATTCTTTTCTTGATTGGGTATCATGAACACTTTCTCTTTATTAGAATACATAATATTGATACTTTAGCTTTGCAAGAAAACCTTTTTTCGATCATTTTTTGTTGAATCAAGGTTTATCCGCCAAAACAGATGAACATGGAATTCTATAATTATATCCATTATATTCATGATTAGGCATCATAGACACATTCCTCTCGTTAAGATACATGAAATTGATGCTTTGACTTAATAAGAAAAGATTTTCTTTTTGCCATTTTTTGTAGAATCAAAGTTCCTCTGCCAAAAGAGATGAACATGTATTTTCCTAATTATATCCATTCATTTCATAATTAAGCATCATAAGCTCATTCTCCTTATTAGGATACATGATATTGATGCTTCGATTTAATAAGAAATGGTTTTCTTTATGCTATATTTGCAGGAACAAAGTCCATCCACCAAGAGAGATGCATATGTATTTTCATAATTATATCCATTCTTTTCATGGTTGGGCATCATAAACACATTCTCTTCATTAGGATACATAACATTGATGTTTTGCTTTAACAAGAAAAGCTTTTCTTTCAACATTTTTTGTTGAATCAAAGTTTATTTGTCAAAAGAAAGGAACATGGATTATTGAAATTATATCCATTCTATTATAGATTAAGCATTATAAACACATTTTCCTCTTTAGGATAAATGATATTCGTACTTTGGTTTAAAAAGAAAAGCTTTTCTTTCCACCATTTTTTTGTAGAATTAAGGCTCATCCGTCGAAAGAGATGAATATGTAATTTTGTAATTATACTCAATTTGTTCATGATTGTGTGTCATAATCACATTCTCCTCATCAAGATACATGATTTTAGTGCTTTGATTTCTCAAGAAAAGCTTTTCTGTCCAGCATTTTTTGTAGAATCAAAGTCTGTTTGCCAAAAAAGATAAACATGGATTTTCATAATTATATCTATTCCTTTCTTGATTGGGCATCATAAGCAAATTCTCCTAATTGGGATACATGATACTGATGCTTTGGTTTAATAAGAAAAGGTTTTCTTTACAACATTTTCATTAGAATTAAAATTCTTCTTCCAAACAAGACAAACTTGGATTCTCATAATTATATCCATTCTTTTCTTGATTTGATATGATAAACACATTCTCCGCATTGGGATACATGATATTGATGCTTTGTTTTAAGAAGAAAAGCTTTTCTTTCCACCATTATCCTATAATCAAAGTTCATCTACCATAAGAGACTAAAATGGATTGTCACAATTATACCCATTCTTTTCCTGGTTGGGCATCATAAACACATTCTTCTCATTGGGATACATGACAATGATGCTTTGGTTTAACAAGAAAACCATTTCTTTTGACAATTTTTATTGGAATCAATGTCTGTCTGCCAATGGAGACAAACTTGGATTTTTATAATTATATCAATTCTTTTCTTGATTCGGCATCATAAACTCATTCTCCTTATTAGAGACATGATATTGATGACTTGCATTAACAACATAAGTTTTTTTTTCCTTCATTTTTCATAGAATCAAAGTTCATCTGCCAAAAGAGACGAACATGGATTCACATTATTTTACACATTCTTTTCCAAATTGGGCATCATTAACACATTCTTCTCCTTAGGATATATGGCATTAATGCTTTGTGTTCATAAGAAAAGCTATTCTTTTTGCCTTTTTTCTTAGAATCATAATTCTTTCGCTAAAAAAGATAAACATGGATTCTTATAGTTATATCCATTTTTCTTTTGATTCAGCATCATAAACACATTCTGCTCATTAAGATACATGACATTGATGATTTAGTTTAACAGGAAAAGCTTTTCTTTCTTCCATTTTCCTTAGAATTGTTGTTCATCTACCAAAAGAGATGAACATGGATCTTGTAATTACGTCTATTCTTTATCGGGCAACATAGATACATTCTCCTCATTAGGGCACAAGACATTGATTTTTTGGTTTAATAAGAAAAGATTTTCTTTCCACAATTTTCCTTAAAATTAAAGCTAGTTAATCGAAAGAGACAAGAATAAATTCCAACAATTATATCCATTCTCTTAATCGACATAGTAAACATTCTCCGCATTAGGGTACATGATACTGATGCTTTGCAATAAGAATAAAAGCTTTTATTTTCACTATTTTTCATAAAGTCAAAGATCTTCTATTAAATAAGACTAAAATGGATTTTCATAATTATACCCATTCTTTTCATGCTTGGACATCATAAACACATTCTTCTCATTAGGATACATGTTATTAATGCTTTGGTTTAAAAAGAAAAGCTTTTGTTTCCACCATTTTCCTTAGAATCAAAGTTCCTCACCAAATGAGACAAAATGGATTCTCATAATCATATCCACCCTATTCTTGATTCAACATCATAAATGCATTTTCCTCATTAGGATAGATGACTTTGATGCTTTGCTTTAACAAGAAAACTTTTCTTTCCATAAATTTCCCTAGAACAAAAGTTTATTCACCAAAAGAGACAAACATGGATTTTTGTAATTATATCCATTCATTTCTTTTCTGGCATGATAAACACAGCCTCCTTATTAGGAAATGATTGATGCTTTATCTTAACAAGAAAAGCTTTTTTTATAATTTTTCTTAGTATCAAAATTTATCCGTAAAAAAGATGACAATGGCTTTTGTAATTATAACCATTCATTTCTTGATTAGGCATCATAAACACGTTCTCCGCATCAGGATACCTCATATTGATGCTTTGGTTTAACAATAAAAGCTTTTCCTTACAACATTTTCCATAGAATCAAAGTTCATCCATCAAACGAGACTAACTTGGACTTTTGTAATTATACCTATGGTTTTCCTCTTGGGCATTATAAACACATTCTCCTCATTAGGATACATGATATCGGTGCTTTACTTTAATAAGAAAAGCTTTTCTTTTTATCATTTTCCTTAGAATCAAAGTTTGTCTGCCAAAAAAATGAACATCAATTCTCATAAGTATACCCATTCTTTTCTTGATTTGGCATCGTAAACACATTCTCCTCATTGGGATACATGATTTTGATGCTTTAATTTAATAAGAAAAGCTTTTCTTTCCACCTGTTTCCATGGAATCAAAGTTCATTTGCCCAAAGGGATGAACAATGATTCTCATACTTATATCTAATTTTTTCTTGATTAAGCAACATAAACATATTTTTCTCATTGGGACAAATGACATTGATGCTATGGTTTAAGAAGAAAAGCTTTTCTTTCCACCATTTTCCTTAGAATCAAAGTTCATTTGCCAAAAGAGACGAACATGGATTCTTATAATTATATCCAATCTTTTCGTGATTCGGCATCATAAACACATTATGTTCACTAGGACAAATGATATTGATGCTTTGCTCAATAAGAAAAGCTTTTCTTTAATCTTTTTCCATAGAATCAAAGTTTCGTTTGCTAAAATAGATAAAATGGATTTTTGTAATTATATCCATCCTTTTCACAATTGGGCATCATAAACATAATCTCCACATACACAATCTCCACATTAGGATACATGACATTGATGCTTTGATTTAACAAGAAAAGCCTTTTTCCTACCATTTTCCTTAGAATCATTGCTTGTCTGCTAAAAGAGACGACCATAGATTCTATTAATGTCTTTATGCATTGGTTCAACAAGAAAAGCTTTTCTTTGCACCATCTTTGTAGAATAAAGGTTCATCTGCCAAAAGAGATAGACATGAATATCGTAATTATATCTATTCTTTTCATGATTTGGCATCATAAGCATAATCTTCTCATTAGGACACATGACACTGATGCTTTGGCTTAAGAAGAAAAGCTTTTTTTCTAACATTTTCTGTGGAATGAAAATTTGTCTACTAAAAGAAATGAACATGGATTTTCCTAACTATATTCTTCCTTTTCTTGTTTGGGTATCATAAACACATTTTCCTCATTAGGATACATGCTATTGATGCTTTGGTTTTGCATTAAATGCTTTTCTTTCCATTAATTTTTATAGAATTATAGTCCATCCGATGAAAAAGATGAACATGGAATCTGTAATTATATCTGTTCTTTTCATGGTTGGGCATCATAAACACAATCTCCTTAATGGGATACATGATGTTGATGCTTTGGTTTCAGAAGAAAATTTTTTTTCCAGCATTTTCTGTAAAATCAAAGTCTATTTGCCAAAAGAGATGAACTTGGATTTTCATAATTATATTCATTCCTTTCATGATTGGGCATCATAAACACAATCTTCTCATTAGGATACATGGCATTTATGCTTTGGTTTAACAAGAAAAGCTTTTCTTTTCACCATTTTCAGTAAAATCAAAGTTCATTTGCCAAAAGAGATGAACATGGATTTTTTTAATTATATCAATTATTTTCATGGATGGGCATCATAAACATATTCTCTTCATTAGGATACATGATAATGATGCTTTGCCTTAACAAGAAAAGCTTTTATTTTCAACATTTTTCATTGAATCAAAGTTCATCTGCCAAAAAAGAAGAACATGGATTTTCAAAATTATATACATTTTATTCTTGGTTGGGCATCATAAACGTATTCCCCTCTTCGGGATAGATGATATTATGCTTTGGTTTACCAGGAGAAGCTTTTTTTTCCACTATTTTTTATAGAATCAAGGCTTATCTGCCAAACGAGATGAACATGGAATTTTGTAATTATATCCATTATGTTCATGATTGTGCATCTAAATGCATTTTTCTTATTAGGATACATGGTATTGATGCTTTGGTTTCATGTGAAAAAACTTTTGTTTCCATATTTTCTATGGAATCATAGTTAGTCTACCAAAAAAAGATGAAAATGGATTTTCATAGTTGTAATTGTTATTTTCCTGATTGGGTATCATGAACAATCCTCCTCATTGGGATACATGATATTGATACTTTAGCTTTCTAGGAAAAGCTTTTCTTCCCACATTTTTTATCGAATCAAGGTTCATCCTCTAAAATGGAAGAACACAAAATTTTGTAATTATATCCGTTTTATTTGTGATAGGCATCATAAATACATTCCCCTCATTAAGATACATTTGGGTTAACAAGAAATGGTTTTCTTTTCACCATTTTCATAGAATAAAAGTTCATCCATTAAAAGAGACAAATATGGGTTTTTGTAATTGTATCATTCTTTAAATGATTGGGCATGCAAAACTCATTCTCCTTATTAGGATACATGATATTGAAGCTTTGATTCAACAAGAAAAACTTTTCTCTCCACTATTTTTCTTACAACCATTGCTCTCTACCAAAAGAGAATAACATGGATTCTCATAATTATATCCATTGTTTTCTTGATCAGGCAATGTAAACACATTCGCCTTATTGGGATACATGACATTGATGCTTTGGTTTAACAAGAAAAGCTTGTCCTTCCACTATTTTCCTTCGACATGGATTCTCATATTTGTATCCATTCTTTTCTTTATTCGGCATCATAAATACATTCTCCTCACTTGGATACATAATATTGATGCTTTGCTTTAACAAGAAAAGTTTTTTTTCCCATATTTTTCTTAGAATCAAAGCTTGTCGCACAGAAGAGAAGAGCATGGATTTTACTAATTATATCCATTATTTCCATCATTAGGTATCATAAACAAATTCTCCCTATTGGGGTACATGAAATTGATGCTTTTGATTAACAAGAAACAATTTTTTTTCCACTATTTTCATTAGAATCAAAGTTTGCCTACCAAAAGAGACAAACAAAGATTCTCATAATTATGTCTATTCTTTTCATGATTTGACATCATAAACACAATCTCCTTATTGGGATACACGATGTTAATGCTTTGCTTTAACAAGAAAAGCTTTTCTTTCAACCATTTTCTATAGAATCAAACATCATCTACCAAAAGAGATAAACGTCAATTTTCATGATTATATCCACTCCTTTCATGCTTGGGCTTTATAAACAAATTCTCCTCATTAGAATACATGATATTGGTGCTTTGGTTTAATAAAAAAAGAATATATTTTCACTACTTTCATTAGAATCAAAGTTCATTTGCCAAAAGAGATGAACAAGGATTCTTGTAATTATATCTATTCTTTTCTTAATTTGACATCATAAACACATTCTCCTCATTAGGATACACAATATTGATGCTTGCTTTTACAAGAAAAGCTTTTCTTTTGACCTTTTTCTATTGAATCAAAATTCATCAGCCAAAAAAGGTGAACTTGGATTTTTGTAATTATATCCATTCTTTTCATGATTAGGCATCACAAACGAATTCTCCACATTGGGATACATGATATTGATGCTTTGGTTTTACTAGAAATTCATTTTTTTTACTATTTTTCGCATAATCAAAGTTCATATACCAAAAAAGATGAACTAGGATTCCCATAACTATATCCTTTTTTTCTTGGTTCAACATCATAAATGCATTCTACTCGTTTGGATGCATGATACTGGTGCTTTGTTTTAACAAGAAAATATTTTCTTTTCACCATTTTTGTAGAACCAAAGTTCTTTTGCCTAAAGAGACAAACATGGATTTTTGTAATTATATCCATTCTTTTCATGATTGAGCATCAGAAACACAATCTCCTCATTATGATACATGGCATTGATGCTTTGGTTTAAAAATAAAAGCTTTTCTAATGTGCCACATCATGGTTGGCCTAACTTAGTAGGCCCAAAGGAAGAGTTTAAGTATTCAAGCCTAATCACATGATCAAGGGCTAAACGAGTCAACTTGGTGTATTATGTGCTCAATAAAGAAGATCTTTGAAGATTTTAGAACTCTTCTCGAGCAAAAAAGTCAGCAACATCCAAATTAGAAAATTTTTAGTGTATAGATCATTACTTAAATCTCAAGGCTTTATGCTTTTTTTAGGAAGGTTTTAATTCTTTCACTTGCAAGGAAATTAATTCCATTGACTATTTTACTTTCTTTGTCAACAAGCAAAACCTTGATTAATTATTTAGGATTTAGTTTCCTTTCTTGGAAAGGCCTTTGACCAAATCCTCTACTATAAATAGAGGACTTTATGCTTATTTATGAGACATTCATAGTTAATCAATAAAACAGCTGATTATTTTCAGTTATTTTCTCTTATCCAAATTTTCTGGGTGGTGAGTTTGTGAGACTTATCTTTTAGGTTTCTTATCCCTAAAAATGGCATCCAACCATTGCATTGATTATGGCAAGAATTTGTATCAATCAATCAAGGTTTATTTTTTCCATCCATTCAACTTTTAGATTTTAGATTTTATGTTCTTTTATTTTCATTTTAAACCATTTAAGACTTATTTTCATTAAGTTTTATTCTTTAAGGTACCTCATTATTGGTATCAGAGCCAAGTTTTTGGGGTTTTAGAGTAAGACCTCTACACCACCAAATCTAAGCTGCACCAAAGATTAAGTTTTGAACAAGCTCGTCTTGTAGCCTTTGAACGTTATAACGAAGAGCTTCGTACACGCTTGGATAAACTTGTGCATATGGTGGAAAGATTGGCTATAAATCAGCCATAAAACAATCAGCCACAATGATAAAGGGTTGATCATGATGAGGGTGATGAGTATGATGATTTAGGCATAAAAGATGAACCTAAAGAAGCGCCGAGGCAATGTTGGCAGCCAAGAACCTCTAATAATATAAAGTAAAGATTCCACCTTTTTGTGGAACAAACTCTCCCGAAGAGTACTTGGAGTGGGTACAACATGTTGGGAAAGTCTTTGAGTGTTAAGAATACACTAAGGCTAAAAGGGTAAAACTCGTAGCTTTAAAGTTTACTGATTATGCTAATCTGTGGTGGGAGAATCTGAAGGTGCAAAGAAGGCATGAAGTTAAAAATCTAGTCTTGACATAAAGACTTATGAAGAGGCTTATGGAAAAGAGGTTTGTACCTCAATACTATAAGTAAGAGCTATTCTTTAAGTTGCAAGTTTTGCAATAAGGAGCCTATTATGTTGAGGATTGTGTGAAAGAGTTCAAGATGTTAATGATGCGATGTAACCTGTAATACGCTCAAGAACAAACCATTGCAAGATTCATTAGTGGGTTGCATAAAGAGATTATAGATTTCATAGAGTCACAACCATATGCCATATTGGATGATGTGATTACATTAACTGTGAAGATTAAAAGGCAGCACAAGAGAGGCTGGTCTAGGGTAAGTAAACCTCACACCTTGTCTTCTTCTTCATTTTATATCTCTAAAACAATCACGAAACCTAAAGAAAAAAAGATCCTACTAAGGTGATCGTGGTTGAAAAAAGAAAAAAAAGTTAAAAAGTCCCAATCGTTAATAAGAAGCTATGACATCAAGTGTTTTAAGTACCTTGAGCTTGGACACATAGCATCTTAATGTCCTAACAAAAAGGTAATGATCGTTCATGAATCAATTGAAAAAGTTGTTAGTAAAAATGAATTAGATCTAGAAAAAAAATGGAAAAAGGGCAAGTCGCACCTCCTAAAGAAGGAGAATTGCTTATTATTTATCGTAATATGTCTATACAATTAAAGAAAAAAGAGGAACAATACAAGAATATCTTTCACACCCATTACAACATTAATGGCAAGGCATGTGGTTTAATCATTGATGGAGGGAGTTGCACTAATGTAGCCTCTACTACATTGGTTAATAAATTAAACCTTACTACCACTAAGCATCCATATCCTTATTGTTTGCAATGGCTAAACAATGAGGGAGACTTGAGGGTTACAGAATAAGTGAAGGTGCCATTTACCATAAAAATCTACAAGGATACTATAATGTGCGATGTGGTACCAATGAATACTAGCAATGTGCTTTTTGGAAGACCTTGGCAGTTTGATCAAGGCATTCTACATCATGCCTGTGCAAACACCTATTCTATTTCTAAAGATGGCAAATGTGTGCTATTGACACCTCTCAGTCTTTCCTAGATAATGCAAGACCAGTTGGCGCTCTCAAAAGTAACAAAGGAAAACTTATTTGCCAACAAGGGAAAGGTAAAACATGTTCTAATATCCAATGAGATTGTTCACTTGTTGATAGTTAAGGAGATTTTAGGCAAAGGTGGAGCTATCCATCTAAAATTAGATAAGATATTGAAGGAATTTATGGATGTTTTCCCAAAAAAACTTTTAAAAAAGTTACCATTAATTTATGGAATAGAGCATCAAGTTGATCTCATACCTGTTAGACTTTGCCCAATGAACCAGCATATCGATGCAACCCAGAAGAAGCTAAGGAGCTTTAACGGTAAGTAATAGAGTTGATGGAAAGGGCTTTCTTAAAAAGTTCATAAGTCCATATGCAGTTTCAACTTTTTTTATGCTCAAGAAGGATGAATCTATGCGCACATGCATAGATAATGGAGCTATTAACAAGATTACAATTAAATGTTGTTATCCTATTCCATGGCTTGATGACATGTTGGATGAGTTGCATCGCTCCTCTATCTTTTTAATGATTAATCTTCAGAGTGGATACCATCAAATTCGAATAAAGAAAGGTGATGAATGGAAAATAGCCTTCGAGAATAAGTTTGGGTTGTATGAATGGACAGTTATACCTTTTGGCTTGTCTAATGTCCTAGCACATTCATCCAACTAATGAATCATGTTTTATGAAAATTCATTGGTCATTTTGTTGTTTTTTATTTTGATGACATACTTGTCTATAGCAAAAGCTTTAATGAACATATAGAGCATCTTATAAAGGTGTTTGAAGTGTTTAGAGAATAGAAGCTATTTGCCAACCTTAAGAAGTATATCTTTTGCAAAGATCATATAGTTTTCTTTGGCTATGTTGTTTCCCAAAATGGAGTAGAGGTTGATGAAGAGAAGGTTAAAGCTATTAAAAAATGGCCAATTCTTACTAATGTTGCTAAAGTTCATAGTTTTCATGGGTTGGCATCCTTTTATAGACGTTTTGTGAAAAATTTTAGCTCCATTATAGCTCCTTTAACTGAATGCATAAAGAAGGAAACTGAGTTTCAATGGACTGACGTAGAACAACAAAGTTTTGGTGTGATTAAGGAGAAGTTAAGTTTGGCTCCTATACTAGCATTACCCAATTTCTCTAAGACCTTTAAAGTTAAGTGTGATGCATTAGGAGTTGGGATTAGAGCTATTCTTAAGCAGGATGGGTGTCCAATTGCCTATTTTAGTAAGAAGTTAAGTGGTTCTTATCTTAACTACTCAACCTATGATAAGGAGTTTTATGCACTGACTCGGGCATTAGAAACTTGGCAACATTACTATTATCGAAGAAGTTCATGATTCATATGGATCATGAGTCATTAAAACATTTAATGGGGCAAAGCAAGCTAAATAGGAGACATGCCAAGTGGATGGAGTTCTTGGAGACATTTCTTTATCTAATCAAGTACAAGAAAGAGAATGTCAACATCGTAGCTAATGCACTTTTGTAAAGGTATACACTAATCTTAATGCTTAATATAAGATTAATAGGGTTTGATTTAATGATATAATTGTAGAAAAAGGACCCACACTTTGCAAAGGTCTATGAAAAATGCATAAAAGGAGCAAAAAAGGGTTATTTTTGACATAAAGGATTTCTCTTCAAGTCTGGTTGATTATGCATTCCTTTTTGTTCAATTGGAGAGCTTTTCGTGCATGAAGCTTATAATAAAGGTCTTGCTAGACACTTTGGTGAAAAGAAGACATTAGAAGCATTAAAAGCACACTTTCTATTGGCCAACAATGAATAAGATGTCCATAAAATTGTAAAAAGATGTGTCACTTGCAAAAAGACGAAGAATAAGAAGATGGCACAAGGGTTACGCATGCCTTTGCCTATACCTAAACATCCCTAAGAACATGTAAGCATGGATTTTGTTTTAGGTTTACCTAAGACATCACGGAGAAAATATTCGATAATGGTTGTAGTGGATGGCATTTTGAAGATGTCACACTTCATTCCATGCCACAGAATTAATGGTGCTAACCATCTGGCTAATTTGCTCATCAAGGAAATATTTTAACTATATGGGATTCCTAAGAGCATTATTTCTGATCGTGATGCTAGGTTTTTAAGCTATATATGGAAGACTTTATGGAAGAAGCTTGGAACCAAGTATTATTTAGCATGGCTTATCATCCATAAATTGATGGGCAAACGAGAGGTGGTAAATAGAACACTTTTAGCTTTGCTTAGGACAGTGGTGAATAAGAACATAAAGAATTGGGATGACTACTTGGCATATACAGAGTTTGCTTATAATCATAGTGTACACAGTGATACTAAGCATTCTTCTTTTAAGGTGGTCTATGGTTTTAACCTCACTACACTTCTTGACTTGGCACCAATACCAATTAGTGAGAGGAGTAGAGCTAAAAACATTCTAATGGTGAAGAATATGTACAAGGAAGTTAGAGAACAAATCGAGAAGAAGAACAAAGCTTATAAAAGATCGATAAACAAAAGAAAAAAGCAAGTTCTATTCAAATTGAGAGATCTTGTGTGGATTCATTTTTACAAAGAGAGGTTCCCTAATCAAAAGAGGTCTAAGCTGATATCACAGGTTGATGGTTTTTTTAGGGTCCTTAAGAAGGTAAATGATAGCGTTTATAAGCTTGACCTACCAGAAGAATACAATGTGAGTACTATGTTCAATGTTAGAGATCCTACACCCTATTTAGAAGACACCTTGGATAATGGAAATGATGTGGATTTAAAGGCAAATCCTTTTCAACAAGGGGGAAATGATGTGTCACATCATGGTTGGCCTAAGTTAGCAGGCCCAAAGGAGGAGTTTGAGTATACAGGCGCAATCATATAATCAAGGGCTAAATGATTCAACTTGGTATATTATGTGCTCAATAAAGAAGATCCTTGAAGACTTTAGAAGTCTTCTTGAGCAAGAAAGTCAGCAGCATCCAAATTAAAAAATTTTTAGTGTACAAATCATTACTTAATTCCCAAGGCTTTATGTTTTTTTAGGAAGGTTTTAATTCCTTAGCTTGCAAGGAAATTAACTCTATTAACTTTTTTAGTTTCTTTGTTAGCAAGCAATACCTTAATTAATTATTTAAGATTTAGTTTTATTTCTTGTAAAAGCCTTTGGCCAAATCCTTTTCTATAAATATGGGACCTTGTGCTTGTTTATGAGACACTCAGAGTTGATCAATAAAATAGCTGAATATTTTCAGTCCTTTTCTCTATCCAAGTCTTCTTGGTGGTGAGTTTGTGAGACTTATCTTTTAGGTTTCTCATCCCTAAAAGTGGTATCCAACCCTAGTATTGATTATGGTGAGAATTCTTATCAACCAATCAAGGTTTATTCCTTCCATCCTTCCAACTTTTAGATTTCAAATTTTATTTTCTTTTATTTTTATTTTAAACCATTAGAGACTTATTTCCATTAAGTTTTATTCTTATAAGGCTTATCATTTTCTTTCCACCATTTTCTTTAGAATTACTGTTTGTCTACCAAAAAAAAACATGGATTTTCATAATTATATCCACTTTTTTCTTTATTCGGTATCATATATCCATTCTTTTCTTGATTTAGCATCTTAAACACATTCACCTCATTAGGATACATGATATTGATGCTTTGGCTTAACAAGAAAAGCTTTTTGTTCCTCCATTTTTTTAGAATCAAAGTTCATCCATTGAAAGAGATGAAGATGCATTTTCGTAAATATATCCATTCATTTCGCAATCGGGCATCATAAGCACATTCTCCTCATCGAGATACATGATATTGATAATAAAAAATGGTTTTCTTTCTGCCATTTACATAGAATCAAAGTTCATCCACCAAAAAATATAAACGTGACTTTTCATAATTATATCTATTATTTTCATGATTGGGCATCATAAACACATTTTCATCATTGGGATACATGGTACTGATGCTTTGATTTAACATGAAAAGCCTTTCTTTCTAGCATTTTTGTTGAATCAAAGTTTGTCTGCCAAAAGAGACAAACATGGATTTTTGAACTTATATCTGATCATTTTATGATTGCATCATAAACATTTTCTCCTCATTGGGATACATGACATTGAGGCTTTGCCTTAACAAGAAAAGCTTTTCTTTTTTTCACCATTTTTTTGTAGAATCAAAGTTCATCTGCCAAAAAAGACGAACATGTATTTTAATAATTATATCAATTCATTTCATAATTGGGCATCAAAAGCACTTTTCCTTATTGGGATACATGATATTGATGCTCCAGTTTAATAAGAAATGGTTTTCTTTCTGCCATTTTCATAGAATCCAAGTTCATCCACAAAAAAAGATGAACATGGATTTTCATAATTGTATCCATTCTTTTAATGGTTAGGCATCATAAATACATTCTCCTTTTTGGGATACATGGCATTGATGCCTTACTTTAACAAGAAAAGCTTTTTTTTTCCAACATTTTTCATTGAATCAAAGTTTGTCCGCCAAAAGAGACAAACATTAATTTTCAAAATTATATTCGTTCTATTCTTGATTGGGCATCATAAACACATTCTCTTCTTCGAGATAAATGATATGGTGCTTTGGTTTAACAAGAAAAGCTTTCCTTTCCACCATTTTCGTAGAATCAAGGCTTATCCGTAAAAAAAAAATGAACATGGAATCTTGTAATTATATCCATTTTGTTCATGATTGTGTATCATAAACAAATTCTTCTTATTAGGATACATGATATTGATGCTTTGGTTTCACAGGAAAAGCTTTTCTTTCTAACATTTTCTATGGAATCAATGGTCCTTTGCCAAAAAAGATGAACATGGATTTTCATATTTATATTCGTTGTTCCCTTTATTGGGTAACATGAACACATTCTTTTCATTGGGATAGATGATATTGATGCTTTAGCTTCACAAGAAAAGCTTTTCTTTCCACCATTTTTCATCGAATCAAGGTTCGACCGCCAAAGAGACAAACATGGAATTTTGTAATTATATCCATTCTGTTCATGATTGGGCATCATAAACACATTTTCCTCATTGGGATACATGACATTGATGCCTTGGCTTATTAAAAAAAGCTTTAATTTCTACCATTTTATTGTAGAATCAAAGTTATCTTTTAAAAAAAATGAACATGTATTTTCATAATTATATCTGTTTGTTTCAAAATTGGGCACAAAAGCATATTCTTCTCATTGGGATACGTGATATTGATGCTTCAGTTTAACAAAAAATGGTTTTTTATGCGATTTTTACATAATCAAAGTTTAACCACCAAAAGAGACGAACACAGATTTTCATAATTGTATCCATTCTTTTCATGGTTGGGCATTATAAACATATTTTCTTCATTGGAATACATGATATTGATGCTTTGGTTTAACAAACAAAACTTTTTTTCCAACATTTTTCATTGAATCAATGTTCACCTCTGAAAATAGATAAACATGAATTTTCATAATTATATCCATTCTATTGTTGATTAGGCATCATAAACATATTCTCCTCTTTGGGATAAATGATATTGGTGCATTGGCTTAAAAGGAAAAACTTTTCTTTGCACCATTTTTTGTAGAATCAAGGTTTATTTGCCAAAAGAGACTGACACAAAATGTCATAATTGTATTCGTTCTTTTCACGATTGGGCATCATAAACACATTCTCCGTATTAGGATACATGACACTGATGCTTTGGCATAAGAAGAAATGTTTTTTCTTTCAAACTTATTCCTTAGAATCATAGTTTACCTGCTAAAAGGGATGAACATAAATCTTCATAATTATATCCATTATTCTCATGATTTTCTCATTGGGATACATGATATTGATGCTTTGGTTTAACAATAAATTTTTTATTTCCAACATTTTTCATGGAATCAAAGTTCATTCGCCAAAAGAGATGAACATGGATTTTAGTAATTATATCCAATCTTTTCATGATTTGGCATCATAAACAAATTCTTCTCTTTGGGATATATGATATGATGCTTTAGTTTAGTGAGAAAAGCTTTGCTTTCCACCATTTTTTGTGGAATCAAAATTCATCTGCCAAAAGAGATGAACATGGATTTTCATAATTATATCCATTCTTTTATTGAGTGGGCATCCTAAACCCATTCTCTTTATCATGATACATGATATTGATGCTTTTATTTAATAAGAAAATCTTTTCTTTCCACCATTTTTCGTAGAATCAAAGTTTGTTCGCCAAAAAAGTTGAATATGAATTTTCAAAATTATATCCATTCTTTTTATGATTGGGCATCATTAACACATTCTCCTCATTAGGATACATGAATTGTTGCTTTGGTTTAATAAGAAAAGCTTTTCCTTCTACCATTTTTCTTAGAATCAAAGTTTGTCTATGAAAAGAGATAAATATGGATTCTCATAATTATATCCATTCTTTTCTTGATTGGGCATTATAAACACATCCTCTTCAATTGATACGTGATATTAATGCTTTCATTTCATATGAAAAGCTTTCTTTTCCAACATTTTCTGTAGAATCAAAGTTAGTTACCAAAAGTGAAGAACAAGGATTTTCATGAATAAATCTATTGTTTTCTTGATTGGACATCATAAACGCAATCTTTCCTTTGGGAGACACGATATTGATGCTTTAATTTAACAAGAAAAGCTTCTCTTTTTACCATTTTTTGTATAGTCAAAGTTTATCTGCCAAAAGAAATGAACATAGATTTTTTTAATTATATCCATTCTTTTACTAATTGGGCATCATAAATACATTCTCTTCCTTGGGATACATGACATTGATGCTTTGGTTTAACAAGAAAAATATTTTTTCCATCATTTTTCATAGAATCAAAATTTGTCCACCAAAAGTGTCAAACATAGATATTTGTAATTATATCCATTTTCTTATGATTGGCATCATAAACACATTCTCCTTATTGGGATACATGACATTGATGTATTGGTT
This sequence comes from Adansonia rubrostipa, assembly GCA_038381775.1. Classification (NCBI taxonomy): domain Eukaryota; kingdom Viridiplantae; phylum Streptophyta; class Magnoliopsida; order Malvales; family Malvaceae; genus Adansonia; species Adansonia rubrostipa. The sequence continues at coordinate 8,535,916 of JBBYHM010000020.1, read as the reverse complement.
TAACAAGTAAAGCTTTTCTTCCCACCATTTTTCATAAAATCAAAGTTCATTCACGAAAAGAGATGAACATGGACTTTCGTAATTATATCCATTCTTTTCATGATTAGGCATCCTAAACACATTATTTTCATTAGGACACCTGACATTAATGCTTTGGTTTAACAAGAAAAGTGTTTTTTTTGCCATTTTTCGTAGAACCAATGTTCATTTAGTAAAGGAGATGACATAAATTTTTGTAATTATATCCATTCTCTTCATGATTGGCATCATAAACACATTTTCCTTATTGGGATACATGACATTAATGTTTTTGTTTAAGAAGAAAAGCTTTTCTTTCCTCCATTTTTCATAAAATCAAAGTTCATTTGCCAAAAGAGATAAACATGGGTTTTTGTTGTTATATCCATCCTTTTCTTAATACGACATCATAAATATATTCTACTCATGGGGATACATCATATTGATGCTTTGGTTTAACAAGAATAGGTTTTCTTCACACCATTTTTGTAGAATCAAAGTTCATTTGCTAGAAGTGGCGAACCTTGATTTTCATAATTTTATCTATTTCTTTTCATGATTAGGCATCATAAACACATTCTCCTCTTTAGGATACATGATTTTGACACTTTGGTTTAAGAAAGAAAAGTATTCCTTTCCACCTTTTTTTGTACAATAAACATTATCTACCAAAAAGATAAACATGGATTTTCGTATTTACATCCATTTTTTTCATCATTGGGCATCATAAACGCATTCTCCTCCTTGGGATACATGACATTCATGCTTCGATTTAGCAAGAAAAGCTTTTCTAATCATTATTTTCCTTATAATCATAGTTAATCTTTCAAGAGAGACAAACTTGGATTCTCATGATAATATTCATTTTTTTCTTAATTCGACATCATAAACATATTCTGCTCATTGCTATACACAATATTGGTGCTTTGATTTCGCAACAAAAGCTTTTTCATTTAAACATTTTTTGTAAATCAAAGTTCATCAACCAAAATAGACAAACATGGATTTTTGTAATTGTATCTATTCTATTCTTGATTAGGAATCATAAACACATTCTTCTCATTAGAATAAATGATATGGGTGCTTTGGTTTAATAAGAAGAACTTTTTTTTCTACCATTTTTCACATATCAAGGTTTATTTGCCAAAAGAAACGAACATGGAATTTTTTAATTATATCCCTTTTTTTCATTATTAGGGATCATAAACTCATTCTACTCATTGGAATGCATGTTATTAAAGCTTTTGTTTCACAAGAGTAGCTTTTCCTTCCAACATTTTTTGTGGAATCAAAGTTTGTCCGCCAAAAGAGAATAACATCATTTTTTGCAATTATATCCATTTTTTCATGATTTGGCATCATAAAAAGATTCTCATCATTGGGATACATGATATTGATGCTTTGGTTTAACAAGAAAAGCTTTTTTTTCCATCATTTTTCATAGAATAAACGTTCGTCTACCATAAGAGATAAACGTGGATTATCATAATTATATCCATTCTTTTCATGACTGGGCATCATAAACACATTTTCTTTCTTAGGATGCATGACATTGATGCTTTGATTTAACAAGAAAAGCTTTTTTTTTACTGTTTTCCTTAGAATCATAGTTCGTCTACCAAAAAAGGCAAACATAGAATTTTGTAATTATATCCTTTTTTTTCATAATTGGGAATCATAAACTCATTCTCCTTATTGGGATACATGATATGGATGCTTTGCTTTAACAAGAAAGGCTTTTTTTTCCACCATTTTATGTAGAATCAAAGTTCATCTGCCTAAAGAAACAAACATGGATTTTCATAATTTATATCCATTCCTTTTATGATTGGGATAGTAATAAACACATTCTCCTTATTGGGACACATGACATTCATGATTTGCTTTAATAAGAAAAGCTTTTTTTTTTCCATCCTTTTTTTTAGAATCAACGCTTATCCACTAAAAGAGACAGACATGGATTTTTGTAATTATATCCATTCTTTTCATGGTTGATCATGATAAAAACATTCTTTTCATTGGGATACATGACATTGATGCTTTGATTTAACAAGAAAAGCTTCACTATCAACCATTTTCTCTAGAATCAAAATTTGTTTGCCAAAAGAAATAAACATCAATTCTTGTAACTATATCTATTCTTTTTGTGATTTTGATGCTTTGATTTTTCAAAAAAAGCTTTTCCTTCCAACATTTTCTATGGAATTAGTATTCGTCCACCAAAAGAGACAAACATGGTTCTTGATTGATCATTATAAACACATTCTTCATTGGGATACACAATATTCATTTTTTTGGTTTTGCAAGAAAAGCTTTTCTTTTTAGCATCTTTTTATAGAATCAAAGTCCGTCTATCAAAAGAGGCGAACATGGATTTTCTTAATTGTATCTATTCAATTCTTGATTAGGCATCATAGGCAAATTCCCCTCATTAGGATACATGATACTGATGCTTTGGATTCATAAAAAAAGCTTTTATTTAAACCATTTTCATTATAATCAAAGTTTGTCTACCAAACAAGACAAACATGGATTCTCATAATTATATCCATTCTTTTCTTGATTCTGTATCATAAACACATTCTCCTTATTGGGATACATGATATTGATGCTTTATTTTAGGAAGAAAAGGCTTTTTTCCACCATTTTTTGTAGAATCAAAGTTCATCTGCCCAAAAAGACTAAAATGGATTTTCATCATTATACCCATTCTTTTTATGATTAGCCATCATAAACATATTCTCTTTATTGCGATACATGACAACGATGCTTTGGTTTAATAAGAAAATGATTTCTTTCTATAATTTTCCTTAGAATCAATGTTCATTTGCTAAAGGAGACAAACTTGGATTCTCATAATTATATCCAATCTTTTCTTGATTTAGCATCAGAAACACATTCTCCTCATTGCATCCACGATATTGATGCCATACATTAACAAGATAAGCTTTTCTTTTCACCATTTTTCATAGAATCAAAGTTTGTTCCCAAAAAGATGAACATGGATTCTCGTTATTTTATCCATTGTTTTCGTGATTCGGCATCGTAAACACATTATACTCCTTTGGATACACTACTTTAATGCTTTGGTTTCATATGAAAAGCTTTTCTTTTCACCTTTTTTTCTTAGAATCATAATTCATCTGTCAAAAAAGATGAACATGGATTCTCATATTATATCCATTATTTTCTTGATTAGGCAACACAAACACATTTCCTCATTGGGATACGTGACATTGATGCCTTAGTTTAATATGAAAAGCTTTTCCTTACATGATTTTTGTTGGAATTGTTGTTTGTTTGCCAAAAGAGACTAAGATGGATTTCGGTAATCACATCCATCTTCTCTTGATTGAGCAACATAAACACATTCTTTTATTGGGATACATGAAATTGATGCTTTAGTTTAATGAGAAAAGCTTTTTTTGCATCCATTTCCTTAGAATCAGTATTCATCCACCAAAAGAAATGAACATGGATATTCATAATTATATCCATTCTTTTCATGATTGGGATCATAATAAACACATTTTCCTCATTGGGATACATGTGACTGATGCTTTGGGTTAATAAGAAAAGCTTTTTTTTCCATTATGTACCTTAGAATCAATGTTCATCCACCAAAAGAGACGGACATGGATTGTCATAATTATATCCATTCTTTTCATGCTTGCTCATCATAAAAACATTCTTCTCATTGGGATACATGAGATTGATGCTTTCGGTTAACAAGAAAAGCTTTACATTCCACCATTTCTCTAGAATCAAAGTTCATCGGCCAAAAGAGATGAAAATTGATTCTCATAATTGTATCTATTCTTTTCATGATTGGGCATCATGAATGCATTCTTCTATTTGGGATATGTGATTTCGATGATTTGGTTTTTGAGGAAAAGCTTTTCTTTCCAACATTTTCTGTGGATTTAATATTCATTTGCCAAAAGAGACAAACATGGATTTTTATCCATTCTTTCCTTGATTGTCATTATAAACACATTCTTCTCTTTGGGATACATGAAATTCATTTTTTGGTTTCGCAAGAAAAGGTTTTCCTTCTATCATTTTTTTGTAGAATCAAAGTTTGTCTATCAAAAGAGATGAACATGGATTTTCATAACTAATTATCTATTCTTTTCTTGATTGGGCATCATCAGCAAATTCTCCTTGTTAGGGTACATGATACTGATGCCTTGGTTTAACAAGAAAAGCTATTCTATACACTATTTTTATTAGAATCAAAGTTCATTTGCCAGAAAAGACAAACATGAATTCTTATAATTATATCATTCTTTTCAAGAGTTTGTATCATAAACACATTCTTCATATTGGGATACATGATATTGATGCTTTGTTTTAAGAAGAAAAGATTTTCATTTCACCATTTTTCATAGAATCAAATTTCATCTACCAAAAGAGACTAAAATGGATTTTCATAATTATACCCACTCTTTTCATGTTTGGGCATTATAAACACATTCTCCTCATTGGAATACAGGACAATGGTGCTTTGGTTTAATAAGAAAGCTATTTCTTTCCATTATTTTCCTTAGAATCAATGTTCCTCTGTTAATAAAGACAAACTTTTATTCTGATAATTATATCCAATCTTTTCTTGATTTGGCATCTGAAACATATTCTTGTCATTGCATAATGATATTAATGCCTTACGCTAACAAAATAAGCTTTTCTTTCCACTATTTTTCGTAGAACCAAAGTTCATCCACCAAAAAAGATGAACATGGATTCTCATAATTTTATCCATTCTTTTCTTGATTGGGCACCATAAACACATTCTCTTTTTTGGGATACATGACTTTGATGCTTTGGTTTTGCAGAAAAGCTTTTCTTTCAAACATTTTCTATGGAATTAATATTTTTCTACGAAAAGAGACAACATGGATTTTATAATTATATCTATTATTTTCTTGATTGGTCATCATAAACATATTCTTTTTTAGGATACATGATATTCATTTTTTTGTTTCCCAAGAAAAGCATTTTTTCTAGCATTTTTTTGTACAATCAAAGTTCGTCTGCCAAAAGAGACGAACATTGATTTTCATAATATATCTATTCCTTTCTTGATTAGGCATAATGAGCAAATTTTTCTCGTTGGGATACATGGTATTGATGCTTTGTTTTAACAAGAAAAGCCTTTCTTTACACCATTTTTATTAGAATCAAAGTTCATCTACCAAATAAGACAAGCATGGATTCTCATAATTATATCCATTCTTTTCATGGTTCTGTATCATAAACACATTTTTCTCATTGGGATACATGATATTGATGCTTTATTTTAAGAAGCGAAGCTTTTTTTCCACCATTTTTTCTTAGAATCAAACTTCATCTGCTAAAAGAAACTAAATTGTATTTTTACAATTATACCTATTCTTTTCATGATTAGGCATGATAAACACACTCTTCTCATTAGGATACATGACAAAGATGCTTTGGTTTAGCAAAAAATTGATTTTTTTCCATAACTTAGAATCAATGTTCGTCTGCTAAAAGAGACAAACATGGATTCCCATAATTATATCCAATCTTTTCTTGATTCGGCATTAGAAACACATTCTCTCATCGAATATATGATATTGGTGCCTTACGTTAACAAGATAAGCTTTTCTCTTCACCAGTTTTCATAGAATCAAAGTTCGTCTGCCAAAGAGACAAACATGGATTCTCGTTATTTTATCAATTCTTTCTTGTTTGGGCATCATAAGAACATTATACTCCTTTGAATACATTATTTTGATGCTTTCGTTTCATAAGAAAAGCTTTACTTTTCACCGTTTTTCTTAGAATCATAATTCATCTGCCAAAAAAGATGAACATGGATTCTCATAATTATATCTATTCTTTTTCAATTAGGCAAGATAAACACATTCTCTTTATTGGGATACATGACATTGATGCTTTGGTTTAATAGGAAAAGCTTTTTTTTACACCATTTTGTTATCGTTCATCCACCAAAAGAGATAAACATGGATTCTCATAATCACACCCATCCTTCTCTTAATCAAGCAACATAAGGACATTCTCTTATTGGGATACATGAAATTGATGCGTTGGTTTAATAAGAAAAGTTTTTTTTCCATCATTTTCCTTATAGTTAATGTTCATCCACTAGAAGAAATGAACATGGATTTTTGTAACTATATCCATTCTTTTCATGATTAGGATCATAATATACGCATTCTTCTCATTAGGATACATGAAATTGATGCTTTGGTTTAACAAGAAAAGCTTATTTTCCATCTTTTACCTTAGACTCAATGTTTATCCACCAAAAGAGATGGACATGGATTTTCATAAGTATATCCATTCCTTTCATGGTTGGTCATCATAAAAACGTTCTTCTCATTAGGATACATGACACTGATGCTTTGGTTTAGCAAGAAAAGCTTTACGCTCCACCATTTTCCATAGAGTCAAAGTTTGTTCGCCAAAAGAGGCGAACATGGATTCTTATAAATATATCTATTCTTTTCATCATTGGGCATAATAAACACATTCTCCTCTTTGGGATACATGATTTTAATGCTTTGCTTTATAGGAAAAGCTTTTCTTTCAAACATTTTTTGTGGAATTAATATTCGTCTGCCAAAAGAGATAAAATTGGATTTTCATAATTATATCCATTCCTTTATTGATTGGTCATCATAAACACATTTTTCTCATTTGGATACATGATATTCATATTCTGATTTCACTAGAAAAGCTTTTCTTTCTAGCATTTTTTGGCAGAATAGAAGTTCATCTGCCAAAAAGATGAACATAGATGTTCATAATTATATCTATTCTTTTCCTGATTAGGCATCATGAGCAAATTCTCCTCGTTGGGATACTTGATAATAATGTTTTTGTTTAACAAGAAAAGCTTTTTTTTACACCATTTTCATTAAAATCAAAGTTCATCTGCTAAAAAAGACAAACATGAATTCTCATAATTATATCCATTCTTTTTTTGATTTTGTATCATAAACACATTCTCCTAATTGAGATACATGATATTGATGCTTTGCTTTAGGAACAAAAGCTTTTCTTTCCACCATTTTTTGTAAAATCAAAGTTCATCTGCCAAAAAAGACTAAAATGGATTTTTATAATTATACCTATTCTTTTCATGATTAGGCATCATAAACACATCCTTCTCATTGGGATATATGATAATGTGCTTTGGTTTAACAAGAAAACCATTTCTTTCCATAAATTTCCTTAGAATTAATGTTCATCTGCTAAAGGAGACAAACTTGGATTGTTATAATTATAACCAATCTTTCCCTAATTCGGTTGGTTTAATAAGAAAACCATTTCTTTCCATAATTTTCCTTAGAATCAATGTTCGTCTGCTAAAGGAGACAAACTTGGATTCTTATAATTATAACCAATCTTTTCCTAATTCGGCATCAAAAACACATTCTCCTCATTGCATACATGATATTGATGCATTATGTTTACAAGAAAAGCTTTTCATTCACCATTTTTTGTAGAATCAAAGTTTGGCAGCCAAAAGAGACAAATATGGATTCTCATAATTATATCTATTCTTTTTATGATTGGGCATCATAAACACGTTCTCCTCTATGGGACACATTGTTTTGATGCTTTACTTTTGCAGGAAAAGCTTTTTTTTCCAACATTTTCTATGGAATTAATATTCGCCCACCAAAAGAGACAAACTTGGATTTTAATAATTATATCCTTTCCTTTCTTGATTGGTCATCATAAATACATTCTTCTTGTTGGGATACATGATATTCATGTTTTGGTTTCGCAAGTAAAGCTTTTCTTTCTAGCATTTTTTTGTAGAATCAAAGTTTGTCTACCAAAAGAGATGAACATGGATTTTCATAATTAGATCTATTCCTTTCATGATTGGGCATCATAAGCAAATTCTACTCATTAGGATACATGATACTAATGCTTTGGTTTAACAAAAAAAGCTTTTTTTTACACCATTTTCATTAAAATCAAAGTTTGTCTGCCAAGAAAGACAATCATGAATTCTCATAATTATATCATTCTTTTCTTGATTTTGGGTCCTAAACACATTCTTCTGATTGGGATATGTAATACTGATGCTTTGTTTTAATAGCAAAAGCTTTTCTTTCCATCATCTTTCGTAGAGTCAAAGTTTATCTGCTAAAAAAGGCTCAAATGGATTTTCATAATTATACACATTCTTTTCAGAACTGGGCATCATAAATGTATCCTCCTCATTGGGATACATGACAATGGTGCTTTGGTTTAACAGGAAAACCATTTATTTCCATTAATTTTCCTTAGAATCAATGTTTGTCTGCTAAAATAGACAAACTTGGATTCTCATAATTATATCTAATTTTTTCTTAATTCGACATCAAAAACACATTCTTCTCATTGCATGCATGATATTGATGCCTTACATTAAACAAGATAAGCTTTTCTTTCCACCATTTTTTTTTTAAATAAAAGTTCATCCTCCAATAAAGACAAACATGGATTCTCTTAATTTTATCCTTTCTTTTCTCGATTAGGCATCATAAACACATTATACTCCTTTGGATATATTACCTTAATGCTTTGGTTTCACAAGAAAAGCTTTACTTTTTTCCTTTTTTCTTAGAATTATAATTCATCTGCCAAAAAAGATGAACATGGATTCTCATAGTTATATCAATTTTTTTCTTGATCAAGCATCATAAGCATATTTTTCGCACTAGGATACATGGCATTCATGCTTTGGTTTAATAGAAAAAGCTTTTCTTTGTGCCATTTTCCTTAGAATCGTCCCTCATCAGCCAACAGAGATAAACATGGATTCTTGTAATCACATCCATTCTTCTCTTGATTGAGTAGCGTAAACATATTTTCCTATTGAAATACAAGAAATTGATGCTTTGATTTAATAAGAAAAGCTTTTTTTTTCATTATTTTCCTTCGAATCAACATTCATCCACCAAAAGAAATGAACATGGATTTTCATAATTATATGTATTCTTTTCATGATTAGGATCATAATAAATATATTCTCCTTATTAGGATACATGACATTGATGCTTTGGTTTAATATGAATAGCTTTTTTTTCTGTCATTTACCTTCGAATCAATGTTCATCCACCAAAAGAGATGGACATGAATTTTTATAATTATACCCATTCTTTTCATGGTTGGTCATTATAATATCATTCTTTTTATTAGGATACATGATATTGATGCCTTGGTTTCATAGGAAAAGCCTTACGTTCCACCATTTTCCTTAGATTCAAGGTTTATCTGCCAAAAGAGATGAACATGGACTCCCATAATTATATCTATTTTTTTCATGATTAGGCATCATAAACACATTCTCCTCTTCAGGATACATGAATTTGATGCTTTGCTTTTGCAGGAAAAGCTTGTCTTTCCAATATTTTCTGTGCAATTAATATTTGTCCGCCAAAAGAGACAAACTTGGATTTTCATAATTATATCCATTCCTTTCTTGATTGGTCATCATAAATGCATTGTTTTGGTTGGGATACATGATATTCATGTTTTGGTTTCGCAAGAAAAGCTTTTTTTTAGCATTTTTTTATAAAATAAAGTTCATATGCCGAAAGAGAAAAATATTGATTTTCATAATTATATCCATTCATTTCTTGATTGGACATCATGAGCAAATTCTTCTCGTTAGGATACATGATACTGATGCTTTGGTTTAACAAGAAAAGCTTTTCTTTACACTATTTTCATTAAAATCAAAGTTTGTCTGCCAAAAAAGACAATCATGAATTCTCATAATTATATCCATTTTTTCTTGATTCTATGTCATAAACACATTGTCCTTACAGGATACATGGTATTGATGCTTTGTTTTATAAACAAAAGCTTTTCTTTCCACCATTTTTCGTAGAATCATAGCTCATCTCCTAACCGAGACTAAGATGGATTCTTATATTATACCTATTCCTTTTATGATTGGGCATCATAAACACATCCTTACCATTGGGATACATGACAATGGTGCTTTGGTTTAACAGGAAAACCATTTTTTTTCATAATTTTTCTTAAAATCAATGTTCATCTACTAAAGGAGACAAATTTGGATTCTTATAATTATATCCAATCAAGAATCTTTTCTTGATTATGTATCATTATACTCATATGCCAAAAGAGACTAAAATGGATTTTCATATTATACCTTTTTTTTTATGATTAGGCATCATAAACTCATCCTTCCCATTGTGATACATGACAACAGTGCTTTGGTTTAATAGGAAAACTATATCTTTCTATAATTTTCCTTAGAATCAATGTTTATCTAGTAAAGGATACAAACTTGGACTGTCATAATTATATCCAATCTTTTTCTTGATTCGGCATCAGAAACACATTATTCTCATTGTATACATGATATTCATACCTTATGTAAACAAGATAAGCTTTTTTTTTCCACCTCTTTTTGTAGAATCAAAGTTTGGCAGCCAAAAGAGGAAAACATTGATTTCATAATTATGCCTATTCTCTCATGATTGGGCATCATAAATACGTTCTCCTTTTTAGGATACACGATTTTGATGCTTTGCTTTTGCAGGAAAAGCTTTTTCTTTCCAACATTTTCTGTGGATTTAATATTCATCCACCAAAAGAGACAAACTTGGATTTTCATAATTATATCCATTCATTTCTTGATTAGTCATCATAAACACATTTTTCTTGTTGGGATACATGTTATTCATGTTTTGGTTTCGCAAGTAAACTTTTTCTTTCTATGATTTTTTGTAGAATCAAAGTTTATCTACCAAAAAAGATGAATGTGAATTTTCATAATTATATCTATTCCTTTCTTGATTGGCATTGTGAGCAAATTCTCCTCGTTGGGGTACATGGTACTGATGCTTTAATTTAACAAAAAAAGCTTTTCTTTACACCATTTACATTAAAATCAAAGTTCGTCTGCCAAAAAAGACAATCATGAATTCTCATAATTATATCCATTCTTTTCTTGATTCTGTATCAAAAACATTTTTTTCCTTATTGGGATACATAATATTGATGGTTTGTTTCAAGAACAAAAGCTTTTTTTTCCAACATTTTTTGTGCAACTAATATTCGTCTGCCAAAAGAGACAAACTTAGATTTTCATAATTATATCCATTCCTTTCTTGATTGGTCATCATAAACACATTCTTTTCGTTGGATACACGATATTCATGGTTTGGTTTCAAAGAAAAGCTTTTTTTTCTAGCATTTTTTTGTAGAATCAAAGTTCGTTTGCCAAAAGTGATGAATATGGATTTTCATAAGATATCTATTCCTTTCTTGATTTGGCATCGTGAGCAAATTTTCTTTGTTGGGATATATGATACTGATGCTTTGGTTTAATAAGAAAAGCTTTTCTTTGCACCATTTTCATTAAAATTAAAGTTCATCTTCCAAAAATGATAATTAAGAATTCTCTTAATTACATCCATTATTTTTCCTTATTTTGTAACATAAACACATTTTCCTTATTGGGATATATAGAATTGATGATTTGTTTTAAGGACAAAAGCTTTTCTTTCCATAATTTTTTGTAGAATCAAAGTTCATCTACCAAAAGAGACTAAATTGCATTTTCATATTATGCCCATTCTTTTTTTATGATTAGGCATCATAAACACATCCTCTCTATTGGGATACATGACAACGGTGCTTTAGTTCAACAGGAAAACTATTTTTTCCATAATTTTCCTTAGAATCAATGTTCATTTACTAAAGGAGACAAACTTGGATTCTCATAATTATATCCACTCTTTTCTTAATTCGGCATTAGAAGCATATTCTCCTTATTGTATATATGATATCGATGCCTTACGTTAACAAGTTATGCTTTTTTTCCACCATTTTTTGTAGAATCAAACTTCGGTAACCAAAAAAGAGAAACATGGATTCTTATAATTATATCTATTCTTTTCATGATTGGGGATCATAAACATGTTCTCCTTTTTGGGATGCATGATTTTAATGCTTTGCTTTTGCAGGAAAAGCCTTTTTTTTCCATCATTTTCTGTGGAATTAATATTCATCTGCCAAAAGAGACAAACTTGGATTTTCATAATTATATCCATTTCTTTCTCGATTGGTCATCATAAACAGATTCTTCTCATTAGGATGCACGATATTCATGTGTTGGTTTTGCAAGTAAAAGTTTTTTCTAGCCCTTTTTTTGTAGAATCAAAGTTCTGTTCCAAAAGAGATGAACATAGATTTTCATAATTATGTCTAGTTCTTTCTTGATTAGGAATCATTAGCAAATTCTCATCGTTGTGATACATGATATTGATGCTTTGGTTTAACAAGAAAAGCTTTTTTTTACACCATTTTCATTAAAATCAAAGTTTGTCTAGCAAAAAAAAAAAAACAATCATGAATTCTCATAATTATATTCATTCTTTTCTTGATTCTGTATCATAAACACATTCTCCTTATTAGGATATATGATATTGATGCTTTGTTCTAAGAATAAAAGCTTTTCTTTTGAACATTTTTTATGGAATTAATATTCATTTGCCAAAAGAGATAAACCTAGATTTTCATAACTATATCCATTCCTTTCTTGATTGGTCATCACAAACACACACTTCTCGTTGGGATACATAATATTCATGTTTTGGTTTCGCAAGAAAAGCTTTTCTTTTTAGCATTTTTTTGTAGAATCAAAGTTCGTATGCCAAAGGAGATGAACATGAATTTTCATAATTATATCTATTCCTTTCTTCACTGGGCATCATGAGCAAATTCTCCTTCTTAGGATACATGAAACCGATGCTTTGGTTTAACAAGAAAAGCTTTTCGTTACACCACTTTCATTAAAGTAAAGTTCATCTGCCAAAAAGGACAACTAAGAATTCTCATAATTATATCCATTATGTATCATAAACACATTCTTCTTATTGGGATACATGATATTGATGTTTTGTTTTAAGAACAAAAGCTTTTCTTTCCATTATTTTTTATGGAATCAAAGTTTATCTGCCAAGAGAGACTAAAATGGATTTTCATATTACACCCATTATTTTTTATGATTACGCATCATAAACACATCCTCCCCATTGGGATACATGACAATGGTGCTTGGGTTAATAGGAAAGCTAATTTCTTTCCATAATTGTCCTTGGAATTAATGTTCATCTACTGAAGGAGACAAACTTGGATTCTCATAATTATATCCAATCTTTTATTAATTTAGCATTAGAAACACATTCTCCTCATTGCATACATGATATTGATAGCTTACGTTAACATGATAAGCTTTTTTTCCACCATTTGTTGTAGAATCAAAGTTCAGCAGCCAAAAGAAAAAAACATGGATTCTCATAATTATATCTATTTTTTTCATGATTGGGTATCATAAACGCATTCTCCTCTTTAGGACACATGATTTTGATGCCTTGCTTTTACAGGAAAAGCTTTTCTTTCCAACATTGTCCATGGAATTAATATTCGTCTACCAAAAAAGACAAACTTGGATTTTCATAGTTATATCTTTTCCTTACTTGATTGGTCATCATAAGCACATTCTTTTTGTTGGGATACACAATATTCATGTTTTGGTTTCACAAGTAAAGCTTTTCTTTCTAGCATTTTTTGTAGAATCAAAGTTCGTCTACCAAAAGAGATAAACATGGATTTTCATAATTATATCTATTCCTTTCTTGATTGGGCATCATGAGGAAATTCTCCTCGTTAGGATACATGATACTGATGCTTTAGTTTAACAAGGAAAGCTTTTCTTTACACCATTTTCATTAAAATCAATGTTCGTCTACAAAAAAAGACAATCATGAATTCTCATAATTAGATCCAATCTTTTCCTGATTCTTTATCATAGACATATTCTTTTTATTGGGATACATGATATTGATGCTTTGTTTTAAGAACAAAAGCTTTTCTTTTCACCACTTTTCATTGAATCAAAGTTCATCTACCAAAAGAGACTAAAATGGATATTCATATTATACCCATTCTTTTTATGATTGGGCATCATAAACACTTCCTCCTTATTGGGGTACATGAGAATGGTGTTTTTGGTTTATTAGGAAAACCATTTCTTTTCATAATTTTCCTTAGAATCAATGTTCATCTACTAAGAGAGACAAACTTGGATTCTCATAATTATATCTAATGTTTTCTTGAATCGGCATAAAAAACGCATTTTCCTAATTGCATACATGATATTGATGCCTTACGTTAACAAGATAAACTTTTCTTTCCACCATTTTTTGTAGAATCAAAATTTGGTAGCCAAAAGAGATAAACATGGATTCTTATAATTTTGTCCTTTCTTTTCTTAATTGGCATCATAAACACATCATACTCCTTTGGATACATTACCTTAATGCTTTAATTTTATAAGAAAAGCTTTACTTTTTGCCTTTTTTCTTAGAATCATAATACATCCACCAAAAAAGATGAACATGGATTCTTATAATTATATCCATTCTTTTCTCAATCAGGTATCATTAAAAACATTCTCCTTATTATGATACATGACATTAATGCTTTAGTTCAATAGGAAAAGCTTTTCTTTGCACCATTTTCCTTAGAATCATCATTCGTAAGCTAAAAAAGATGAACATTGATTTTCGTAATCATATCCATTCTTCTTTTGATCGAGTAGCATAAATGCATTTTCCTATTAGGATACATGAAATTGATGCTTTGGTTTAATAAGAAAAACTTTTTTCTATCCTTTTCCTTAGATGAACATAAATCCACCAAAAGAAACGAACATGCATTTTCATAATTATATCTATTCATTTAATGATTAGGATCATAATAAACACATTCTCCTAATTGGGATACATGACATTGATGCTTTGGTTTAATAAGAAAAGCTTTTTTTTTTTCATCCTTTACCTTAGAATCAATGTTCATCCACCGAAAGAGATGGACGTGGATTTTCATGATTAGATCTATTCTTTTTATGCCTGATCATCATAAAAACGTTCTTCTCATTGGGATATATTGTTGCTTTAGTTTAATAAGAAAAGCTTTACGTTCCACCATTTTCCTTAGAATGAAAGTTCGTCTACTAAAAGAGATGAACATGGACTCTTATAATTATATCTATTCTTTTCATGATTGGGCATCATAAACACATTCTCCTCTTTGCGATACATGATTTTGAAGCTTTGTTTTTTCAGAAAAAGCTTTTCTTTCCAACATTTTCTGTGGAATTAATATTCATCCACCAAATGAGACAAACTTGGATTTTCATAATTATATTATTTCCTTTCTTGATTTGTGATCAAAAACACATTCTTTTCATTGGGATGTATGATATTCAAATTTTAGTTTCACAAGAAAAGCTTTTCTTTCTAGTATTGTTTTTGTAGAATCAAAGTTCATCTGCCAAAAAAGATGAACATGGATTTTCATAATTATATCTATTCCTTTCTTGATTTGGCATCATGAGCAAATTCTCCTTGTTGGAATACATGATATTGGTAGAAAAGCTTTTATTTACACCATTTTCATTAAAATCAAAGTTTGTTTGACAAAAAAGACAGTTATGAATTCTCATAATTATATCCATTCCTTTCTTGATTTTGTATCATAAATAGTTTCTCCTTATTGGGATATATGATATTGATGCTTTGTTTTAAGAACAAAAGCTTTTCTTTCCACTATTTTTCATAAAATCATAGTTCATCTGCCAAAAGAGACTTTTCATAGTATACCCATTCTTTTTATGGTTGGGCATCATAAATACATCCTTGCTATTGGGATACATGACAACAGTGCTTTGGTTTAACAGGAAAATCAATTTTTCTATAATTTTCCTTAGAATCAAGGTTCTTCTACTAAAAGAGACAAACTTGGATTCTCATAATTACATCTAATCAAGAATCTTTTCTTGATTCTTTATCATTATACCCATTTGCCAAAAGAGACTAACATGGATCTTCATATTATACCCATTCTTTTTATGATTAGGCATCATAAACACATCCTCCTCATTGGCATACATGACAACGGTGCTTTGGTTTAACAGGAAAACCATTTCTTTCCATAATTTTCCTTAGAATCAATGCTCATCTACTAAAAGAGACAAATTTGGATTCTCATAATTATATCCAATCCTTTCTTGATTTGGCATCAGAAACACATTCTCCTTATTGCATACATGATATTGATGCCTTATGTTAACGAGATAAGCTTTTCTTTCAACCATTATTTGTAGAATCAAAGTTCAATAGCCAAAAGAGACAAACATGGATTCTTATAATTGTATCGATTCTTTTCATGACTGCGCATCATAAAAACATTCTCCTTTTTGGGATACATTATTTTGATGCTTTGCTTTTGTAGGAAAAGTTTTTTCTTTCCAACATTTTTTGTGGAATTAAATTCGTCTGTAAAAAGAAACAAACTTGGATTTTCATAATTATATCCATTCCTTTCTTGATTGGTCATCATAAACATATTCTTTTTGTTGGGATACACAATATTCATGTTTTGGTTTTACAAGTGAAGTTCTTATTTCTAGCCATTTCTTATAAAATCAAAGTTCATTTGCCAAAAGAGATGAACATGGATTTTCATAACTATATGTATTCCTTTCTTGATTGGGCATCATGAGCAAATCCTCTTCATCGGGATACATGATACTAATGCTTTGGTTTAATAAGAAAAGCTTTTCTTTACACCATTTTCATTAAAATCATAGTTTGCCTGCCAAAAAAACAACAACAAATTCTCATAATTATATCCACTCTTTCCTTGATTCTTTATCATAAACACATTCTCCTTACAGAGATACATGATATAGATGCTTTATTTTAAGAACAAAATCTTTTTTTACCATTTTTTATAGAATCAAAGTTTGCCTGCCAAAAAAGACTAAAATGGATTTTCTTAATTATGTCCATTCTTTTCATGATTGGGCATGATAGACACATCCTCCTTATTGGGATACATGACAATGGTGCTTTGGTTTAACAGGAAAACCATTTCTTTCCATAATTTTCCTTAAAATCATCACATACTAAAAGAGACAAACTTGGATTCTCATAATTATATCCAATCTTTTCTTGATTTGGCATAAGAAACATATTCTGCTCATTGCATACATTATATTGATGCCTTACATTAACAATATAATCTTTTCTTTCCATCATTTTTTGTAGAATCAAAGTTTGTCTGCCAAAAGAGACACACATGGATTCTCATAATTTTATCCTTTATTTTCTTGATTGGGCATCATAAACACATTATACTCCTTTGGATACATTACTTTGAAGCTTTAGTTTTATAAGAAAAGCTTTACTTTTTGCCATTTTTCTTAGAATCATAGTTCATATGCCAAACAAGATGAACATGGATTCTCGTAATTATATCCATTCTTTTTTGATTTGGCAACCTAAACACATTCTCCTCATTAGGATACATGACATTGATGCTTTGGTTTAATAGGAAAAGCTTTTCTTTTCACCATTTTCCTTAGAATCATTGTTTGTTTGCCGAGAGAGATGAACATGGATTCTCATAATCACATCCATTCTTCGCTTGATTGAGTAGCATAAACACATTCTCCTATTGGAATCATGAAATTGATGTTTTGGTTTAATAAGAAAAGCTTTTTTTTTCATCATTTTCCTTATAATCAATGTTCATCCAACAAAAGAAATGAACATGGATTTTTGTAATTATATCCATTCTTTTCATGATTAGGATCACAATAAATACATTTTCCTTATTGGGATACATGACAATGATGCTTTAGTTTAATAAGAAAAGCTTTTTTTTTTCCATTTTTTACCTTAGAATCAACATTCATCCAACAAAAGAGATGGACATGGATTTTCATAATTATATCCATTATTTTCATGGTTGGTCATCATAAAAACATTCTTCTCATTGGGATACATGTTATTGATGCTTTGGTTTAACAAGAAAAGCGTTACATTCCACCATTTTCCTTAAGAATCAAAGTTCATCCACTAAAAGAGATGAACATGGATTCTCATAATTATATCTATTCTTTTCATAATTGGGCATCATAAATACATTCTTCTCTTTAGGATACATGATTTTGAAGCTTTGCGTTTGCAAGAAAAGCTTTTCTTTCTAACATTTTCTGTTGAATTAATATTCATCCACCAAAAGAGACAAACTTGGATTTTCATAATTATATCCATTCTTTTCTTAATTGGTCATCATAAACACATTCTTCTTGTTGGGATACATGATATTCATGTTTTGGTTTCATAAGAAAAGCTTATCTTTCTAGCATTTTTTTGCAGAATCAAAGTTCATATGCCAAAAAAGATGAACATGGATTTTCATAATTATATTGATTCCATTTTTGATTGGGCATCATGAGTGAATTCTCTTTGTTGGGATACATGATAGTAATACTTTGGTTTAATAAGAAAAGCTCTTCTTGTCATCATTTTCATTGAAATCAAAGTTGGTCTACCAAAAAAGACAATCATGAATTCCTATAATTATATCCATAATAATGAATTCTTGTAATTATATCCATTCTTTTCTTGATTCTGTATCATAAACATATTTTCCTTATTAAGATACATGATATTGATGCTTTGTTTTAAGAACAAAAGCTTTTCTTTCCAGCATTTTCTGTGGAATTAATATTCGTCCACCAAAATAGAGAAAGTTGGATTTTCATATTTAGGATACACGATATTGATGCTTTGGTTTAACAAGAAAAGCTTTTCTTTCCACCATTTTTTGTAGAATTAAAGTTTGTTTGCTAAAAGAGGTGAACATTGATTTTCATAATATATCCATTTTTTTCATGATTGGCCATCATAAAAAATTTCATTTTAGTGTGATACACGATATTGATGATTAGGTCTAACAATAAAAGCTTTTTTTTCACCATTTTTTGTAGAATCAAAGTTCATCCACCAAAAGAGAAGAACACAGATTTTCATAATTATATCCATTTTTTCATGATTGGGCAACATAAACACATTCTCCTCATTGGGATACATGAATTGATGCTTTGGTTTAGCAAGAAAAGTTTTTCTTTCCACAATTTTCCTCATAATCAAAGTTCATCTGTGAAAAGAGATAAATATGAATTCTCATAATCATATCCATTTATTATTTGATTAGGCATCATAAACACATTTTTGTCATTGAGGTACATGATATTGATGATTTGGTTTCACAAGAAAAGCTTTTCTTTCCAACATTTTCTACAAAATCAAAGTTTTTCTACTAAAAGAGATAAACATGTGTTTTTATAAATAAATCTATTCTTTTCTTGATTAGGCATTATAAATACAATCTCCTCTTTAGGATACATGATATTGATGCTTTGGTTTAATAGGAAAAGCTTTTTTTTCCACAATTTTTTGTAGAATCCAATTTCATCCACCAAAAGAGATGAACATTAATTTTCATAATTATATCCATTCTTTTATTGATTGGGCATCATAAGCATATTCTCTTCCTTGGGATACATGACATCAATGCTTTGTTTTAATAAGAAAAGCGTTTCCTTTTACCATTTCTTGTAGAATAAAAGTTCATATGCCAAAAGAGTCAAACATAGATTTTTGTATTTATATCAATTCTTTTCATGACTGCCATCATAAACATATTCTTCTTTTTGGGATACATGGCAATATAGCTTTAATTTAAGAAGGAAATTTTTTCACCATTTTTGTAGAATCAAAGTTCGTCCGCCAAAAGCGACGAACATGGATTTTCATAATTATATCCATTCTATTCTTTATTGGGCATCATAAATACATTCTCTTCATTGGGATAAATGATATTAGTTGGTTTAAGAAGAAGAGGTTTTCTTTTTACCATTTGTCATAGAATTAAGGTTCATCTGTCAAAAGAGATGAACATTGAATTTTGTAATTATATCCATCTTTTTCATGATTGGGGATAATAAACTCATTCTCCTCATTGGGATACATGATATTAAGGTTTTGGTTTCATAAGAACAGCTTTTCTTTCCAACATTTTTTGTAGAATCAAAATTCCTTTGCCAAAAGAGATGAATATGGATTCTTATAACTATATCCATTCCTTTCTTAATTCGACATCATAAACATACTCTTCTCATTAGGATACATGATATTGATGCTTTACTTTAACAAGAAAAGCTTTTCCTTCCATGTTTTCCATAAAATCAAAGTTTATCTACCAAAATAGATGAATTTGGGTTTTCATAATTATATCCATTTTTTCATGACTAGGCATTGTAAACACATTCTCTTCATTGGCATACATGACATTGATGCTTTGGTTTAACAAGAAAAGCTTTTCTTTTTACCATTTTTTCTTAAAATCATTGTTTGTCCACCAAAAGAGATGAACATGGCTTCCCATAATTGTATCTATTCTTTTCTTTATTGGCTATCATAAACATATTCTCCTTATTAGGATACATGTCATTGACATTGATGCTTTGGTTTAACTAGAAAAGCTTTTCTCTCTACCATTTTCCCTAGACTCAAAGTTTGTCTACGAAAAGAGATAAACGTAGACTCATAATTATATCCATTCTTTTCTTGACTCGGCATCATAAGCACATTTTCTTTATTGGGATACATGATATTAATGCTTTGCTTTAACAAGAAAAGATTTTCTTTCTACCATTTCCCTAGAATCAAAGTTCATCCACCAAAAAAGATAAACATGGGTAATGAGCCTTATCATAATTATATCCATTCTTTTCTTAACTCGACATCATAAACAGATTCTCCTCATCGGGATACAAGATATTGATGCTTTGCTTTAACAAGAAAAGCTTTCCATTTGACCATTTTCTGTAGAATCAGAGTTTGTCCACCAAAAGAGACTAACATGGGTAATGAGCTTTATTAGAATAGAACTTAATGGGAATAGATCTTTAATGGTTCAAAATGAAAGTAGAAGAAAATAAAATTATGAAGTTTAGAAGGATAAAAGGAATAAACCTTGATTGGTTGATAAGAATCCTCGCCATAATCAATACAAGGGTTGGATGCCACTTTTAGGGATGAGAAACCTAAAAGATAAGTTTCACAAACTCACCACCAAGATGACTTAGATAAGAGAAAAGAACTAAAAATAATAAGCTACTTTATTTATCAACTATGAATATCCCAAAACAAGCATAAGATCTCCTATTTATAGCAAAGGATTGGCCAAAATCCTTTACAAGAAAACAAAACTAAATCCTAAGAATTAATTAAGGTATTGCTTGCTCACAAAGAAAATAAAATAGTCAGTGGAAGTCATTTCCTTTCAAGCTAAGGAATTAAAACCTTTCTAAGAAAAAGACACTAAAATCCTTGGAGTTTAAGTAATAATTTGCACATCAAAACTTTCCTAATTTGGATGCTGCTAACTTTTTTGTTCAAGGAGACTTTTAGAATCTTCAAGGATCTTCCTTATTAAGCACATAATGCACTAAGTTGACTCTTTTAGCCCTTGATCATGTGATTGGGCTTGTATTATCGAACTCTTCCTTTTTTAGGCTTTTTAACTTGGGCCAACTGTGATGTGGCACATCATCTCCCCCTTTTTGAGAAGGATTTCTCCTCAAATCCACACCATCTCTATCATCCAAGGTGTTCCCCAAATAAGGTGTAAGATCTCAAACATTTAATATGGTGCTTACATTATTTCTTTGGGTAAATCAAGCTTGTTAAACATTATCATTTACCTTCTCAGGGCCATAAAAGGACCATTATCCTGCAGCATCAGCTTAGATTTTCTTTGATTAAGAAATATTTCTTTACAAAGATAAATCCACATAAGATCTCCTAGTTTGAAAAAAACTTGCTTTCTCCTTTTGTTTGCAAATCTCATATAGGCTTTACTCTTTTTCTCATTCTGTTCTCTAACTTTCTTGTGTATAGTTTTCACCATTTGAGCCTTCTTAGCTCCATCTATACAATTCCTATCGCTAATGGTATTGGTGCTAAATCAAGAGGTGTAATTGGGTTAAAACCATAGACCACATCAAAAAAGAGAATACTTATTAATGCTATGCACACTACGATTGTAAGTAAACTCTACATATGCCAAGCACTCATCCTAATTCTTTAGATTCTTTTTCACCATCATCCTAAGCAAAGCTAAAAATGTTCTATTCACTACCTTAGTTTGTCCATCTGTTTTGGATGATAAGTTATGCTAAATAATAACTTGGTTTTAAGCTTTTTCCACAAAGTCTTCCACATATAACTTAGAAACTTAGCATCATGATTAGAAACAATGCTCTTAGGAATCCCATGCAGTTAAACTATTTCCTTGAAGAACAAATCAGCTACATGGCTTGCATCATCAATTCTATGGCATGGAATAAAGTGTGACATCTTTGAAAAGCAATTCACTACAACCATTATTGAATCCTTTCCCCGTGATGTCTTAGGTAAACTTAAAATAAAATCCCTGCTTACATGTTCCCAGAAATGTTCGAGTATAGGTAAAGGCATGTTGAACCCTGGCACCATCTCCTTGTTTTTCATCTTTTTGCACGTGACACATCTTTTTACAATACTATGAACATCTCGATTCAATGTTGGCCAATAGAAGTGTGCTTTCAATGCTTCTAGTGTTTTCTTTTCAATAAAGTGTCTAGCAAAACCTCCACTATGAGCTTTATACACCAAAAGCTCTCGAATTAAGCAAAAATGAAGGCATAATAGGCCATACTTGAAAAGAAATCCTTTATGTGAACCATCTTTTACTCTTTTTGTGCATTCTTTATAGATCTTTATGAAATATGGGTCCTTTTTGTATAATTTTAATGTCAAATCAAACCCTCTTAATCTCATATTAAGCATAGAGATTAGTGCATACCTTAGCGAAAGTGCATCAACTACAATGTTGACATTCCCTTTCTTGTACTTGATTACATAGGGAAACATTTCCAAGAACTCCATCCACTTGGCATGTCTCTTATTCAGCTTGCGTTGCCCCTTCAAATGTTTCAATGACTCATGATTTGTATGAATATGAACTCTTTGGGCAATAAGTAATGTTGCCAACTTTCCAATGTGTTGTCAAAATTAACCATGCAAGTGCATGTATCATAACAAGCAATATAGTGATAAAATAGAGTGTCGATCCCATAAGAAATTGATACTGAATTTGTTAAGTACTAAAATTAAAACAACTTAATCTTATTCAAACAAATAATTAAAAATAGTAAAAATAATAATAATAATGATAATAATAATAATAAAGCAGATAATAAATAATAGAAGCCTAGGATTTCAATTTTCTTTAACACTTTATTTGAATAAATATTTGAATAAAACCCTATTCTCTTAACTTGACTAATAACAATGAGATGTTAACCTAGAGTTCTAATTTATTTATAAGTATCTTTCAATGGTCTTATAAAAATATCTCTCTTAATCAATTTACTATATTCCTATCCAAACTGAATTAATAGAAACTCATTAAGCTTAGACTCTAATTTGGTTACTTATGGCATGCTCATATATTCCTATCTAACATGTAGATCAATTCATCCTAATATATGAATATGAAACATATGTTATGCAGTCTAGGTCCAAACACAAAATTCCCTTTTTCAAGTTCATTAAGGTTACCAAATCAATCTAATTGGTGATCAAGCAATTAGAAGCATGAAAAACAAGATTGAACAAATAACTTAATTATCAATAAATCAAGAAAATAAAATAAAATAATTCAAATTACATATTGAGTTCCATTGTAATCCTTGAAAAATAAATCTAGTTCCTAATAAATACATAAAATATAAAACCAAGGAGTTTCACCATCATAAATAATACAAGAAAAATAATAATAACAAAGAGAAAAAGAAAACTAAGATTGGCCGGATCTTTGATCTTCAAGCTTCTCCAAAATCTCTTTAGCTTCTTGAATTTTATGATGGCTTCTCTCCTTTTCCAAGAACTAGAAAAATAAAATTATAGAATATTTAGGATTATCTATATTATTCTATCTCTAAGTCTAGTCCTAAGATTTTTATTTATAGGCAAAACCCTAAAAGTACAAATTTGATCTCCAAGTAGCTTGAAAATATTATTTTTGAAATTTGCCAAACTTAATCACTTTCCTTGATTGAGTCCACTTTACTTGTTGATTAACTTATTGCATTTTTGGAAACTCCTTTGGGATTTAACCTATGAAAATATGAAAAATATATAAATAACTAAGCAATTAAAATATAAGAAAAGTAAATAATGCTAAATTAAAAACTACTAAAAATAAATAAAATTTAAATAAAATAATACTACTATAAATAAAATTTAAATAAAAATCTCTAAGACTTAGCTAATTTAATATGAATAATGAGACTAAATAACTCTATTTTATAGAGTTATCACACCCCTCCACACTAAAGATTTTGCTACTCCTCAAGCAAAACAAAACAAAAGAAAGAAACAAAACCAACTAAATGAAACAAAATACAATGAAATATGAATTAAGATGAATGCACTTAAATAATGATTACCTTAATTTTTCCTCAAAAGTCATCTTAATACCTCAATTCAAGGTAGATATAAACATAATTCAATTTTATGCTTCAATTCAATCATAAATCTCAATGCTTCGAATGGATTTCCAGTGTGTGTATAAATAATCTCTTTACAAATTTTTCCTCAAAAGTCTTCTCAATATCTCAATTCAAGGTAGATATAAATATAATTCAAATTGAAGTTTCAATTCAATCATAAATCTCAATGCTTTGAATGGATTTCCAGTGTATGTATAAATGATCTCTTTACAAATTATTGCATGCAAACTGATTAAACTTACACCAATGCAAATCATGAATTAATACTAGATTCTCATATGTTTGCTTTTCATCTCTCTCTCCACTAATGTAGATCAACACCTCATCAAAGATCATGTAGGACTTTATTAAGCTTGTAATGTAAGGCTAGGGTAAAGGTAGGATAAATGATATATTTTGGTTAATTCACCCATAGACATTCTTCATTGTTTCAAATCTTTTATCGAGCCTTTCACAACAAGTTCAAAGCATATACCCCTCTTTTTTTTTAGTTTTTTCACATATGACATTTTTTTTCTCATGCCATGTTATTCATTTACACAATTTTGTGTTTTTCATTTCTTTTTTTTTTCCTTTTTTTTGTGCTTCACCAATACAATACAATTCAAACATGGCTTATTAGGCTTTTTGAAACAATTTCATGCTTATGCCTATGTAATGAAGGTTGATCATGGTTTTTCTTATTAGGCTCGGCTAAATATAATTGGCAATTAAAAGAAAAAGATATATCAATTAGGCTTAAATAGGGTAATTAAGGATAAATATATAAATGTAGGCTTAGAAAGGCTCAAATGATCCAAAGATGGCTTAAATCAGCTCCTCAACTTAGTGTTGTCTAGGATTTCGCCTCTAAAGAGAATCAAACAAATTCTAGGCCTTTAGATATAACTGAAATTTACATTAACATAAACAATATTCAATAAGCAATATAAATCAATGCAAGAGATTATATGCTTAGAATTTTTTTGAAAATCACATCCTAATAATGAGAAAAATAAAAGAATCTAATCATAAAATTAAATCATGCTTATATTTTCCTAAGAATCAAGATAAATCAATAACTAAGTTCTCATCATTGGATAAATATCTCATCATATTAGGCACATAACATCTTATCATATTAGATTTTAAAAAAAATTATGAAAAAAAAAGAACAACAAAATTTATGCAAAAACAAAGAAAAAAATTATGCAAGAATTAACTAACGTAAACTACTTTGACCCTAATAAAATAGTAACCTCACCCCTAAACTTAAAACAAATGTTGTCCTCAACGTTTATGAATAAAAAAAGAAAGAATAAGAAACTCCCCTTTCTCGATGGAGAAAACTTGGGTGAAGCTTTAGTTGTACTCTTTGAATTATCTTGCTTTGTCAAAGTTAGTGGGAAACTCTAAAAGAAAACCAAATAAAACAAACTTATTAGAAATAATCCTAAAAAAAAAACTAATGATCCTAATTTTTTTAATTTTCTAGAAAATTAAAAATAAAAAATCTAAAAACTTATCACGTCAGTGTAAGTGACTAAGTAAAATAGGGAATTGAAAATATGAAAAAAATATAAAAAGGAGAAATGGGAGGGCTGCTAGTACTACAGCACCAACATTCGAGAAAAAAATTTTTTGGTGTTGTAGTGCCACGATTCCAGCACTGCAACACCAGCCTACAACACAGCTTGGCACTGCAGTGCCAAATTCTGGGGCTGCAATGCCAACTTTTTTTTAACACCTATAAAAAAATGAAAAAGTTAAGTATGAGAAAAAAACTAAATAAATTAAGTAAAGAAAAGTTTAAGAAGCTTAGGTTGCCTCCCAAGAAGCGTTTGATTTATAGTCATTGGCTTGACTATCTTCAATGTTATTTTAGGTAGGCTAAACTATTGTACAACCTTTAACGACCAAATTTGCCTGCCCAAAGATGTTTAAAACATTGCCTTTTCACCTTAAATTTCCTAGGCCATTTTATGTCAGTAATTGACCATCCCAATGCCCTTTTATAGTTTCTTAGATGCATTAGCAAGGGCTTATGTTCCAATGAAGGTGGTTTTTAAGTAAGAGGCTTTATAGATGACATAGCATTAGTTGAAAATCCCAATGGTTCAAACAAAGAGTGAAATTAATGGAATATGGCTGTGCCTCCAACAACTTCGAACACCCAATAAAGTCAATGTTATCCTTCTTAGAAGTTGAAATTAAAGATGCCTTGAATGTGTCAGTGGAATAACTCTTTATGAACACTTCGTTGGATGCACTCTCCACCACATTAACTGCATGATATTCATTATATTCTTTTGGAAAAGATGATGGTTGGTTGGATTATATTATCTCTTTTTATACCTCTTTATCATGTTTATCAACCAAATTTTTATCTTCATGCTCGATTATTAATTTTGGTTGTCTGTCATTCCCTTTAATCTCTTTACCCATCATCAAATTTGTCTTAGTATCACATGGTAAAGTTTCTTGAGGACAATTGTAGATGGTATCAGCAAGTTGGCCTACTTGTGTCTCAAGGTTCCTCAAAGATACTGCTAGACTCTGAATTATAGCATCTTGACTTTTAGCTTTTGCCATATATTGCATAAGCATCTCTTCCACTAATGACTTCTCTTCTAGGAAAGGACTTTGAGTTTGCTATGGAAAACCCTGATGAAAGGTTGGATCGACTGAAGATGAAAGCCTTTGAGTGTTACACCAAGCAAAATTTGGATGATCGCCCTAATTTGAATGATAATTGTCAGAATAATAATAATCCTGTTGCATACTGTAGTTTCCAACATATTCAATGGGTTTAGCAGAAATTGGACAAAAATCAATAGGATGTGCTCCCCCACATAATTTGCAAGTTAGGAACGGTCTTTGGATAGCACATTCAAATTGTCCAGTTTTTCAAAAATTGCGGCCAATTATGCAGATATGGCATTTAGTGCTTTCCTTTGTTTAAGTTCCTCATATGACCATTGATAATTACAGAACGCTATCTTTTTAGATTACCTAAAATAAAAACAAATAGATAAATAAAAGTTTGAATTAAGACTAAGATTGCTTTGTATTACTATTAACAAAAATAGTAAAGCAATTCCCTGACAACGATGCCAAAAACTTGTTGTTAGAATTAATCACGCAAGTGCATGTATCGTAACAAGTAATATAGTGATAAAATAGAGTGTCGATCCCATGAGAAATGGATATTAAATTTGTTAAGTACTAAAATTAAAACAACTTAATCTCATTCAAACAAACAATTAATAATAATAATAACAATAATAATAATAAAGCAAATAATAAATAATAGAAGCCTTGGATCATAATTTTTCTCAACACTTTATTTGGATAAATATTTGAATAAAACCTTATTCTCTTAACTTGACTAATAATAATGAGTTGTTAACCTAGAGTTCTAATTTATTTGTAAGTATCTTTCGATGGTCTTGCAAAAATATCTCTCTTAATCAATTTACTATATTCCTATGCAAACTGAATTAAAAGAAACTCATTAAGCTTAGACTCTAATTTGGTTACACATGGCATGCTCGTATATTCCTATCTAACATGCGGATTAATTCATCCTAATAAATGAATATGAAACATGTGCCATTCAATCTAGGTCTAAATACAAAATTCCCTTTTCCAAGTTCATAAAGGTTACCAAATCAATCTAATTGGTGATTAAGCAATTAGAAGCATTAAGAACAAGATTGAACAAACAACCCAATTATCATTAAATCAAGAAAATAAAACAAAATAATATAAATTACATATTAAGTTCCATTATAATCCTAGTAAAATAAATCTAGTTCATAATAAATATATAAAATATAAAACCAAGGAGTTTCACCATCATAAATAATACAAGAAAAATAAAAATAATAAAGAGAAAAAGAAAACTAAGATTGGTCAGATCTTTGATCTTCAAGCTTCTCCAAAATCTCTCTAGCTTCTTGAATATTTTGGTGGCTTCTCTCTTTTTCCAAGAACTAGAAAAATAAAATTATAGAATATTTAGGATTATCTCTGTTATTCTGTCTCTAAGTCTAGTCCTAAGATTTCTATTTATAGGCAAAACTCTAGAGGTACAAACTTGGTCTCCAAGTAGCTTGAAAATATTATTTTTGGAATATGCCAAACTTAATCACTTTCCTTGATTGAGTCCACTTTACTTGTTGATTAAGTTATTGCACTTTTGGAAACTCCTTTGGGATTTGACCTTCAAAAATATGAAAAATATTTAAATAACTAAGCAATTAAAATATAAGGAAAGTAAGTAATGCTAAATTAAAAACTACTAAAAATAAATAAAATTTAAATAAAATAATACTACTATAAATAAAATTTAAATAAAAATCTCTAAGACTTAGCTAATTTAATATGAATAATGAGACTAAATAACTCTATTTTATAGAGTTATCACAATGCTCGAATTAATGCGTAGAACTCATTATCATAGGTTAAGTAGTTAAAAGGAGAACCACTCAACTTATCACTGAAATAGGCAATGGGATGCCTATCTTGCTTAAGAGTAGCTCTAATCTAATTCTCGATGCATCACACTCTACGTCAAAGGCCTTAGAGAAATCAAGTAATGGTAGTATGGGAGTGATCTTAACTTTTCCTTAATCAAGTCAAAACTTCGCTGTGCTACCTCAGTCCACTTAAATTCCATTTCTTTCTTCATGCACTTGGTCAAAAAAGCAAGAATGGTATGAAGTTCTTCACAAAGTGTCTATAGAAGGATGCCAAGCCATGAAAACTCTAGACTTTAGCAACATTAGTGGGAATTGGTTACTTCTCGATAGCTTTAACCCTTTTTTCATCAACCTCCACTCCATTTTGGGAAATGACATAGCTAAGAAAAATTAATGATCCTTGCAAAAGGTGCATTTCTTGAGGTTGGCAAATAGCTTCTCTTTTCTAAGCATTTCAAACACCTTTGTAAGATGCTCTATATGTTCATTAAAGCTCCTGCTTTAGACAAGTATGTCATCAAAATAAACAATAATAAAATGACCAATGAATTTTCATAAAACATGGTTCATTGGCCGTATAAATGTGCTAGGAGCATTGGACAAGCCAAAGAGCATGACTGTCCATTCATACTACCCAAACTTAGTCTTAAAAATTGTCTTCCATTCATCACTTTCTTTTATTTTAATTTGATGGTATCCACTCGTGAGATCAATCTTCAAAAAGATAGAGAAACCGTGTAACTCGTCCAACATGTCATCAAGCTGTGGGATAGGATAGCGGTATTTGACTATAATCTTGTTAATAGCTTGGCTATCTACATACATACACATCAATCCATCCTTTTTGGGCACCAAAAGAGCTTGTACTAGACACGAACTTGGACTTTTTAACAAAACCTTTCTCCATCAATTCCATTACTTGCCATTAGAGCTCCTTAGCTTCTTTTAGGTTACATCAACACGCCTATATATTGGGCAAGGTCAAACCAAGTTATAGATCAATTTGATCCTTTATAGCACGGCTCGGTGGTAACTCTTTTGGAAGTTCTTAGGGAAAACATCCAAAAATTATTTCAATATTTTATCCAATTTCAAATGGACAACTCCACCTTCTCCTAAAATCTCCTTAACTATCAGCGAGTAAGCAATTTTATTAGATATTAAAGCATGTTTCACCTCTCTTTTTGTTGGAAAATAAGTTTTCCTTCATTACTTTACTGATTGCCAACTGGTCTTATATTACTTGTGAAGGACTGAGAGGTGTTAATAGCATACATTTACTATCCTTACAAATAAAATATGTGTTTGCAAGCCCACGAAGCACAAATTCTTAGTCAAACTACTAAGGTCTTCCAAGAAGCACGTGGCTAGCATTTATTGCTACCATATCACACGTTACTTCATTTTTGTACCATGATATGGTAAATGACACCTCTATTTATTCTGGAACCTTTAGGTTTCCCTCGTTGTTTAGCCATTTCAAATGATAAAGACATGGATGCTTATAGTCAAGGCTACTTCAATGCAACTCCCTCCATCAATGATTAATCCATACATTTTGCAATTAATGTTGCAAGAGGTATAAAAGAAATTGTCCCACTATTCCTTCTCTTTCTTTGATTGTATGGTTAAATTACTATGAATAATAAGTAATTCTCCTTCCTCAAGAGGTGTAACTCGCTCTTCTTCTACTTTTACTTTTGAATTTGACTTATCTTCACTAATAACTTCTTCAACTGATTCACGGATGATCATTACCTTCTTGTTAGGACATTGAAAAGCTATGTGTCCAAGCTTGAGGCATTTAAAACACTCGATGTCATAACTTCTAGTTAAAGGTTAAGAATTTTCTACTTTATTTTTCCCTTTTTTAATCGCAGTCACCTTAGTAGGATTCTTTTTTTTTCAAGTTTTATGACTATTTTGGAGATATAATATGAAAAAGATGAGAAGTGTAAGGTTTACTTACCTTAGATGTGCCTTTGTTACACTGCCTTTCAATTTTCACAGCTAATGTAATCGCATCATCTAATGAGGCATATGGTTATAACTCATTGAATTTACAATCTTTTTCTGTAACCCACTAATGAATCTTGCAATGGTTTGTTCTTAAGCCACTTTTAGATCACACTACATTGTTAACATCTCAAACTCTTTCACATAATCTTTAACACAATTGGCTCATTGCTGTAAAGTTTAGAACTTGAGCAATAACTCTTGCTTATAGTATTAAGGTATAAACTTTTTTTACATAAGCCTCTTCATAAGCCACTATGTCGAGACTGGTCTCTTTCACACCTTTTTTGTGCCTTCACATTCTCCCACCATAAATTAGCATCATTAATAAACTCTAAAGCTGCAAATTTTACCGTTTTGGCCTTGATGTATTCTTGACACTCAAAAACTTTCTCAACACATTGCACCCACTCCAAGTACTCTTCAGAAGAGCTTGCTCTATGGAAAGGTGGAATCTTCATCTGGATATTATCAGAGGTTTTTGGTTGCTAGCATTGCCTTAGTGCTTCTCTAGGTTCATCTTCTATGCCTAGATCATCATACTCAACACCCTCATCATGATCAACCCTTCATCAATGCCGTTGATTACATTATGGTTTATTCACGACCAATCTTTCAACCATACACATAAGCTAATCTATGTGTGTATGAAGTTCTTCGTTCTTGCATTCAAGGGCTGGAAGATGAGCTTATTCAATACTCGTTCCTTGCCATATCTTAGATTTGGCAGTGTATGGGTTTCACCACCTTCCAACATGGTATTTATAACAATAAACCTAAAAAAAAAACCTTAGCTCTGATACCAATAATGCTTAGCCTTATTAGAATAAAACTCAATGGAAATAAATCTTGAATGGTTTAAAAATAAAAATAAAAAAATCTAAAATTTAGAAGGACAGAAGGAATAAACCTTGATTGATTGATAAGAATCCTTGCCACAATCAATATAAGGGTTGGATGCCACTTTTAAGGATAAGAACCTAAAAGATAAGTTTAACAAACTTGCCACAAAGAAAACTTGGATAAGAGATCAGAACTGAAAATAATTAGCTACTTTAATGATCAACTCTGTCTAAAAAAAAAGCATAAGATGCCCCTATTTATAGTAGAGGATTAGCCAAAAGCCTTTACAAGAAAAAGAAACTAAATCCTAAGTAATTAATAAGATATTGCTTGCTCACAAAGAAAATCAAATAGTCATGGAATTAATTTCCTTGTAAGTTGAGGAATTAAAAACTTTCTAAAAAAAAAAAACTAAAAACCTTAGAGATTAAGTAATAATCTGCATAGCAAAACTTTCCTAATTTAGATGCTATTGACTTTCTTACTTAAGAAGACTTTTAGAATCTTCAAGAATCTTCCTTATCAAGACATAATACACCAAGTTGGCTCTTTTAGCCCACGATAATGTGATTGAGCCTGTACACTCAAACGTTTCCTCTTTTAGGCCTTTTAACTTAGGCCAACCATAATGTGGCACATCAATGGATTTCTATAATTATATCATTTTTTCATCATTGGGCACCATATCCACATTTTTGTCATTGGTGTATTGGATATTAACACTTTGGTTTCATAAGAATAAATTTTCTTTCAACATTTTCTATGGAATGAAAGTTTATCTCCAAAAAAGATGAATATGGATTTTCATAATTATATCTATTTTTTGATTGGGTATCATAGACTCATTCTCCTTATTGGGATGCATAATATTGATGCTTTGATTTTGCAAAAAAAGCTTTTTTTCCACTATTTTTTGTAAAATCAAGGTTTCTTTACTGAACATGGAATTTTGTAATCATATGCATTCTTTTCATGATTAGGCATCATAAAAAATTTCCTTTTAGTGCGATACATGATATTGATGCTTTGGTTTTAACAAGAAAAGCTTTTCTTGCCACCATTTTTGTAGAATTAAGGTTCCTCTAACAAAAAAGACAAACATGGAATTTTGTAATTATATCCAATTTTAACATCATGAGGAATCATAAACTCATTCTCTTTTTTGGGATAAATGATAATGATGCTTTGGATTCATAAGAATAGCATTTTTTTCCAACATTTTATGTAGAATCAAAGTTTATCTGCCAAAATAGATGGATATAGATTCTTATAATTACAACCTTTTTTTTCTTGATTCGGCATCGTTAACCTATTCTCCTCATTGGGATACAAGATATTGATGCTTTACTTTAACAAGAAAAGCTTTTCTTTTCATCATTTTCCATAAAATCAAAGTCCATATGCCAAGAGAGACAAACATGGATTTTTGCAATTATATCCATTCTTTTTCATGAAAGGGAATCATAAACACATTCTTTTTATCTGGATACCTAAAATTGATGCTTCATTTTGATAAGAAAAGTTTTCTTTCTATAATTTTCTTTGGAATCATTATTTATCCTCCAAAGAGACGAACATGGATTTTATTAATTATTTTTCTTAATTAGGTATCATAAATACATTCTCTTCATTGGGATATATTACATTGATAGTTTGGATTGACAAGAATAGCTCTTCCTTCCACCATTTTTCTTAGAATCAAAGTTCGTTTGCCAAAAGTGACAAACATGGATTCTCATAATTATATCCATTTTTTGCTTGATTGGGCATCATAAACACATTCTCACCATTGAGATATATGCCATTGATGCTTTGGTTTTGCAAGAAAGCTTTTTTTTTACAATATTTTTTGCAAAATCAAAGTTTATCTGCCAAAAGAGATTAACATGGATTTTTATAAATAAATCTGTTCTTTTTTTGATTAGGCATCATAAACACAATGACCTCATTTGGATACATGATATTGATGTTTTTGTTTAACAGGAAAAGCTTTTTTTACACCATTTTTCATGGAATCAAAGTTTATCCACCAAAAAAGACGAACATGGATTTTTGTAATTATAGCTATTCTTTCACTGGTTGGGTATCATAAACACATTCTCTATCTTATGATGCAAGATGTTGATGCTTTGGTTTGACAAGAAAAGCAATTGTCCATTATTTTTTGTACAATCAAAATTCATCTGCCAAAAGAGACGAACATAGACTTTTGCAATTATATCTATTCTCTTTATGATTAGTATCATAAACATATTCTCTTTATTAGGATACATGGCATTTACTTTGGCTTAACGAGAAAAGTTTTTCTTTCCACCATTTTTCATGGAATCAAAGTTTATCCAACCAAAAGATATGAACATGGGTTTTCATAATTTTATCTATTCTTTTCATAATTCTGCATCATAAATACATTCTATTCATTGGGATAAATGATATCGATGCTTTGTTTAACAAGAAAAGCTCTTCTTTCAACCATTTTTTATGAAATCAACGTACGTTCGCCAAAATAGATGAACATGGATTTTCATAATTATATCCCTTCTTTTCATGATTGGGCATCATAAACATATTTTTCTCCTTGGATACATGACATTAATGTGGTTTAATAAGAAAAGCTTTTCTTTCCACCATTTTCCTTAGAATCATAATGCTTCCACCAAAAGAGATGAACATGGATTCTTATAATATGTCCATTATTTTCTTGATTCGACATCATAAACACATTCTCCTTCCTGGTATACATGATATTGATGCTTTGGTTTTGCAAGAAAAGCTTTTTTTT
Source organism: Adansonia rubrostipa (assembly GCA_038381775.1). Classification (NCBI taxonomy): domain Eukaryota; kingdom Viridiplantae; phylum Streptophyta; class Magnoliopsida; order Malvales; family Malvaceae; genus Adansonia; species Adansonia rubrostipa. The sequence goes on along the minus strand of JBBYHM010000020.1, from coordinate 8,501,289 downwards.
CCAATAATTTTTATAGAATCAAAGTTTATTTGCCAAAAGAGACAAACATGCATTTTCATAATTATAGCCATTCCATTCTTGATTGAGCATAAAAAATGCATTCTCCATATTAAGATAAATGATATTAGTGCTTTGGTCTAATAGAAAAGCTTTTTTTTCCACCATTTTTTGTAGAATCAAGGTTCATTTATGGAAAGAGATGAACATGGAATTTTGTAGTTATATCTATTTTTTTCATGATTTGGCTTCATAAAGATATCTTCTCATTAAGATATATGATATTAATGCTTTTGTTTCACAAGAAAAGCTTTTCTTTCCAACTTTTTCATAGAATCATGGTTCATTTTTAAAAGAGACGAACATGGAATTTTGTAATTATATCCATTCTTTTCATGATAAGGCATCATAAAGATGTTCTCCTCACTGGGATACATGTAATGACACTTTCATTTAAGAAGAAAAGCTTTTCTTTCCATTTTCCTTAAAATCAAAGTTTGTTTGCCAAAAGAGGCGAACATGAATTCTTATAATTAAATCCATTCCTTTCTTTAGTAGGCATTATCAACATATTCTACTAATTGGGATACATGATATTGTTGTTGTGTTTTAACTAGAAAAGCTTTTCTCTCCACTATATTTTGGAGAATCAAAGTTCATTCAGCAACAGAGACGAACAAGGATTTTCAATTATAGCCATTCATTTCATGATTGGCACCATAAACACATTCTCTTCATTGGGATACATCACATTGATGCTTTGCCTTAACAAGAAAAGCTTCTCTTTCCACCATTTTCTTCATAGCATCAAAGTTTATCCACCAAAAGACATGAACATTAATCTTTGTAATTCTATCCATTCTTTTGGTGATTGGGCATCATAAACACATTCTCCTTATTGGGATATATGATATTGATGCTTTGCTTTAACAAGAAAAAAACTTTTCTTTCCAACATTTTTCATTGAATAAAAGTTTATCCACCAAGAGTGCTGAACATGGACTTTCATAATTATATCCATTATATTCTTGATTGGGCATCATAAACATATTTCTTTCTTTGGGATAAATGATATTGTTGTTTTGGTTTAAAAAGAAAAGCTTTTATTTCTATCATTTTTTGTAGAATCAAGGTTCATCTACCAAAAGAGATGAACACAAAATTTTATAATTATATTCGTTCTGTTCTTAATTGTGCATCACAATCACATTCTCATCATTAGGATACAAGATTTGATACTTTGGTTTCCCATGAAAGCTTTTCTTTACAACATTTTTTGCAGAATCAAAGTTTGTCTACCAAAAGAGATGAACGTGGATTTTCATAAATAAATCTATTTTTTTTCTTGATTGGACATCATAAATACAATATCCCCTTTCAGATACCTGATATTGATGTTTTCGTTTAATAGGAAAAGCTTTTCTTTCCACTATTTTTTGTGGTATCAAAGCTCATCTGGCAAAAGATATGAACATGGATTTTCATAATTATATCCATTCTTTATTAGCTATTATAAATATTTTCTCCTCATTAGGATACAGAATATTGACGCTTTAGTTTTGCAAGAAAAGCTTTTCTTTCCACTATTTTTGGCATCAAGGCTTGTTTGCCAAAAGAGACGAACACAAAATTTTGTAATTATATTCATTGTTTAAGATTGTGCATCATAAACACATGCTCCTTATTGACAAACATGATATTAATTTTCTCATTTAAGAGGAAAAGCTATTTTTTTCACCATTTTCCTTAGAATCAAACTTCGTCTACCAAAAGAGATAAACATTGATTCTCGTAACTAAATCCATTCTTTTCCTGATTTGGCATCATAAACATATTCTCTTCATGGGATACGTGATATTGATGGCTTGATTTAATAAGAAAAGCTTTCATTTTCACCATTTTTTGTAGAATCAAAGTTCATCTGCCAAAAGAGACGAACATGAATTTTCATAATTATATACATTCTTTCCATGATTGGGCATCATAAATAAGTTCTCCTTATTAGGATAAATGATATTGATTCTTTTTTTAACAAGAAAAGCTTTTCTTTTCACCGTTCTTCATGGAATCAAATTCACCTGCTAAAAGAGATGAATATAGATTTTCATAATTATATATAATTTTTAATGATTAGGCATTATAAACACATTCTCTTTATTAGGATAAATAATATTGATGCTTTGTTTAACAAGTAAAGGTTTTTCATCCACCATTTATCATGGAATCAATGTTCGTCTGCCAAAAGAGATGAACATAGATTTTCATAATCATATGCATTCTTTTCATGATTGGGCACCATAAGCTTATTCTTTTTGTTAAGATTCATGATATAGATACCTTGGTTTACCAAGAAAGGTTTTTTTTATGCCACTTTTGTTGAATCAAAGTTCATCCACAAAAAAATATGAACAAAACTTTTGTAATTATATCCATACTATTGATAATTAGGCATCATAAACACATTTTCCTCAGTGGGATACCTGATTCTGATGCTTTAGTTTAACAAGAAATGCTTTTCCTTCCACTATTTTCTTTAGAATGAAAGTTCCTCTACCAAAAGGGAGATATTTAGATTCTCATAATTATATCCATTCTTTTCTTGATTCAGCATTGTAAACACATTCTCCTCATTAGGATACATGATATTGATGCTTTGGTATACAAGAAATGCCTTCCTTTCCATCATTATTCGTATAATAAAAATTCATTTGCCAAAAGAGATGAACATGGATTTTCATAATTATATCCGTTCTCTTTTTGATTAGGCATCATAAGTACATTATTCTTATTGGGATACATGACATTGATGCTTTAGTTTAACAAGAAAACCTTTTCTTTCCATGGTCTTTCTTAGAATCAAAGTTCATCCATAAAAAGAGATGGATACAGATTTTCATAATTGTATCCATTCTTTTCTTGATGTGGAATCATAAACACATTCCTCTCATTGGGGTACATGATATTGACACTTCACTTTAACAAGAAAAGCTTTTCTTTTCACCATTTTTCTTAGAATTAAAGTTCATTTGCTAATAGTGACAAAAATATATTTTCATAATTATATCGATTCTTTTGTTGATTTGGAACCACAAACACTTTTTCTTATTGGGATACATGATTTTGATGCTTTTCTTCAACGATAAAGCGTTTTTTTCCACCATTTTCTAAACAATCAAAATTCATTCGCTAAAAGGACGAACATGGATTTTTGTAATTATATCGATTCACTTCATGATTCGCATCATAAAAACATTTTCCTTCTTGGGATACATGACATTGATGCTTTGGCTGAACAAGAAGGGCCTTTTTTCTCATAATTTTCCATAAAATCAAAGTTCATCCTCTAAAAGAGATGAACATGGATTTTCATAATTATATCCATTCATTTTATGATTGGGCATCATAAACACATTCTCCATATTTGGATACATGACATTGATGCTTCAGTTTAACAGGAAAAGCTTTTCCTTTCACCATTTTCCTCAGAATCATGGTTCATCTGCCAAAATAGATGAACATGGATTCTTATAATATATCCATTCTTTTCTTGATTTGACAAAACAAACACATTCTCATCGTTGATTTACATGATATTGATGCTTTGGTTTCTCAAGAAAAGCTTTTCTTTGTAAAATTTTTCATAAAGTTAAAGTTCACCTGCCAAAAAAGATAAACATGGGTTTTCATAATTGTCTCCATTCATTTCATGATTTGATATCATAAACACATTCTTCTCATTGGGATATATGATATTGATTTGTTTTAACAAGAAAAGCTTTTCTTTTCACCATTTTCCTTAGAATCAAGTTCGTCTCACAAAAAAGATGAGATGGTATTTCATAATCATGTCCATTCATTTTTTGATTGGCATCATAAACACATTCTTCTCATTAGGATAAATGACATTAATACATTGGTTTAACAAGAAAAGTTTTTCTTTCAACCATTTTTGTAGAATCAAAGCTAATCTGCAAAAAGAGACGAAAATGGAATTTCATAGTTACATCCATTTGTTTCATGATTGGGCACTATAAGTACATTATACTATTTGGGATAAATGGCATTGGCGCTTTGGTTTAACAAGAAAAGCTTTTTTTTTTCCATCATTTTTTATAGAATCAAGGTTTATCTGCCAAAAAGAGAAGAACACAAAATTTTGCAATTATATCAGTTATCTTCATGATTGTGCATCATAAACACATTTTCTTCATAAAAAAAGTTTAGGTTTCACAAGAAAAGTTTTTCTTTACAACATTTTTAATGGAATCATAGTTTGTCTATCGAAAGAGACGAAATGGATTTTTATAATTATATCCATTTTTTATTGATTTAGTATCATAAACGTATTCTCTTCATTGGAATACATAATATTAAAGCTTTGGTTTCGCAAGAAAAGCTTTTCTTTCCACTCTTTTTTTTTTGTAAAATCAAGGTTTGTTAGCCAAAAATGGTGAACATGGAATTTTGTAATTATATTCATTCTGTTCATGATTGGGCATCGTAAACCTATTCTCCTCATGATGATACATGATGCTGGAGCTTTGATTTAAGAGGAAAAGCTTTTTTTTCCACCATTTTCCTTAGAATTAAAGTTCATCAGCCAAAAGAGACAAACATGGATTCTCGTAATTATATCCATTCTTTTCTTGATTCGGCATCATAAACAGATTCTCCTCATGTGATGCATGATATTGATGCTTTGTTTTAACAAGAAAAGCTTTTTTTACACCATTTTATGTAAAATCAAAGTTTATCTGCCATAATAGACAAACATGGATTTTCATAATTATATCCATTATTTTCATGATTGGGCATCATAAACAAATTCTCCTTGTTGGGATACATGATATTGTTGCTTTGGTTTAACAAGAAAAGCATTTCTTTCCACTATTTTCCTTAGAATCAAAGTTCATCTAGGAAAGGATACAAACAAGGATTGCCACAATTGTATCCATTTTTTCTTGATTTACATCACAAACACATTTTCTTTATTGGAATACACAATATTGATGCTTTGCTTTAACAAGTAAAGCTTTTCTTTCCACCATGTTTTGTAGAATCAAAGTTTGTCTACCAAAAGAGATGAACATGGATTCTTGTAATTATATCCACTCTTTCCATGATCGGGCATCATAAACAAGTTCTTCTCATTACGATGATTGACATTGATGCTTTAGCTTAACAAGAAAGCATTTTTTTCCATTATTTTCCTTAGAATCAAGGTTTAACTACCAAAAGAGATAAATAAGGATTCTCACAATTATATCCATTATTTTCTCAATTTGACATCATAAACACATTCTATGCATTGGGATACAAGAATTGTTGCTTTAGTTTAACAAGAAAAGCTTTTCTTTTCTACCATTTTACTTAGAATCATTGTTCATCTTCTAAAAGAGATGAACTTGGATTCCCTAATTATATCTATTTTTTTCTTGACTAGGAAACATAAACACATTCACCTCATTGTGGTAGATGACATTGATTCTTTAGCTTAACAAGAAAAGCTTTTCTTTCCACCATTTTGCTTAGAGTCAAAGTTCGTTAGTGGGATTCTCATAATTATATCCTTTCTTTTTTAGATTCAACATCATAAACACATTCTTCTCATCCGGATACATGATATTGATGCTTTGCTTTAGCAAGAAGAGCTTTTCTTTTTATTTTTTTTAAATCAAAGTTTGTCTGCCAAAAGAGATGAACATGGATTTTTGTAATTATATTCATTCTTTCCATGATTGGTTATCATATACATAGTCTCCTAATTGGGATACATGAAATTGATGCTTTTGTTTAACAAGAAAAGCTTTTCTTTTCACCACTTTCTTTAGAATCATTATTCGTCCGCCAAAAGAGATGGACATGGAGTCTATTAATTATTTTTGTTCTTTTCTTGATTAGGCATTATAAACACATTCTTTTCATTAGGATCATGGCATTGATGCTTTAGTTTGACAAGAAAAGCTTTTCTTGCCACCATTTTTGTATGTCTGGATTCAAACAAATTTTTAGAGCCTAAATAATTAATGACAAAGGTCACTTTCATAAGATATATGGTTGTATGAGGGTATGGTAGGCATATCTCTAGTTCCAGGCCATTATAGCCTTTCAAACTCCTTGTTTAGTAGGGTAGAACCAATATAAAGAGAGTCAACTAATCATGGTAGCTGGAGATGTCCCTTAGTGCAAGACGAAAAGATAAAAAATACCCTTGCATTGTCTTAAAAAAGTAGTAGCTGAGCATTAAATAAAAAAACTCTTAGCTATCTCAAAGAAGAAGAGACCTTTATCCATTTTCAAAAACTCTCTAGCAATCTCAAAAGATTCCATCCATTCCCAAAAATCCTTTAGCAATTCTAGTTCCAAAAACTAACTGAAAACATTATTTCATTACCTTTTACCCTCAACTAGCCTCTATTCCCATAGCTTCCTAAAACCCCCACAAGAACACCTTCAAAAGCTTAACCTTTCACATACTTTCATCCTCAAAACACCCCACTAACAACCATGTTACTAGACAACTTCTTCCTTTTACCTTTTTCCTTGCTAAATAATAGCAAAAGGAGGGAAGGAACTGATTTAAAGTCACTGCTTTAAAAAAGGAGGACAGTTTAAGCTTTTATTAGTATATTTTCTACCTTGTTCCATACATTTTATATTTTGATCATCCATTTCATTTTAGTGAGACTCTCATGCATCATTATTGCCTTGGTTGTGGTAGTCTTAGGATCTTGATGACTCTCTTAGCATCTTTATGTTGCTTGGATATATAAACTCACCATACTTCATTTTTATCATCACAAGCCTCTATTTATGTATCTTTTGTCATGTTCCTTCCATATTCACATACCATCTCATATTTAAATGGTCACTTCAACATGTCTTATGTATATTCATACATTTTCTTGTGTTTTAAGGAGTCTCATGAAATAAAAATGCTATCTTGACAACTTCAGTATCCTTTGTTTTGTTTAAACATCGTTATATCATCTCTATACGCCCTATTTGTCATCCTCTCACATTTATGTCACCCATTTTCATGTCAGAATGTCATCTTTCTATGTTTGCATGTTTAATCCATATTTATCTTTGTATGTGTTGTATTTTGATCATGATATCTACATTAAAATGCTTACTTGTTTCTTAAAACTTGACTTTTAGAAAAATCCTTAAGTTAAGGTCATGCTACCTCCAATAGATAAAGAATAGCATGAACTTAATGTTTTTATAAAGTTGGTTTGCTAATCTTAAGGGTAAATCAACATTTTAGCTTTGGCTTCACTGTGAAATAAATTTATTTTTTTTTTAAAAAAAGATCATTTTTAGTATTAAACCTTGATATTGAGTCCCATGTTCCCTTTAGTAACATGGTCAAGGTTGTTCCATCATCATAAACTACTTTGGGTTATGGATTGAACTTGTGAAGCCCATGTTACTTTTTGTCATGGACGTTTAGACGTCCTAGACCTGAGCCTATCTTTAAAAATTAGAATATCAAATAATCTCCCTATTTTTGCTCTAGCAGCAATATAGTCTGGATTTGAAAAATCATTTTCAAACCATAAAATATTTACTTATATTTTTCTAATTTTTTCCTTAAAAAGAATTGAATACCTTTCTGACGGTGTCTTATTTGCTCTTAGTTCATCACGGATGAAAGAGTTATTATTTTTTGAACTTTTGTTGTCTAGAACCCCTCCAACTAGCTTGCAACTTTTTGTTTGGGCCATTTTGGCCTATCAGATGATTTTTATGAAATTTTAAAATATTTTTCCTAAAACTTTAACAAAATTCCCTCTGCAAAAAGGCATTGCTCATGATCGAACGATTTTGGATAAGCTAGGAATGATTTTCCAAAGTCCATCATGCCCTTTTCCTTGTAAATGTTGCTGGTATCAAGATAGACTTAACTTCAAAATTAAATTCTGGCTAGATTTTTTAGGATTTTTTAAATATTTTTATATTAAATTTTATTGAGTTACCTTTCCAATGGTACCTTAGTCACCCTCTAAGCCTTTAGATGCACCAAAAAAAAATTTGGGAATAGAGATGACACGATGTTGTCTCCTGTTTTCAACTTAATTTTTAAATATCCTTTTATCGAGATGTTTGAATGTCTCAAAATGCATTCGGTTGGTTTCCCCACAACACAAGCCCTTTTGACTCAAATCAAGGTTAAAATATAAAAGAAAAATCATATTAAAATTTTTGCTAGCAGAGATACTGCAATCTCACTATTCTAAGAGGATAAACCAACCCCGTTTTTAAATAAAAATCTAAACTTTATCTATATTCTTAAATATTTTCCTAACTCTGTCTTTGGAGATACTTTAACCTCACTACTCCAAAGGGATACTCCAACCCTATTTTTAATTAAGGATTCAAATTTTCTCTTTATTCCTAAATATTTTCCTAACTCAATCTTTGAGGATACTCTAACCTTACCTCTCTGAGGGGATACCCCAACCCCATTTAACCTTGAAAAAATATAAAATTTTCTCTCTTTCAAGTGCCTCAAACTACTTTGATTAAAATCATGTTTGAGCTTCAAATTACCACTGAATCCAGACCTGTCTCTAAAATTGTCACCCTGATTATTATTCAATAATAGAAGGAAATTATGAGATACACTTTGATTGCCCCTCCTTTTCATGTTCTTTGTTTGTGATTGCTTTTTATGATATTATTGTATTTTTCCTTTTTTTGTCTTACTAACACTTTTCTTTTGTAATGATTATCGTGCATTCATGTTTAGAATTTGTATTTTTAATAAAACTTACAGCAATGTTTTGTGTCGATATCTCTTTAGTGCCTAATACAGAACATCTTAATTTTTAAGATTTAATCCGGACATTATTTTCACAAAAATCTCTATGTTCCTTACATCTCCAAGGTGCATAAGGGATCTAATTTTCTTTAAAATCTTGGATTTACATTTTCCACCAAAACATCATGCATTAAAGAAGATTATATCTAAATAAAAACTAAATGGAACCAATTTGGCTAAGACTAAAGTGAGACATAATTAGTATATACCGATTTCGATCATCGTACGGATACTATCCTTTCTTGCATGTAACCAATTCCCTAACCTAACCAATGAATCTCTAAGCTTTGTAGACCTTGAAATTGATGTTTTGAGTTTGTAACTCAAAATATTATTTTCAATAGGCATCCGAATCTGCCTAGTCTAAAATGATCGGTGGTGACTCCAAGTTTATAGCCACTTCATGGTGGCCATTCGAGACTACTTGGATGAGCGATTCGTCCGATGGTCTCTTCCCTCCCTTTCTCATATTATGCCTAATCCAAATCCTAGTCAGGGGATAACTTAAAGGCTCGACCATAACCAACCATCATTTATTTTCAAGTCAAATGCACCATGCCCTTTGAATCATCCAAAGTTTTAAAGATGGGCACGTGGTGACAGCTTGGCAACTCCGCTAGGGAGTAACTAGAGAATTAGGCCTATAACTAGCTATTGCTCACTAGGCTCTTGGTTTTTCAATCTCCATAATTATTTAGATATAACTCTCTTCTATTGTTGCCCACTAATCTCTATTGTTTATGTCATGTGATTGTTAAGGATCATTTGTGCCTAATTAAATATTGATTTAAATAAAATATGGCAATATAGGAGTAAAACAAAAAGGTTTTATTATTTCCCTGGCACACATCGCGCACTTGCATTTGCACTAGATTCCCACTAAACACCATGGTGTGGTTAGTATCCTACTTATTAAAAGGAAATGAGCCATCCGCCTTTGTGATTAACCCTCCGCATAGGCATGGCAAGACCTTCTGAGATGTAAATTACCTATGTTTCTCATGAGTACCCTTCTGCATTTGCATAGGGAAATGCATCCACTAGATCAAACCTGTTCCACCAAACTCGTGATGGGCCTAGGATAGGGGTGACTTAGCTATCTTTACCGGACAGGAGAGTGATTCAAATATCAAAATACACCTCAGCTTAAACCCATATAGTGAACCTTATGAGCTAAACCATGTCAAACCATATCAGATACTGCTAGAATACCCGAAGAGTATGATTACTCAGGGAAACAATTTTTTACCTTTACTTCTATATGCAATGGTTATGCGGGCAAGATGGGTGAACATTGTCATCCGCATTTGTCATTTTTATTATCACAATCATTCGTTTGGGATATGCCATTACGTTCGATAGTAGTCCTCTTTATTAAATGGGTAAGGACAAAACAAATGCCATTACCTATAGTGCCATCTTAAAATAATTATATCTGACTGAAATAAGCTGTTATGCTGCCCGAATGATGGCTTAGCATGTACTTAACATAGATGGTGATGAATGAATGTCACCATCTAAACAGTCAGTCTTAGTCCTCATAAGATATCATGTTACTTCTTGAAGAGGCAATTTTGATGTGGGCATGCCATTATGCTGCGGGTTTAATACCTTAACATTCATGATCATCATGTCTGCCCCTAGGCAAGGTACTACCTATTCTTGGTGCAAATTTTGTGATATGCTTCTATTTCTATTCCTTATTTTCTTTATATTTTGCTTGTTATTTCATATTGCTTACTAACTTGTTCCCTTTTTGCTTTTCTTTTTCACCATGCATTATTTCATATTGCTTACTAACTTGTTCCCTTTTGCTTTTCTTTTTCACCATGCATTATTTCATCATAATCACCATCACCATGTGATAATTGGTTAATGGTTCAGTGTTCATCAAGGGATGTTTGTCATGGAGCAACAGTCCACTTCAGAGCTAAAGCCCCTTACGGAAGTTCAAGCATGGTTAAAATGCCAACAGCGTAAAGGTGAAGACATCCTTCAATTGGGTTGTGTCTTAGTAGTGCATGAAAAGATCAAGATAGGTACCGTCAAAATGATTGGCAAGATATAAAGATTATATTAACCAATTGGGACAATACTAAAAGGGAATCATTCACTAAAAGATATAGAGACACTATTTTTCTGCTCCAACTTTGTTTAGATGTCGGTTTATTGCAAGTAGCCTCTCAATTTTAGAATCCAAGATACCGGGGTTCCTACTTTTAATCATGAAGATTTGGTCCCCATGGTTGATGAATACACTGCATTACTCAACATTGAGAAGGCAAAGGTCGATAGATATATTGCAAAGCACTAAACCCTCCAATTTTCAAGAAAAGATTAGCTTAAATCCTTAAGGCAATGTAGTATTCAATTGAGAGTTATATCAAAACAAAGGGGAAAAATGAATGTATCTCCTGGGCTAGTTTGAAAGAAGCAATGGTAAGTCCCATTGACATCTGAAAAATCCAAGATATCTACGCTTTGGCAATATATAGTCTGGTTATATTCCCAAAGAGATTAGGCCATGTTGAAGCTATGGCAGTATATATCTTTTCTCATTTATGCTGCAACATCAATCTCGCACCGGCCATCATTACCGAAACTATTCAAGATCTTAATTTTTGAAAAAAAATAGGTACGGGCACTTTATTGGATATGCATCACTCCTTCACATTTAGCTCGTCAGTCACTTTGGCCTTGAAGAAAATAGGACGTCGTACTGCTTCTCACCCAACTTTAGCCTTATGTCTATGGTACTTAAGAAGGAATGGCCTCAAGATAAATCTAAAAAGCAATAGGTTCAAAATTTTTGACCTCAAGAGGGAAGAGGTAACATTGAAGGCCTTTTGGTTTTCCCCATAAATGGTCATATATCGGCATAGAGATTACAACTGCGTGCCGCTCATGGGATTATGGGGAAATACTAGCTATGCCCTTCTTTTAGTCCTTTGATAATTCTAGTCCCATTAATTCATCCCTTTTGTCCAAGACTTAGAATTGTGGGATTTTGACTATGGTGAGCCTGACTATAAGTTAAAAATTTAGCTAGCCTTTCATGCATGGAAATAAACCCACTGCATGGAAAGATATTAGAGAGGGAGTAGTATGACCCTAAGATATGATGAATGGAGGATCTATCGCATTAATGACATCGTACCTCTATCTGGTAGTGGGACATCACAAATGCCATTTGATGAATTTCCCTTTGAAGTTGAATTGCTCAAGTAGGAGTTCGAACAAGAAAAGATGACCTTTGTCAAAGAGTTTACTCGATTAAAGGAGGAAATAGTCAATTAAAAATGGTCCTCTACCTCAGAGAGGGTAAGATGAATAAGGCTATCAAGGAGAAAAACCATCTAAAGGATGACTTCGAGAGTTTAAAAAAAGACTACGTGGCACTTAAGAAAGCAAGCAAGTCTTGAAGACTTGGACAGTCATTAGTAGAGTGGAGGATAGAAATTACTACTCTCAAGAAGGCATTATAGCAATAAAGAGAAGCTACTAGGCTTAATAGAGAAAAGCTTGTTAGAACCTAGGCTTTTGCATCAACTTATCGAAGGAGGAATGAATCGTTACAAGCTCGAATCTGGGATTTAAGAGCAAACCAAGCCAAAAATGGAGCTTTGACACTTAGAATTCAAGATTTAGAGCATTCTCTTCAAGCTCGCCAAGAGCAAGTCGATGCACCGGTGAGAGCCTCTGAACAGCAGAAGCAAGAATGACTTCAAGTGGTTAATCATGCACACCAAAACTATTAGGACCATCATTGTCTATCACAAACTAGATTCAGGTAGCTAAGTTCAAGCCTAAAAACATGATGGATGTAGCCTGATCCCTAACATGTGATATCTTGCCCACTAGAGCACATGAGCAAGATTTGTTGTATTTTTTGGACCATGTAATCAGTCAATGTAACTATGTCAGGTATTTTCAAATGTAATCATATATAATCGGGATATTTTGTTGCTTTAATGAAAGATGCTATTGGTGGAGCTACCCCTTAATCTAATTGTCTTTTTTGCATTTGCATGATAACCTAATTCTTTCATAGTTTTGTTCATTCATTTATATTCATGATTGCATATTCACTCTCATTGCATCAAATATATGCATGAATGTATCATAAAGGCCTAATCCAAAAATAATTTAAAGTAAAAATGATCTAAAACACAGAACCTATAGTTCACCATCGGTACAACACTCGTAATCATTGAAAAGCGATGGAAAATGATCACCAAGCTTGCATTAAAAGACTCTAGCTCATGTATAGAGTGTTTCAAGAACAATCACTCCATAAGAATGAGGAACTCCAAGCTCAGATTGCCAAACTAACGAAGCTATTGTTCGATGCATTGAAAGAAAAATGGTAAACAAGCACAGCCAAGGCAATAAAAGATCTGGCCAATCTTGAAAGCAATTTAAATGTGGTACTAAAGCCATCAATGCTCAGGAAGGGGCATTGCATGGGCAGCATCCTGTGGTAGCAATATCCCACCAACTCAGCCATTCATTTACGTTAGTCCTACAATAACATCCTATTTTATTCAAGGATTTTAAGGCATAGGCTCTTTATCAGTAAGGCCTATAGTCTTAGACCTCGATAAGCAAATAGATTAAGAGAAAGCAAAGATGCCCTCAAAAAATGATGAGGACTTGGACAAGTATCAATCATTGGAGAAGTAAGTTCTTGGTTTTATACCATGCAAGTGTACGTATCGAAACATGTAATATAGTGATGAATAAAGCATCATTCCTACGTAGAATTGTACTAAATCTGCTAAGTACTAAAATTAACACAATTTAATCTTATTCAAATAAACAATTAAATGAAGATTAATTAAAATTTAAATTAAAATAACTAAATGAAATTTAACTAAATAACAAAGAAAATTAAGTGAGTTTACTTAATTAATAAAAACCTAGGATTACAATTTCCCTCAACAATTTATTTGAATTTTATTTTATCCTTTTAACCTTGACTAATGATATCAAGTTGTTAACCTAGAGTTCTAATTTATTTATAAGTATCTTTTGATGGTCTTATAAAAATATCTCATTTAATTAATTTACTATATTCTTATGTAAATTGAATTAAAATAAACTCATTAAGCTTAGACTCTAATTTGGTTACATATGGCATGCTCGTATTTTCCTATCTAACATGTAGATCAATTCATTCTAATAAATGAATATAAAACATATGTCATTCAATCTAGGTCTAAACACAAAATTTGCTTTTCCAAGTTCATTAAGGTTACCAAATCAATCTAATTGCTGGCCAGTCAACTAGAAGCATTAAGAATAAGATTAAATAAATAACTCAATTATCATTAAATCAAGAAAAGAAAAATAATCCAAACTACATGTTGAGTTCTATTGTAATCCTAGAAAAATAAATTTAGCTTATATTGATTAAAATAAAACACAAAACAATAAAGTTCCACCATCATAAATAATAAAGATAAAAAGATGAAGGGAAAAGAGAAAGCTAAGAATTGTTAAGTCTCGATCTTCAACTTGTTCGATAATTTCTCATATTGCAAAATCTTGATAGCTTCTCTTCTTCATTAAGAGTAATACCTACGCAATATCTAGGGATGCCTCTTAAACCTAAACATACCAAAACCCTGAAGTGGAGCAACTTGATTTGCAAGTAACTTAAGCATACTTTTGGAAGTCTCCAACTTGGAATCACCTTGTTTTCTTGAGTCCACTTTCCCTCTTCATTAAGTTGTTATATTTTTGGAAGCTTCATAGGGTTTTGACCTATAGAAATAGGAAAATTATTTAAATAACCAAGTAATTGGAATATAAGGAAAACCATTAGGCCTAAATTAAAAACTGCTAAAAATAAAATATTACAAAATTAAAAACTACTAAATGTGAATGATATTTATATAAACATCTCTAAGACCTAACTGATTTAATATGCATAATGAGACTAAATAACTTTATTCTATAGAGTTATCACACTTCTAAACTTAAGATTTTGCTAGTTCTCAAGCAAAACAAAAAAAAATCAACTAAATGAAACAAAACACAAACCAAAATGAATGTAGTCAAATGATGATTGCCTTAATTTTCCTCAAAAGTTATCTCAATATCTTAATTCTACAAGCATAATTTAAATTTAAGCTTTAATTCAATCATAAATCTCAATGCTTCGGATGGATTTTTGATGTATGTGTAAATAATCCTTTTACAAATCAATGCATGCAAATTGAATACATTTATGCCAATGCGAATCACAAATTAATACTAAATTCTCATATGTTTGCTTTTCATCTCTCTCTCAACTAATGTGGAACAACACCCCATCAAAGATCATGTAGGACTTTACTTAGCTTGTAATGTAAGGCTAGGGTAAAGCTATGATAAGGCATATATTTTGGCTTTAATTCACCTTTAAACACTTTCATTGTTCCAAATCTTTTATTGAGCCTTTTGTAACATTTTGAAGCACATACACTTCTTTTTTTTTTCATTTTTTTCATGACATTTCTTTCTTTTATGTACACATTTTTTTGTGCTTTTTTTTCTTTTGTATGGCACTACAACGCCACTAGCCTAGAGCCGTAGTGCCAACTCTAAAAAAAAAGTGGTGCTGCAACATCAAACCCTTCTTTTTTAAAAACAACATAAATGAACATTATAAAATAAAAATATCAAGAAAATGAAGAAACTTGGGTTGCCTCTAAAAAAATGCTTGATTTATAGTCCTTGGCTTGACTATTTTTTGATCATTTTAGGTTGGTTAAGGTGATTGAGGACTTTTGGCAATCAAATCCACCTCCTTAATAATGTTTAATTCTCGACCCATTAACTTTAAAACTTTAGTTCAAACTCTCATCTACATCTTCGACAGTGCCGTATGGGAACATTTTTAGGATTTTGAAAGGTCTGGACCATTGAGACTTGAGTTTTCCCAGAAATAACTTCAAGCGTGAGTTATAGAGAAGAACATATTGACCTAGCTTAAACTTTTGCTCAAGAATCTTCTTATCATGCCATCTTTTTATTTTTTCCTTATAAATCTTGGCATTTTCATAAGCTTGAAGTCAAAATTCTTCCATCTCATTTAGCTACAACAATTGCCTTTAACCAGTGGCATGAAGATCGAAATTCAAATTCTTGATTGCCCAATATGCTCTATGTTCAAGTTCTACCAATAGATGACAAGCTTTACCAAAAACCAATTTATATGGAGGCATCCTAATGGGTGTTTTATAAGCAGTTTGGTATGCCCATAATGCATCATCCAATTTCTTGTACCAATCTATTCTTATCAGACTGACTATCTTCTCTAATATCTTCTTGATCTCTCGGTTTAACACTTTAGCTTAGTCATTTGTTTAGGCGTGATATGCTATGGAAATTTTATGTTTAACCTCGTATTTAGTAAGGATGGCTTCAAAATATTTATTGCAAAAGTATAAACCCTCATCACTAATAATAGCTCTTGGTGTGCGAAATCAAGTGAATATATTCTTTTTCAAGAAATTCAATACAACCTTTGAATCATTGGTTAAAAAGTTAGCTACTTCAACCCACTTTGAGACATAATCTATAGCAACTAGAATGTAAAGATTATTGTATAAGGAAATAAATGGTCCAATAAAATCAATATCCCATACATAAAAAATCTCTACTTCTAAGATGTTATTGAGTGGGATCTCATTTCTCCTTGATATTTGCCTACTCTTCGACACTTGTCACACTCAACACAAATTGGTGAGCATCTTTGAAAAGAGTTCGCCAATCAAAGCCTGATTATAGCACTTTTGCTGTAGTTCGTTTCCCTCCAAAATGCCCATCATAACTGATGAGTGAAAATGCTCTAAAATATTTTTTATTTCTTCTTTGGTACACATTTTCTAATAATCTGGTTTGCACATTGTTTAAAGAAGAAAGGTTCATCCTAAAAATAATACTTAACATCCTTCAAGAACTTTTTCTTTTACTGAGAATTTAAATCAGAGGGAAAAACTCTGCTTACAATATAATTGACATAGTCGGCATACCATGGTAATTCTTTTTTATTTACCTGGAAGAGCTGCCTATCAGGAAATGTCTCATTGATTTGGATGGAATCACCAACGTTTGCCACATTATCTAATCTTGAGAGATGATCTGCAACTTGATTTTTTGTTTCCCTTCTATCATGAATTTCTAAATTGAATTCTTGTAAAAGCAGTATCCATCGGATCAATCTTGGTTTGGCATCTTTTTTTTCAATCAAATAATTAATAGTAGAATGGTCAGTATAAACAATAACTTTAGTGCCAACAAGATATGATCTGAATTTATCAAATGCAAATATTGCAACAAGTAATTCTTTTTCAATAGTAATATAATTTATTTGAGCATCTATTAAAGTTTTGCTTGCATAGTATTTAGGATACAGAACCTTTTCTTTTCTTTGTCCTAATACTGCTCCAACTGCGAAATCACTTGCATCATTCATGAGTTCAAAAGGAAAATTCTAATCTGGGACAATAATAATAAGAGCAGAAATTAATCTTTTTTTCAATTCTATAAAAGAGGCTAAACATGTATCATCAAAATTAAATGGTACTTCTTTTTCTAGAAGATTGCAAAGTGGTTTGGAGATCTTTAAGAAGTCTTTAATGAATTTATGATAAAATCTAGCATGATCAAGAAAATTTTGAATTTCTTTAACTGAAGTTGGAGGTGGAAGTTTTTCAATTATCTCAATTTTTGCCTTATACCTCTTCTTAATACTAAATGCCTCAAAACAATGCCTTCTTGCACCACGAAATAGGATTTTTCCTAATTTAGGACCAAATTTGTTTCTTCACATTTTTTTAGCACTAAACCTAGATTGTGCAAGCATTCATCAAAAGAGTTTCCAAAAACTGAAAAATCATCCATAAGTACCTCTAAGAAATTTTCCACCATGTCAGAAAATATAGCCATCATGTATCTTTAAAAGGATGTTAAAGCATTACAAAGTCTGAATGGCATTCTCTGAAATGCCAAAGTCCCATAGGGGCATGTGAAAGTGGTTTTCTTTTGATCTTTCGGTGCTATGGCAATTTGATTGTATCCTAAATAATGATCTAACAAATAATAAAATTCTTTACCAGCTAACCTGTCAAGCATTTGATCAATAAAGGGTAAGGGGAAGTGATCCTTCCTAGTAACTTTGTTAAGGGTCCTATAATCCATGCAAACTCACCAACCGGTAACCTTTCTTGTTGGAATTAGCTTATTATTGTAATTGGGAACCATGATCATTCCTCTTTTCTTTGGTACACATTAGACTGGACCACCCAAGAACTATCAGAGATGGGATAAATTATGCTAGTATCCAACCACTTGATAATCTCTTTCTTGACCACATCTTTCATGATGGGATTAAGTTAGCATTGATGCTCTATTGTGGCCTTACGATTTTTTTCTAAGAGGATTTTATGTATGCAAATTGGAAGACTATTCCTTATGATATCAGTAAGTGACCACCTCAATGCTTTAATATGTTCTCTAAGCACTCTAAGTAACCTGTCTTTCTATTCATCATTAAGGGAACATGAAATAATAACTGGCAAAGTAGTCTTTTGGCTAAGAAAAGCATACCTAAAATGTGAAGGGAGTTGTTTAAGCTCCAGAAGAGGTGGCTCTTCGATAAAAGACTTGGTTGGCGCATCAGATAAAGGTCCCAAAGTTTTGAATTTAGAATTGGATCTAGTTAATGTGGTGAATTAAGCAACTTTAAACACTCTATAAACTCTTCATCATCCCTTTCAAAAGTTGATACCAGTGTTGCTTCCAACGGGTTAGTAGGATAACTTTCTATAAAAACTTCATTTGTTACCCTATCTACTATATTTACTGTAAAACACTCATCAGATTCATTAGGAAATTTCATAGCTTTGAAAACATTAAATGTTACCTCTTCATCTTGAACTCTCATGGTAAGTTTGCCTTTTTGTACATCAATAAGAGCTCTACCAGTTGCTAGGAAAGGTCTTCCAAGAATGATAGGTATTTCACGATCTTCTTCCATGTCAAGAATTATAAAATCAGCTAGGAAGATAGATTTATCAATTTTTACCAAAACATCTTCAATGATGCCCCTCAGATATGTGTAGGATTTGTCTGCCAATTGTAAAGTGACTGCTGGGGGTTTTACCTCCCCTAAACTCGAATTCTTGTAAATGGAAAGAGGCATCAAACTTATACTTGTACCAAAATCACATAATTCCCTTCTAAAGAATTGATTCCCAATGATGCATGGAATAGTAAAACTTCTTGGATCTTTGAGTTTAGGTGGAAGTTTCTTTCGCAATATAGCACTGTACTCTTCAATAAGTGCAACAGTCTCAAATTCTCCCAATTTCCTTTTCTTTGACAAGATATCTTTTATGAATTTGACATAGCTAGGCATTTGTTCCAAGGCTTCAGCAAAAGGAATATTGATATGGAGTTTTTTAAATACCTCAAAGAACTTTCGAAATTGATTATTAAGTTTCTACTACTGAAGATGTTGTGGAAATGGTGGTGGTGGATAACCCTGAGGTTGCTGTTGTTGGATCTTATCAGCTTTTTTTGCACCTTCTTTTTTTTTGGAACATTCAGCTTTTTCTCTATATTCTCTATCTCTCTTCCTTTCCTGAGTGTAATAGCCTTGCAATGCTTCTTTTTGTATTTTCTCAGATTGGGTTCAATGTTACTTGGAAGCATTCCTAATGGATGATTATTGATGGAGGAAGCAACCTACCCAACATGTGTTTCAAGATTCCTGAGAGATGTTGCTAGGGTCTGAATGAAATTGTCTTGGCTTTCATTTTTTAACCTCAGCTCTATAAACATATCTTCTATTGATGGCTTTCTTTCTTAAACTAGAACTTAGGGTTAGTGAAGGACTCGAGCTTACTGAGAAAATCCAAGTAGAAATGCTTGCCTATTCGCAGTTGTAGGTCCTTGGTTATTATTCGAAGAAAAGTTTGGATGATTTTTCCTACCTAGATTATAAGTATTTGAATAAGGGTTATTCCACTACCTATTATAATTTCCAACATAGTTCACTAATTCAGCATAATTAGAGCACTATTCAGTAGAATGTCCATCTCCACTAATTCACAAGCCATAAAAGAACTTGGAACTGACTATACTTTCATAGCATCTAGTTTCCCTGTGAGTGTCATAATTGTAGCATAAAGTGAAGTAGTGGCATTAGCTTCATGAACTCTTGCAACTTTTTTCAAGATATGAAAGAACCACCTGCAGCAGCATCAATAAGGTTCTTATCTGACCCATCATTCTATTGTAGAAAGTCTAAACTTGAAGTCATTTGGGAAGACTATGATGAAGACATTTTTGAAGCAACTCTTTGAATCTTTCCCAAGCTTCGTAAAGTGATTCTGAGTCATACTATGTAAAGGAAGTGATGTCATTCCTTAACTTTGCTATTTTGGCCGGAGGGAAATATTTAGCAAGAAACGTTTAAGCCAAGTCATCCCAGGTAAGTGATAGAACCGATTGAAAGTGCATTCAACCAACTTTTTGCTTTATCCCAAAGTGAGAAAGGAAATAATATCAATCTAACAGCACCATATGAAACTCCATTGTGCTTGAAAGTATCGCATATTTCTAAAAAATTTACAATATGCGCATTAGGATCTTCACTAAGTAGGCCACCAAATCAAACTAATGTCTGAATCATCTGAATGATGGCTAGATTTATTTCAAAGTTGTTAGCTTGATTGGTAGGCCTTCGGATACTAGAATGAATGCTCTGTGCAAAAGGGGCAGCAAAGTCCCTTAGACACTTTGTATCTTCTTCTTTAGCCACTGAATTGTTTTGAGTTAATGCTTGTAAAATCTCCCTTCGAAGTTGATGAAAAGTTTTTTCGGGTTCTTAATCAAAAGAGACAAGTTCCAAATTTCTAGCTCTTCGCATACAGCAGCCAAAGGTACCTAAAAAACAAAAGAAAGTTTGAAGTAAGATTAAATTTGCTTGATATTAATAGTAGGAAAATAATTTAGTTAAACAATTCCCCGGCAACAGTGCTAAAAACTTGTTGTCAATTTTATACCATGCAAGTGTACTATCGAAACAAGTAATATAGTGATGAATAGAGTATTGTTCACATGAGAAATTGTACTAAATCTGCTAAGTACTAAAATTAACATAGTTTAATCTTATTCAAATAAACAATTAAAAGAAGATTAAATAAAATTTAAATTAAACTAAATTTAACTAAATAACAAAAAAAATTAAATAAGTTTGCTTAATCAATAAAATCCTAGAATTACAATTTCCTTCAATACTTTATTTGAATTTTATTTTATCCTTTTAACCTTGACTAATGATATCATGTTGTTAACCTAGAGTTCTAATTTATTTATAAGTATCTTCCGATAATCTTATAAAGATATCTCTTTTAATCAATTTAGTATATTCCTATGCAAGCTGAATTAAAAGAAACTCATTAAGCTTAGACTCTAATTTGGTTACATAGGGCATGCTCGTATATCCCTATCTAACATGTAGATCAATTTATCCTAATAAATGAATATGAAACTTATGTTATTCAATCTAGGTCTAAACACAAAATTCCCTTTTCTAAGTTCATTAAGGTTACCAAATCAATCTAATTGGTAGCCAGTCAACTAGAAGTGTTAAGAACAAGATTGAATAAATAACTCAATTATCATTAAATCAAGAGGAGAAATATAATCTAAAATACGTGTTGAGTTCCATTATAATCCTAGAAAAATAAATTTAGCTCATATTGATTAAATAAAACATAAAACAATGAAGTTCTGCCATAATAAATATTATAATAATGATAAAAAGATGAAAGGAAAGAGAAAACTAAGAATTGTTAAATCTTGATCTTTAACTTCTTTGATCTTTTCTCGTATTGAAAAATCTCGATAGCTTCTCTTATTCTTTAAGACTAATAGCTATGCAGTATCTTGGGATGCCTCCGAAACCTAAACATGAGGATCCTATTTATAGGCAAAACCTTAAAGTGGAGAGACTTGATTTGCAAGTAACTTGAGCATATTTTTGGAAGTTTCCACTTGGAATCACCTTGCTTTCTTGAGTCCACTTTTCCTCTTCATTAAGTTGTTATATTTTTAGAAACTCCTTAGGGTTTTGACCTATAAAAATAAGAAAATTGTTTAATTAACTAAGTAATTAAAATATAAGGGAAGCAATTAGGTCTAAATTAAAAACTGCTAACAATAAAATATTACTAAATTAAAAACTACTAAATATGAATGATATTTAAATAAACATCTCTAACACCTAGCTGATTTAATATGCATAATAAGACTAAATAACTCTATTTTATAGAGTCATCAAAGCGCTTTTGAGTTGTTGAAGGAACTAACAAATTTAGAATCGTAGATGCAAAATCATTAGGGTTGGTTTCAAGTCTCATTATGCCGCCTAAGTTTAAAGTGCCTGATTTTTAAAAATATGATAGGACTACTAACCCTACTACTTATCTTTGCTTGTACTGTCATAATATGGTAGGGTATGAAGTGAACGAGAAGCTGCTATCCATTGCTTCCTAGATAGTCTAACTAAGGTAGTTTTTTGATAGTGCATAGGGCTTGATCCTGTAAAAATTTGAATGGGTAGATTTGACATGTGCATTCCTTGAACAGTAAAAACACATGTCTGATTAGGTTTTAAATCACCTCTCTTTCATGAAAATGGAAAAGAAATCTTTCAAGAGCTTTAGGCAGTATGCTTAGAGATAGAGAGAAAAGGTAGCTTAAGTTCATTCCCTTTTGACTGAAAAAGAAATTGACAATCATGTTTATTAGAAACCTATGAGCTTCTTGCTATGAAAAGTTGGTAGGAGATGCCACGAAAAATTTTATCGATATGGTTATATTGGGTGAAATGATTAAGAACGTCATCAAAAGCAATAGGATATCCATTAGGGAAACATCTAGATCGGTTAAGAAAATAATAAGTAAGGGTAAGGAGAAGGATGTGAATGTTTTTGGCAAAAATCATGCTAGGTTTAATCAAAGTCTACATCTAGCACAACTCACATACTTTTCGATCATGTTAAATACATGTCTTACCCCTTACTCATCAGCATCGCAACCAATTCACTCTACTGAGTTTGCTTTAGTAATGAGCTTTGCATCGAATCCCATTCAAAATACGGCCTAGAATGCCCAACCTCATAATATGAATAGTGCAAAAGCTTCAAACAATTAACAAGTACCCCGAGCAAAGGAGCACTTTGAACTACACTGTTACTCCTATAAAGAAATTTACTCTTGCTTATTGGTAGGTAAACTAGTGGCGTCAGTATTTAAAAACCAAAGATCACCACCATACCCTAGATGCTATGAGGAGAACACTTATTATGAATACCATGCTAGAGACCAAGGTTATTCCATTTAGAACTGTACTTTGTTTAAAAGAAAGGTGCAAGGTCTACTAGCAAAAGGCGTGATCAAGATCGAGTAAGGTCCTAGACTTAATTTTGGGGCTAATCCATTCCCTAATCATGCCAAACAAAGAGTGAATGCGATAATCGATGGGAAAGGTTATTAGGTAAAAAAAATGCTGAAGAAGTCAAAATCTCAATGAGTAAAGTCTGCCAAGCTTGCGTGAAAGCTGGAATAGTAATAGATGATAAAAATGCTATTGAAACATCTCGCTGCCACTACGGTCAATAACACAATTTGCAACATTGTCCATCAGTCTTGGAAATGGTCCAAGGGATGATGGATCGATCCTACATCAAGTTCTACGAGGAATGGGATGGACACGATGATCAATCTATTAATGCCACTAATGAGGAAAAACCTACTAAAGATCGAATCTTAAGCTATTTGTCTCCTATAAGCATGAAAAGAAGTGCTAATAAAAGTTTTAGGCAGCATGCTGCAAGATGGATGGAAGAGGCTACCTAGATTCATCCTTTATTGATAGAAAAAAGAGATAAATGTTAGATTCATTGGCACATCATAAGCACCTTATTTTGAAAAGGTAGCAAAAAATTTCCTGAAAAGCTTCACGGATGAGGTTGTACTCTGTGGGATGATCGATAAGGCCATGAAAAATGAATCAAGTAGAAAAAATATTTAAAAAGACAAAGGGAAAGGAAAAATAAAGGCTCGTCAGCAATCAAAGTCTGGCACTAAAGCTAGTCTATCTTAAACTCGCGTTAAGATAGATCGAAAGAGAATGGTCATTAAAGAAAGCTGCAAGATTGTAAAAAACATAAAAGAAGTTAGAAGAATGTCAATGAAATCGGTTTGGCAAATCTTGGTGCAAGGTAAGCTACTTAATGTAGCTGAGAAGATAGAGGAAAAAATTAATGACTTCTTTGATTTCCAAACTATTTATGGCCATACTCTTCATAAATGCAAAGTGTTTTGCACTATGTTTTAAAGGATGAGGAACAAGGGTAGCATTAAATTTTTTGATGAAATGCAAACCCCACATACTGAGTCTGCAAATGCAACACCGTCTATCAACACTATAGAAGAAGAAGGTAATCCTCCTTACAGGTTCGGAAAGCCATTGATCTTGTATGACAATCGACCAATTCAACCTATGCCAAAGATAATTATTCAACTTCCATCTCTTTTCCCTTATAGAGATGATAAGGTAGTTCCTTAGAACTATGAAAACAAAACCTTAATCATCAAGGATCAAATAAGTAAGCAACTAGTGTGGACCTTTTAGGATAAGTCACCTAAGTCAAAGTGGCAGATGTTATGCCCTAGCAACTTCAAGAAGTGAAACTTAGCAAGAGAATACTAGTCCTGTTCCTCAAGCATCGAAATATGCAATCAAAAACTCAGATTCGCTAGTCTTCAAGGAGCAAGTAAATGAGAAAAAAGCTATAAAATTCCTCAAGTTCATCAAACACAGAGAATATAGCATTGTTGATTAGTTGAATAAGCAACCTGCC
The DNA here is from genome assembly GCA_038381775.1 of Adansonia rubrostipa. NCBI lineage: Eukaryota > Viridiplantae > Streptophyta > Magnoliopsida > Malvales > Malvaceae > Adansonia > Adansonia rubrostipa. The sequence continues at coordinate 8,476,539 of JBBYHM010000020.1, read as the reverse complement.
AAGATATCTGTGTTATCACTATTATTGAATTCCAAAGCTTATAGAAATGCCCTCTTAAAGTTTTGAATGAGGTTATGTCCCTCTCAACATTTTTATAGGTTAGTTGGATTGCATAGTGAGCAACATAACTGCCGATAATTACATATCTTTTAGTGATGGTGAAATCCTACGCAAAGGGAGAGGAAACTACAAAGCCCTTCCTATCACCATGTATTATAAAGGCACCATGTTGCCTAAGGTGCTCATCGATAATGGATCAACTTTAAATGTAATGCCCATGTCATGCTTGAACAAGCTCCCTATTGATGCATCTTATATCTATGCTAGTGTTAGATAGAACTTGCCGGAATGTTTAAGGAATATCACTATTCCACTTCAAATCAACCCATGTATGTATGAATTTAACTTCCATGTGAGAGACATTGCTATATCGTATAATTACCTATTGGAAAGGCCTTGGATTCACTCTGCTAGGGCAATACCATCATCTTTGCACCAAAAGTTAAAATTCGTCATTGAAAAGAAAGTTTCGGCATCAGAAGCAAAAAGGATATCATTGCTGCTACCTCAACTGATGCCCCGTATCTCGAACCTGATAAAGATATCCCAGAATCCTCTTTCCAATCCATTGAGTTTATTAACGCTACTTATATGAAGGAAGGGTTGACAATAGTTTAACCTTGCTTATCAGAGAGTACTCATATGGGTCTAAAGTTGATTGTCAACAAAGGTGCCTAGGTTGGAAAAGGATTCAAAAAACACCTCTAAAGGATTGCTGAAACGTTAAAGTTGTCAACCAAATTAACAAAAGAAGGCTAGGATTCAAGCCCAGTGTGCAATAGAAAAGAAAATAAGCTCAGAAAAAGCATGAGAAGAGGATGGCATATATGTCAGGATGAAACACAAAGGATGAGCCAATGATATTCCCACCACTTTGGGAAAGTTTTCGCCCGGGGGACATGTAAATACTGGCTTCTCTAATGCTGTGCTCATATTGAACAAAGCATTCAAGGATGTCTCCATCAATGTGATTGATAAGCTAAAGATGTCAACCACAAGCCTAGAGATTGTCTATCCCCTCCATGATTTATTTTAATTGTTTGGACTAAGACAGAGATTCTTGTATTGTTCAAGTCTATTTCAAAGTAATGCCATGAACTAAACCCACATGCTCTCACCCAAAAGCATTGTATGATCCTTTGTATAAGCAACTTTTATTTAGTGTTATCAATGAAAATGACTAAGCATTCGTTCTTTATGTATATAGTTCTTGCCAACCTTAAACCTTTCTTTACAACTTTTTCCACTTAGATTGTTCTTTTTAATATTTTCAGGTACCCAGATAAAGGTGACATGAATGTTCATACTAAAACTTCATAAATTGATTTCAAGCAACTGATCTATGCTGATGAGGTTGAATCTGAAGGGGATCTTGAAGAGAACCTGCATACCCTTAGACCTATTCAGACTAGTTGAACAGGAAGAAAAACAGATATTACCTCATAAGAACCCACTAAAACCATAAACCTTAGGAAAAAAAAAGATAATAAAGAAGTTAAAATCAAAACTTCTATAAAACCATCAACTCGAGCTGAACTAATAAGTTTCTTCCAAGAACATCGAGATATGTTCGCCTCGTTCGACCAAGACATGCCTAAATTAGATACCAATATTTTGGTCCATAAACTCCCCTTTAAACCTAAGTGTTAGCCCATATAATAAAAGCTAAGAAGGATGAAACCCAACATGTTTCTAAAGATCAAAGAAGAAGTAAAGAAACAATTTAAAGTAAGATTTCTAAAAGTAGCCAAATATCCTGAATGGATAGCCAATATAGTCCCACTTCCTAAGAAAGACAGTAAAGTGCGAATGTGTGTAGATTATAGGGATCTAAACCAAGCCAGCCCAAAAGATAATTTCCCTTTACCTCATATAGACATCCTAGTACAAAATACTACCAAAAATATACTGTTTTCCTCCATGGATAGGTTTTTGGGATATAACTAAATCAAAATGGTAATAAAAGACATGGAAAAGACCATATTCATAACCATGTAGGCATTTTTAGCTACGAAGTGATGCTATTTGGGCTCAAAAACATTAGGGTAAGTTACCAAAGAGTGATGGTAACATTATTCGACGATCTCATGCATAAGAAAATTGAGGCCTATGTGGATAATATGATCACTAAGTTGCCAAAAGAAAGTGAACATATGGCTAATTTACAAAAACTCTTCAAGAGGCTTCGCAAATACCAGTTCAAGCTGAATCCTGCCAAATGCACATTTGATGCCACATCAACCAAACTATTAGGTTTTATTATAAGCAAAAAAAGAATAGAGGTTGATCGTACAAGGTTAAGGCCATTTAAAATCTACCACCATTTCAAACTTAAAGGGAAGTGAGGAGTTTCTTAGGAAGACTAAACTACATAGTCTTCCTAAGAAACTCCAATCTTTCAATTCATATCTTAGTTGATCGACAATGCAATCCAAGCTTTCAACTGCTTCAAAAATAAAATCTCGAAGAATGAAATCAAGAATGCCAAAAAGATTTTGATAAGGCTAAATATTACCTTTTGAACCCTTTAATACTTGTGCCACCAGTGCCCCATCGATCACTAATCCTGTATCTATCAATTCTAGAAAAGTTAATAGGCTACTTATTAAGACAACATGATGAATTAGAAAAGAAAGAACATGCTATCTATTACTTAAGCAAGAAGTTTACAGAATATGAAAATAATTATTCCTTTGTAAAGAAGCTATGTTATGCTTTAGCCTGGACAATTTGGAGGTTAAGGTAATACATGTTATACCACACTATATGGCTAATTGCTAAGCTTGATCCCATCAAGTATTTATGCAAAGCTCCTACCATGTTCAGAAGGTTAGGCAGATGGTAAGTTATGCTTTTTGAGTACGATATCATGCATGTGAACTAGAAAGCCATCAAAGGTAGTGCAATAGAAGACTTTTTGGCAAGTCGAGCCATAGATAACTATCAGCCCTTAGACTTCAAGTTTCCTAATGAAGACATGATATGCATATCATAGGTAGAGTATATTGCCAAGAGTGGGTCATCTTAGAAGATGTACTTGGATAGAGCTTCAAATGCACTAGGGGATGGAATTGGGGTAATTTCATCTCGCCTAAAGGAAACCATTACCCTTTCATGGCCAAATTAAACTTTGACTGCACTAATAACATAGTTGAATATGAGGCCTGCATCATAAGACTCCAAGCAACCATTAAAAGGGGTATTTGAACACTGCAAGTGTTTAGAGATTTAGCCCTCATCATTTACCAACTGAAAGGAGAATGGCAAATAAGCGATGCTAAACTAATCCACTACTGGAATCTAATATCAGAGCTCAAGAAAGAGTTTGATGATATCAGCTTTCATTATCTACCTCGAGAAGAGAACCAAATTGCTAACGTCTTGACCACTTTATCGTCCATGTTTAAAGTTAATTGAGAATGAGACATCGCTTCTATTTCAATGAGCATCTATGTAACCCTGGCACCTTTTAGAATTTGAAGAAAAAAAAGATGGTTTACCATGGTATCATGGCATCATTTAGTACATCAAGGATCAACCGTACCTAAAAAATGCCACTAAAATTGACAAGAGAACCATTAGACAATTAGTTATAAACTTCATTTTGGATCGCGAGATTTTGTACAAAAAAGACTAGGATTAGGTGTTACTTCAATGCGTGGATGCATTTGAAACCAAAAGAATACTTGAAGAAGTTCATGAAGGAATTTGTGGTACACATGCCAACAAACACTGAATGGCAAGACAAGTCATGCGATCAGACTATTATTGGTTGACTTATGGAAAAAGCTGCATTAACTATGCTTAAAAGTGTTACAAATGCCAAATCTATGCTAACAAAATCCATGTCTCACTGAGACCTCTACATTTTAAAGATTAAGCATTGAAACTTCATCCCACACCATCCAAAAATGAATGGGGCAGTTGAAGCAGCTAACAAGAATATTAAGAAGATAATTGAAAAGATGGTCAAGACATACAAAGATTGGCATGAAAGTTACCTTTTACCTTACATGCCTATTACACAGTAGTATGAACTTCCACGGGTGCTACCTTATTCTCTTTGGTCTATGGCATGGAGGCTATCATGCCAATCGAGGTTGAAATCACTTCACTTAGAGTTAATGGAATCCCAACTTAAAGAAGCTGAATTGGTTAAAAGCTAATATGAGCAACTCAATCTCATTGAAGAGAAAAAAAATTAAAGCCATTTGTCACAGGTAGTTGTATAAAAAACGGATGATAAGGACCAATAGCAAAAAAATCTATCCTTGCCAATTCCAATAAGGTGACTTGGTACTTAAACAAATTCTAATCCATAAAGATGCTTGAGGCAAATAGACCCCAAATTGCGAAGGGCCATACATGGTGAAACATGTATTCTTTGAAGAGCCCTAATCTTAACCAAGATGGATGGCAACAACCTACCTAACCCTATGAATTTGATTCTATTAAGAAATACTATGCTTGAAAGGACTTTAGGATGAAAACTTGAAAGGGCATCCTATTAGTCCTTTGCTTACCATTCTCAAAAAAAATAAAAAACAAACAAATGAAGACAAACAAAAAACAACAAAAATAAAACAAACAAAAGGAGAAAAAATAAAAAACCAGCTTAAGTTAAAAACCCGAGAAGATGATTTAAGCAACCAGGCCCTTTTAGCCCACATTCATAACTTTGATCAAGACACAAGTCATAACCTAACCTATTTGTTCTATGCTGACCAAATCTCATCCACACTTGCACTTAAAAAATGGAAATGACCTAGCTTTGAGGCCTCTATCCCACCATGGGACAATCTAAGGAATCTTCTTATGAGTCAGTAGCACCAAAAAGATTAATTGCTCGAAAGAAATCACTAGAAGCATTCAATGAAGAATTCATGTCATCAACATTAGAGCCAATCGACCAGGAAGACCACTTTTATATCTTTTGTATTTCAAAATCTTTCATAATCTCATAAATTTGTCACAACTTGTGCCCTCTTTCTTTGAATGAAAATACAATCAGTTGATTTCTCGTAAAATCTTTTCATAAACCTGCATTCTATGTCGCATCATGTTTATCATTTAATTGGTAATGCTTGATAAATAAACAAAATTGATAACATAATTTCCTAGCATTACTTGGAAAGATAGAATTTTGTAGAAGTTTTTTTTCATGTCTAAACACTAAGAATAAACTCTTAGGGCCATAACTGGTCTTGCTTGGGACCCTACATCTTGAAAATGTGCTTAAAACCTTCTCTCAGTAATTGATCATGAGCCTTTATATCTCCAAAAAAGGGACAACCTTAACATTCAAAACCTCTAAAAATCTAGAGCAAGATTGACAAACCATGGGCAAAAAGCCATCTTATCAAAGCCGAAGAAAGCCAAAACCAACCATTAGATTAGGATTTTAAAATCATCTTATTAGTGAACCAGCACCAAAAAGATTAATTGCTCGAAAGAAATCTCCAAAAGTATTCAGTGAAGAATTCATGTCATCAGCATCAAAGCCAATTGACTAGGAAGACTTCTCTGATATCTTTTGTATTTCAAAATCTTTCACAATCTCATAAGTTTGTCACAACTTGTACCCTTTTTCTTTGAATGAAAACACAATCACTTGATTTTTCATAAAATCTCTTCGTAACCCTACATTCTGTGTCGCATCACATTTATCATTTTATTGGTAATGCTTGATAGACAAACAAAATTGGTAACATAAATTCCTAACATTACTTAGAAAGATAGAATTTTACAAAAGCTTTGTTTCATGTCAATAGACTAAGAATGAACTCTTGGGGCCACAAAATGTGCTTAAAACCTCATCCCAGTAAGTGATCATGGACCTCTCGTATCTTCGAAGAAGGGACAACCTTAACATTCAAAGCCTTTGGAAATCTAGAGCATGGTTGACAAACCCTGGGCAAAAGGCAACTTATAAAAGCTGAAGAAGGCCAAAACCAACCACTGGATTAGGTTTTTAAAATCATTACCCTTGTATCATTTAGACAAGCACTTGAATCCCCATTCATTATGCAACATTTAACATTCTACAAGTATCAACTCTCGTATATAGAAGTCAAATTTGTAAGAAACCTAAGTATAATTTTTTAAATCCAAAAAACCTTAAAAGGCTTCAAGTAAGTACCTTTCACCTTACATGTTCATCGAAAATCACCCGAGAGGGGATCTAAACTTATTTTCTTCTAGTCCTTAAAGAGCAAAAAGCCTATCCTAACTTACCACAAAGCCACCCAAGTTGGTGGCAAATACTTACCTTAGTCCTCAAAGAGCAAGACGCTTAACAAAGCCCATATAAGCTTGTGGCAACTACCTACCTTAGTCCTTAAAGAGTAAGACCCTTCGTTACAACAAAGCCCACACAAGTTGGTGGCAACTGCCTACCCAATCCTCAAAAAGTAAGATGTTCCCTTACCATAAAGCCTACACAAGCCAGTGGTAGTTACCTACCTCAATCTTTAAAGAGTAAGATGCTTAACAAAGCCTACTCAAGTGATGGCAACTACCTACCTCAATCTTCAAAAAGTAAGATGCTTTCTTACCTCAAACCCTATACAAGCTGGTGCCAACTATCTACCTCAATCCTCAAAGAGCAAGATGCTTCCCTACCACAGAGCCTACACAAGCTGGTGGTACCCATCCACCTCAATCGTCAAAGAGCAGGATATTTAGCAAAGCCCATAAAGCTAGTGGAAACTACCTACCTTATCCTCAAAGAACAGGATGGTTCCCTACCTCAAAGGCCATATAAGCCGATGGCACCATGTCATATACCTTAATCCTCAAAGAGCAAGACATATCCCTACCATGAAGCCCACATAAACTGGTGGTAACTAGGTACCTTAGTCTTCAAAGAGCAGGATACTTTCCAACACCAAAGGCTACACAAGCTAGTGGCACCACATAACCTACCTTAATCCTCAAAGAGCAAGACATATCCCTACCATGAAGCCCACATAAGTTGGTGGCACCAATTTACCTTAATCTACAAATAGCTAGATGTCTTTTTTTATTTACCTAAAGGCCCATACAAGCTAGTGACATTTATCTACCTTAGTCTACGAGGAGCTAGATGTCTTTCTTTACCTATCTCGAAGCCAACACAAGCTAATGGGACCTATTTGTTACAAAACCCAAAAACAACCTAGTAAGAAGGTCAAACCCTACAAAACTTATTTAAACTTTTTTTATGCAAGTACATTTAACCCATCTCGATGGGATACCAAATAGCTTTTTATTCCTCTGCAAGCAGACAAAACCATCATCCTACTCAAGAAAATGGTGTAAACACTTCGTTTTATCTAACCTAATACTTAGCAACAATCAAAGAAGGGCAGTTGTAGACACTTTATTTTATCTAACCCACTTTTAGCACCTTAAGACTCAATTAAAAGATGTTAAAATCAAAAATTAAAATAAAATTGAAAGACAACTATTGGGTGCAGTGTTGCTAGGTACTATTAGGTGACATGATGCCAAATGGAAAAAATTTTTTAAGATGGTCTGAAATGCCTACAGGCCTTATTAAAGGAAAATATAAAAAATAAGGTATCAAAGGCCATTTTTCATGGTGTCACCAGAGTTATTTAGATAAGTACACGAATCAATTTCCCACTATTTATGACCAAGTTGAGGAAATCAAGAAGCCATAAGTATGTGCGAGTTATACTGGTATATAAATACTAATAAGAGGCTTTATGTTGCCAAAAACTTGAGTTTTCACATATTGTATCAAAACAAAAGGGTTTGGTTTGATACTTAAAATATGGTATCGAGACCTAACATATTTATATCGATACAGACCTTGGCAATAGCTAAAGTTATGATTTTTGGTAAAATGTATCGATACACAAGCATGAATATCGATACAAATCCAAAGAGTATTGATACAGGCCTCTAAGTCTTGAGACTAGAAACATTTTTACCTCTTAGTGTCAATACATAGCTCATTGCATTAATAGTCATAGGTAAAAAGTACCTTGTGTATCAATACAATATGTTTTGTATCGATACACTAAGGTATTTTTGCCCAGTTTGAGCCACTTTTCAGCCTTCGAAAACTTGATTTGATCATGTTTTTACGCCAAGGAGCTATCATAAATCATTGTAAACCCAACAATGGGCTTATGATTAAATTCAAACAAATTTTTAGAGCCCAAACAATCAATTACAAAGGTTACTTTCATAAAATATATGGTTATAAGAGGGTATGGCAGGCATATCTCCAATTGCAGGTTATCGTAGCTTTTCTGCCTCCTTGCTTAGCATGACAAAACTAATAGAAAAAGAGTCAACTGAGCACGGTAGCTGGAGATATCCCTTGGTGGAGGAGGGAAAGATAAAAAATACCCTTGTATTGTCTTCTAAAAGTAGTGGCTAAGCATTAAATAAAAAAACTCTTAGCTATCTCAAAGAAGAAGAAACCTTCAGGTATTTTCAAAAAGATTTCCAACAATCTCAAAAACCTCTATCCATTCCAAAAATCCTCTAGCAACTTTAGTTCCAAAAACTCACCAAAAACACTATTCTAATGCCTTTCACCTTTAAGCAACCTCTATTCCCGTAGCTCCCTAAAACCACCACCAAATCACCATTAAAAACTTAACCTTTCATATACTTTCATCCTCAAAACACCCTACCAGCAACCATATTACCAAAAAACGTCTTTTCACCTTTTTTTACTAAATAATAGCAAAAAAAAAAGAAAAAATTAAGCTTAAAATCACTACTTTAAAAAAAGAGGAAAGTTCAAGCTTTTGCTATTTCTACCTTATTCCATACATTTTTCATTTTGATCATCCATTTCATTTTAGTGAGCCTTCCATGCTATAATGACCCTTCTAAAACTCTCATGCATTATTGCTGCATTGGTTATGGTAGTTTTAGTATCTTAATAACCTTCTTAACACCTTGATGTTGTTTGGATATATATAAACTCACCATACTTCATTTTTATCATCACACAGCCTCTGTTCATGCATCTTTTACCATGTTCCTTTTGTATTCGCATATTTATCTCATATTTAAATGGCCACTTTAACATGTCTTATGTATGTTTAGACATTTTCTTATGTTTTAAGTAGTCTCATGAAATAAAAATGCTGTCTTGACAACTCCAGTATCCTTTCCTTTGTTTAAACATGTTCATATCATCTCTATGCACCCTATTTGTCATCCTCTCATATTTGTGACACCCATTTTCATGTTAAAATGTCAACTTTCTATATTTACATGTTTAATCCATGTTTATCTTTGTATGTGCTGTATTTTGTTCATGATATCTCAATTAAAATGCTTGCTTGTTTCCTAAAATCTGACTTTTAGAAAAATCCCCAAGTTAAGTTTATTCTACATGTTAATCTTTTTTGGCAGACAGACTTTGATTCTAAAGAAAGTAGTAGAGATAAAAGCCTTTTTTGTTGAACCAAAACATCAATGTCATGTATCCCAATAAGAGCATGCGTTCATCATGCCCAATCATGAAAATAAAAGATATAATTACAAAAATCCATGTTATCTTTTTTAGGAGATAAACTTTTATTCTATGAAAATGGCGAGAAGAAAACCTTTTCTTGTTAAGCCAAAGCATCAATATCATGTATACCAATGAGCAGAATGAGATAATCCAAAAGCAAATAAGACATAATTAAAAAGGTTGTTTGATGCCTTTTAAGGGAAAATATTAGAAAAATTTAAAAAACATTTTATGGTTCAAAATTAATTTTTTAAATCTGGCTTACAATATTGCTAAAGCAAAAAGAGGGGGATTATTGATATTTCAATTTTTAAAGATAGACTCAAGTCTAGGACATCCGAACGTCTATGACAAAAAGTAATATGGGCTTCATAAGTTTATTGCACAATCCCGAAGTAGTTTAGGATGATGGAACAACCCATTGACCATGTCATTAAAGGGAACATGGGACTCAAGATCAAGATTTAATACTAAAAAAGATCTTTTTTTTGAAAAATAAACTTATTTCACCATGAATCTAGAGCTAGAATATTGATCTACCCCAAAGATTGGAAGACCAATTTTATGAAAACAATAAGTCCATGCTATTCTTCATCTATTATAATTCTCATAATTATATCCATTCTTTTCTTAATTCAACATCACAAACACATTCTCCTCATTAGGATCTATAATATTGATGCTTTACTTTAACAAGAAAAGCTTTTCTTCCCATCGCTTTCCATAGAATCAAAGTTCATCTGCCAAAAAAGATGTAAATGGAATTTCATAATTATATCTATTCTTTTCAAGATTAGGCATCATAAATGCGTTCCCCCATTAGTTTACTTGGCATTTGTCACAACATGCCCCAAGGCAGATCCTCACAGATCTATGGTTGTATACGACTTAAAATATTTTTCTGACTTAGAAATGTCTTCTTGACCGAGACTTTTCCTTTGCAACGTGATGAGAATAAGAAAGTATGAATTCTTAACTTGTGATACCGTGAAGGGGACCATAAGATGAATCATTGATCTTATTGGTCTCAGATGACCATGATGAAATGCCCAACGCTTGGAGTCGTCATTGATCATTTTGGGCTAAGCATGACCGGATGCCTATTGAAACCTATGTTTTGAGTTATGAAACTCAAAACATTGATCCCATGGTTTACGTAATACAAAGATTCATCATTTGGGTTCGAGAGTTGGTTACTCATGATAAGGTACGAACCACTTCGCAAAGCCCAAAATTGGTACCTAACTAGCTATGTTTCATCTCAGTTTCGATTCTTTTGATCTTAACTCATCTTTATTTCAATATAACCCCTTTTAATGCATGAATCCTACAGAAATACAAATCTAGGTCTTGATGAAAAAGATTTAATCTCATATACACCCTAAAGAGATGGAGAATATAGAGATTTTCGATAAAAATGACCTCGAGATTTTACTTCATTATATCCACTATTTTCTTCATTTGGCTTCATAAACACATTATCCTTATCGGGATTCGTGACATTGATGCTTTGATTTAACAAGAGAAGCTTTTCTTTCCACCATGTTTTGTAGAATCAAAGCTCCTTCACTAAATAAGATGAACAATGATATGCGTAACTAAATCCATTCTTTTCATGATTAGGAATCGTAAACATATTCTTCTTATTTTGATACATAATAATGATGTAGTTGTTTAGCAAGAAAAGATTTTCTTTCAAGCATTTTTTATTTGTAGAAAGAGATGAACATAAATTTTCAAATTATATCCATTCTTTTTAGGATTGGGCATCATAAACACATTCTTCTTATTTGGATACATGATATCAATACTTTGGCTGAACAAGAAAGGCTTTTCTTTCTACTATTTTTCACAGAATAAAAGTTCATCTACCAAAAAAGATAAACATGGATTTTCCTAATTATATCCATTTTTTTAAGATTAGGAACATAAAAACACTCTACTTATTACGATACATGATATTGATGCTTTGATTTAACAAGAAAAGCTTTTATTTCCACCATTTTCTGTAGAATCAAAATTCAACCACTAAAAAAGATGAACATGGATTTTTGTAATTATATCTATTCTTTACCAGATTGGGCATCCTAAACACATTCTTCTCATTAGGATACATGTTACTGATGCTATGGTTTATCAAGAAAAACTTTTCTTTCTAACATTTTTCATAGAATTAAAGTTCATCCACCAAATAAGAAGAACATAGATTTTCATAATTATATCCATTCTTTGCAAGAATGGGCATCATAAACATATTCTTATCATTAAGACACATAACAGTAATGCTTTGGTTTAATAAGATAAGCTTTTTTTTCTACCATTTTCCTTTAAATCGAAGTTCATCTAATGAAAGAGATGAACATGGATTCTCATAATTATGTCTATTCTTTTCCCAGCTTGGCATTATAAATGCATTCTCTTCATTTTGATACATGGTATTATTCTTTACTTTAATAGGAAAAGCATTTCTTTTTACCATTTTTTGGAGAATGAAAGCCAATCCATCAAAAGAGATGGACATGGATTTTTGTAACTATATCTATTCTTTCCCTGATTGGACATCTTGAACACATTCTCCTCATTGGGATACATGATACTAATGCTTTGGTTTAGCAAAAAAAATCTTTTCTTTCCACCATTTTTCATAGAATCAATGTTCATTCACTAAATGAGATAAGTATGGATTATCATAATTATATCCAATTTTTCTCGATTAGGTATTACAAACACATTTTCCTCATTGAGATAAATGATATTGATGCTTTCGCCGTGCAAGAAGAGCTTTTCTTCCCAACATTTTATGTAGAATCAAAGTTCATTTTCCAAGAGAGATGAATATACATTTTTGCAATTATATCCATTCTTTTCTTCATTGGGTATCATAAATATATTCTACTCATTAGGATACATGATATTAATGCTTTGGTTTAATAAGGAAAAGCTTTTTTTTTCCACCATTTTCCTTAAAACCATAGTTTATCTAGCAAAACAAATGAACATGGATTTTCATAATTATATCCATTCTTTTCTTGATTGGGCATCATAAACACATTCTCCTTGTTAGGGAACATGACATTGATGCTTAAGTTTAACAATAAAACCTTTTTTTTACACTAAATTTTGTAGGGTCAAAGTTTGTTAGCCAAATGAGACGAAAAAGGATTTTCATAATTATATCCATTATTTTCTTAATTGGGCATCATAAACACATTCTCTTTATTGGGATACAAAACATTGATTCTTTGGTTTAATAGGAAAAGCTTTTCTTTCAACCATTTTCCTTAGAATCATAGTTCATCCATCAAAAAAGACAAACATCAATTTTCATAACTATATCCATTTTTCTCTTGATTGGGTATCATAATCACATTCGTCACATTTGGATAAATGATATTGATGCTTTGACTTTGCAAGAAAAGCTTTTCTTTCCAACAATTTATGTAGAATCAAAGTTTGTTCTCCAAAAGAGATGAACATGGATTTTCGCAATTATATCTATTCTTTTCTTGATTAGGCATCAAAAACATATTTTTCTCACTAGGATACATAATATTGATTCTTTGGTTTAACAAGAAAAACTTTTTTTCACCATTTTTCATAGAATCAAAGTTCGTCTACCAAAGGAGATGGATATGGTTTTTTGTAATTATATCTATTCTTTTCCTGATTAAGCATCATAAAACATTCTGCTCATAAGATATATGACATTAATGCCTTGGTTTAACAAGAAAAGCTTTTCTTCCCACCATTTTCCTTAGAATCTAGGTTCATTTATGAAAAGAGACAAACATGGATTCTCATAATTATATACCATCTTTTTCTTCATTCAGCATCATAAACAAATTTTCTTCATTGGGATTCGTGATAATGATGCTTTGGCTTAAGAAGAAAAGCTTTTCATTCCACCATTTTACGTATAACCAGAATTCCTCTGCCAAATGATATGAACAAGGATTTTCATAATTAATATCTATTTTTTTCATGATTGGGCATCATAAACAAATTCTCTTTATTTAGATACAATATATCGATGACTTGGTTTATGAAGAAAAGATTTTCTTTCAAGTATTTTTCATAGAATTGTAGTTCTTCGACAAAAAGTGACAAACATGGATTTTCAAAATTATATCCACTCTTTTCGGGATTAGGCATCATAAACACATTCCTTTCATTTGGATACATAATATGGACGCTATGGATAATCAAGAAAGGCTTTTCTTTCCACCATTTTTTGTAGAATCAAAGATTATCCACCATAAAAATGAACATGGAGTTCCATAATTATATCTATTCTTTTCATGATTGGGCATCGTAAACAAATTCTTCTTATTGCGTTACATGATATTTATGCTTTGGTTTAAGAAAAAAAGCTTTTCTATCCACCATTTTCTATAGAATCAAAGTTCATCCACTAAAAGAGATAAACATGGATTTTCGTATTTATATCCATTCTTGGCAAGAATGGCATCAGACACACATTCTCCTCATTGCGCTACATGGCGTTAATGCTTTGGTTTAACAAGAAAGCTTTTCTTTATGCCATTTTCCTTAGAATCTAAGTTCATCTGCTAAAAGAGATGAACATAGATTCTTATAATTATATCCATTCTTCTCTTGATTTGGCATCATAAAAACCTTCTCCTCATTGAGATACAATATACTGATGCTTTATTTCGGCAACAAAAGCATTTTCCATCATTTTCCAGAGAACCAAAGCCCATCCGTCAAAATAGATGATCATGGATTTTCATAATTATACCCCCTCTTTTCATGATTGGGCATCATAAACATATTCTAGTTATTGGGATTAATCCTTTGGTTTAAGGAGAAAAGCTTTTCTTTCCACCATTTTCCTTATCACCTGCCAAAAGTCATGAATAGGGATTGTCATAATTATATACATTCTTTCTCTAGTTTAGCATCATAAATAGATTCTTTTCTCATTAGGATATATGATATTGATGCTTTGCTTTAACAACAAAAGTTTTTTTCTACCATTTTTCATAGAATCAAAGTTTATCTACCAAAAGAGACGAACATTGATTTGCATAATTATATCCATTTTTTTATTGATTGAGTATCACAAACACATCCTCCTCATTAGGATACATGATATTGATGCTTTGGTTTAACAAAAAAAGCTTTTCTTTCCATCATTTTTCATAGAATAAAATTCATCCGCCAAATGAGATAAACATGGATTTTCATAATTATATCCATCCCTTTTATGATTAGGCATTATAAACACATTCTCCTTATTAGGATACATGACATTAATGCTTTAGTTTAACAAGAAAAGCTTTTCTTTCCACCATTTTCCTTAGAATCATAGTTCGTACACTAAAAGAGGCAAAGATGGATTCTCATAATTATACCCATTCTTTTTTTTTATTTAACATCAGAAACACATTCTTCTCATTGGGATACATGATATTATGCTTTAGTTTTGCAAGAAAAGCTTTCCTTTAAAACGTTTATCATAGAATTAAAGTTCATCGACCAAAAGACACTAACATGGATTTTCACTATTATATCCATTCTTTTCTTGATTAGACATCATAAACACATTCTCCTTATTGGGATACATGATTTCAATGCTTTGGTTTAACAAGAAAAGCATTTCTTTCCATCATTTTTGTAGAATCAAAGTTCATCTACCAAAAGAAACAAACACAATTTTTTGTAATTATATCCATTCTTTTCATGATTGATATTGTAAAAATATTCTCCTCATTAGAAAACATTAAAATGATGCTTTGGTTTAACAAGAAAAGCTTTTTTTTTCACTATTTTTCATACAATCAAAGTTCATTCACTAAAATAAATGAACATGGTTTTTTGTAATTATATCCATTCTTTTCACAATTGGGCATCATAAAACAGTCTCTTTGCTAAGATACATTACATTGATGCTTTGGTTTAACAAGGAAAGCATTCCTTTCCACCATTTTTGTAGAACCAAAGATCATTCCCCAAAAGACATGAACATGGATTTTTGTAATTATATCCATTTTTTTCATTATTGGGCATCATAGTCACTTTGTCCTTATTAAGATACATGATATTGATGCGTTGGTTTAACAAGAAAAGCTTTTCTTTCCACCATTTTCTGTAGAATCAAAGTTCTCTCACCAAAAGAGATGGACATAGATTTTCATAATTATTAACATTCTTTTCATCATTGGGCATCATAAACACATTCTTCTCATTGCGATACATGATATTTATGCTTTGGTTTAACGAGAAAAGCTTTTTTTTCTAACATTTTTCATAGAATCAAAGTTCATTCACCAAAAGAGATGAACATGGATGTTTATAATTATATCTATTCTTTTCTTGATTGGGCATCATAAACACATTCACCTCATTAAGATACATGATATTGATGCTTTGGTTTAACAATAAATGCTTTTCTTTCCACCATTTTTTATAGAATCAACGTTCATCCACCAAAAGAGATGAACATGGATTTTCATAATTATATCCATTCTTTCATTGATTTAGCATCATAAACACATTCTCTTATTGGGATACATGATATTGATGCTTTGGTTTAACAGTAGAAAGTTTTTTTTCTGCAATTTATCAATGTTCGTCTGCTAAAAGAGATGAATATAGATTTTCATAATTATGTCCATTCTTTTTAAATTGGGCATCATAAACACATTATGTTCATTGGGATACATGACATTAATGTTTCAATTTAACAAGAAAGGCATTTTTTTCCACCATTTTTCTTGAAATTATATTTCACTACAAAATAAGACAAATGAGGATTCTCATAATAATATCCATTATTTTCTTGATTCCACATCAGAAACACATTCTCTTCTTTAGGATACATGATATTGATGCTTTGATTTTGCAAGAAAAACTTTTCTTTCTAACAATTTTTGTAGAATCAAAGCTTGTCCATTGAAAAAGGCAAACATGGAATTTCATATTTATATCTATTCTTTTCATGATTAGGCATCATATACACATTCTTATCATTGGGATACACAATATTAATCGATCCCTTCCTCTATTTTTTGCAAAATCAAAGTTTGTCTGCCAAAAGAGACAAATATGGTTTTTTGTAATTATATCCATTTTTTTCATGATTGGGCATCATAAAACACTTTCCTGATTCGAATACATTACATTGATGCTTTGATTTAACAAGGAAAGCTATTCTTCTACCATTTTTTTATAGAATCAAAGTTCATTTGCCAAAAGAAATGAACATGCTTTTTTATGATTATATCTATTTTTTTTCATGATTAAGCATCACAAACACATTCTCCTTATTGGTACACATGATATTTATGCTTTGTTTAACAAGAAAAGCTTTTCTTTCGACCTTTTTTTTTTGTAGAATCAAGGTTTGCCCACCAAAGACATGAAAATAGATTTTCATAACTATATACATTTTTTCATGATTAGGCATCATAAACACATTCTTCCGATTGGGATACATGATATTGATGCTTTGGTTTAACAAGAAAAGCTTTTATTTCCACCATTTTTCATAGGATCAATGTTTATTCATCAAAAGAGATGAACATGGATTTTCTTAATTATACCCATTCTTTTTATGATCAGACCTCATAAACACATTGCCCTCATTTGGATACATGATTTGATGCTTTGGTTTAATAAGAAAACCTTTTCTATACATCATCTTCTATAGAATCAAAGTTCATTCGCTGAGAGAGATGAACATGGACTTTCATAATTACATCTATTCTTTCAAGATTGGGCATCATAAAGACATTCTCCTCATTGTGATACATGATATTGATGCTTTTATTTAACAAGACAAGCTTTTCTATCCACCATTTCTTGTAGAATCAATGTTCATCTATCAAAAGAGACAAACATTGATTTTCGTAAATATATCCATTATTTTAATGGTTGGCCATCATAAATGCATTCTCATCATTGGGATACATGGCATTGATGCTTTAGTTTAACAAAAAAATTTTTTCTTTAACCATTTTCCTTAGAACCATAGTTTATTCACCAAAAGTGAAGAATGAGGATTCTCGTAATTATTTATTTTCTTTCTTTGATTCAGCATCATAACCACATACTCCTTATTGGGATACATGATATTGGTGCTTTGGTTTAACAACAAAAGCTTTTTTCTGCCTTTTTTGTAGAATTGAAATTTTTTTGCCAAAAGAAACGAACATGGATTTTTGTAATTATATCCATTATTTTCTTGATTAGGCATCATAAACACATTCTTATCATTGTGATGCATGATATTAATGATTTGGTTTATCAGGGAAAGTTTTTGTTTCACCATTTTTTGCGTTCATCTGCCAAAAGAGACGAACATGGATTTTCAAAATTATACATGTTCTTTTCATAATTAGGCATCATAAGCACATTGTTCTCGCTAAGATGCATGATGTTGATGCTTTGGTTTAACAAGAAAAAGTTTTCTTTCCACCATTTTTTGTAGAATTAAAGTTTGTCAGCCAAAAGAGACGAACATGGATTTTCATAATTATATCCATTCTTTGCATGAATGGGCATCATAAAAACATTTTCCTCATTGCGATATATGGCATTGATGCTTTGGGTTAACAAGAAAAGCTTTTCTTTTTGTCATTTTCTTTAGAATTAATGTTCGACAGCTAAGAGAGATGACATGAATTCTCATATTTATATCCATTCATTTCAAGATTAGGCATCATAAACACATTCTCCTCATTATGGTACATGATATTGATGCTTTAGTTTAACAAGAAAAACTTTTGTCCCACCATTTTCTATGGAATCAAAGTTCCACCAAATGACATTGACAAGGATTCTCATAATTATATCTATTCTTTCTTTTATTCAGCATCATAAACACATTCTCCTTATTGGGATACAAGATATTTATGCTTTGTATTAACAACTAAAGCTTTTTTCCACTATTTTTGGTAGAATCAAAGTTCATCTGCCAAAAGAGATAAACATGGATCTTCATTATTCTATCCATTCTTTTAATGATTAGGCATCATAAACACATTTTCCTCATTGGGACATATGACACTAATGCTTTGGCTTAACAAGAAAAGCTTTTCTTTCCACCTTTTCCCGTTGAATCAAAGTTCATGCACTGAAATTGATGAACATGCATTTTTGTAATTATATCCATTCTTTTTCTTGATTGGGCACCATAAACATATTCTCCTTATTGGGGTACAGGATATTGATGCTTTGATTTAAGAGGAAAAGCCCTTCCTTCCACTATTTTCTTTAGAATCATTGTTCATTCGCCAAAAGAAAGAATCATGGATTGTCGTAATTATACCCATTCTTTTCTTGATTGGGCATCATAAATAAATTCTTTGCATTGGGATACATGATGTTGATGGTTTGTTTTGCAAGAAAAGCTTTTTTTCCAACATTTTTTATAGAATCAAAGTTTATCTGCTAAAAAAGATAAAGATGGATTTTTTTCATAATTATATCCATTTTGTTCTTTAGGCATTATAAATACATTCTCTTCATTAGGATATATACTATTGATCCTTTGTTTTAATAGGAAAAGCTTTTTTCCCACCATTTTTTTGTAAAATCAAAGCTTATTTGCCAAATAAGACAAACATGGGCTTTCATAATTATATCCATTCTTTTTCTTGATTAGGCACCATAAACACACTCTCTTTATTAGGGTTCAGGATATTGATGCTTTCGTTTAAAAGGAAAAGCCTTTCTTTCCACCATTTTCTTTAGAATCATCGTTCATCTGCCAAAAGACAAAAACATGGATTGTCATAATTATATCCATTCTTTTCTTGATTGGGCATCATAAACAAATTCTCTTCATTGGGATACATGATGTTGATGGTTTGTTTTGCAAGAAAAGCTTTGTTTCTAACATTTTTTACAGAATCAAAGTTCATCTGCCAAAAGAGATGAAAATGAATTTTACATAATTATATCCATTTTGTTCTTGATTAGGCATTATAAATATATTCTCTTTATTAGGATACATGATATTGATCCTTTGGTTTAATAGGAAAAGCTTTTTTCCCACATTTTTTTTGTAGAATCAAAGCTTATTTGCCAAATAAGACAAACATGGACTTTTGTAATTATATCTATTCTTTTCATGGTTGGGCCTCATAAAAACATTCTCCTTATTTAAATACATGATATCGATGATTTGGTTTAACAGGAAAAGCTTTTCTCTACAGCATTTTTTGTAGAATTAAAGTTCATTCGCCAAAAGAGATGAACATGGACTTTTGTAATTATATCCATTATTTTCATGATTAGGCATCATGAAGACATTCTCCTAGTTGCAATACATGATATTAATGCTTTGGTTTAACAAGACAAGCTTTTTTATCCACTATTTTTTGTATAATCAAAGTTTATCTACTGAAAGACATGAACGTGGAATTTCATAATTATATCCAATCTTTTCATGGTTAGGTGTCCTAAACATATTCTCCTCATTGGAATAGAAGATATTAATGCTTTAGTTTAAGAAGAAAAGCTTATACTTCTACCATTTTCCTTAGAATCATAGTTTCTTTGCCGAAATATACGAATTCTTATAATTATATCCATTTTTTCTTGATTGGGCATCAAAAATACATTTTCCTCATTGGGATACATTATATTAATTCTTTAGGTACGCAAGAAAAGCTTTTCTTTCTAACATTTTCTTCTAGAATCAAAGTTCATTTGTGAAAAGAGATGAACATAGATTTTCATAATTATATATATTCTTTTCCTGACTAGGCATCATAAACACAATCTCCTCATTGGGATAGCATGATGCTTTGGTTTAACAAGAAAAGTTTTTCATTCCATAATTTTTGTAGAATCAAAGTTCATCCACCTAATAATACGAACATAGATTTTTGTAAATATATCCATTCTTTTGATGATTGGGCACCATAAATAGGTTCTTCGCATTGGGATACATGACATAGATGCTTTACTTTAACATGAAAATCTTTTCTTTCCACTATTTTTTTGTAGAATCCAAGTTTGATTGCCAAAAGAAAGGATATGGATTTTCATAACAATAACCATTCTTTTCATGATTAAGCTTCATAAACATATTCTCCTCATTGGGATACATGATTTGACGCTTTGGTTTTAGAAGAAAACTTTTTCTTTTCACAATTTATTGTAGAATTAACATTCGTCCGCCAAGTAAACAAACATGGATTTTCATAATTACATCTATTCTTCACATGAATATGCAGCATAAAAACATTTTTCTCATTTGGATACAAGATATTGATGCTTTCGTTAAGAAGAAAATCTTTTCTTTCCACCATTTTCCTTGGACTCATTATTTGTCTACCAAAAAAGATGAACATGGAGTCCCGTAATTATATCTTTTCGTTTCTTGACTGGCCATCATGGACACATTCTCTTCATTGGGATACATGATATTGATGTTTTGGTTTTGCAAGAAAAACTTTTCATTCCAACATTTTCTTTAGAATCGAAGTTCGTCTGCCAAAAGAGATGATTAGGGATTTTGATAATTATATCTATTTTTTTCTTGATTAGGCATCATAAACATAATCTCCTTATTAGGATACATGATATTGATGCTTTGCTATAACAAAACTTTTTTGTCTAACATTTTCTGTAGAATCAAAGTTCATCCACCAAAAGAGAGGAACATGGATTTTTGCAGTTATATCCATTTTTTTCATTATTGGGCATCATAAACACATTCTCCTCATTCGGATACATGACAGTGATGCTTTGGTTTAACAAGACAAGCTATTCTTTTCACCATTTTCTTTCGAAACATAGTTCATCTACCAAAAGAGAAGAGCATGAATTCCTGTAATTATATCCATTATTTTCTTGATTAAGCATCATAAACACATTTTCCTCATTAGGATGCATGATATTAATGCTTTGGCTTCGCAAGAAAAGCTTTTCTTTCCAATATTTTTTGTAGAATCGAAGTTCATCCCCTAGAAGAGATGAACATGGATTCTCATAATTATATCCATTGTTTTCTTGATTCAGCATCATAAACAAATTATCCTTATAGGGATATATGACAGTAATATTTTCGTTTAACAAGAAAAGCTTTTCTTCCCACCATTTTTTGTAGAATTAAGGTATGCCTACCAAAAGAGATGAACATGGATCCTTATAACTATATACATTTGTATCATGATTGGGCAACATAAAAACATTTTTCTTCCTATGATACAAGACACTGATGCTTTGGTTTAGCAAGAAAAGCTTTTCTTTCCATCATTTTCCATAGAATTAAAATTCACCTGCCAAAAGAGATGAACATGGATTTTCACAATTATATCCATTTTATTCTTGATTAGGCATCATAAAAACATTCTCTTCATTGGGTACATGATATTAATGCTTTAGTTTAACAAGAAAAGCTTTTCTTTCCATTTTACTTATTGGGATACATGATATTGATGCTTTGGTTTAACAAAAAAAGCTTTTCTTTCCACCAATGCTTTGTTAACGAGAAAAGCTTTTCTTTCCACTATTTTCCATAGAATCAAAGTGTTTCTACCAAAAAAGACAAACATGGATTCTCATAATTATATCCATTCTTTTCTTTACTGGGCATTTTTTGTATAATTAAAGTACGTCCCTGTAGACACCTTATTTTGTCCGGGCTAATTTGTAGTAATCTAAATCATGGACGTGAGAGGGGGCGATGATTGTTGCCTAGCGAAAAAGTATTTCAAGGAGGTCAAGAAGGCCTATAGATCATATCAAAGGTAAATACGAAGATGTGGCATCAAAGGACATAGTTTAACGTGTCCAGGGACAAAGGATATGAGAAAATTCACAATTTTACTCGAATGTGTCGATACATGGTTCTCATGTATTGATACAATGCTTGAACATTTCAAAAATTTGAAATGTCCCCATTTGTATCGATACAACATGTAGATGTATCGATACATGAACCTCTGTATTGATACAAGATCTCATGTATTGATACTAGGCCATGCAAAGACTGAAACATGCATTCTATAAAGAAATGTATCAATACATATCAACATTTATCAATACAGTGGTTCATAGTATTGATACAGTGATTCATAGTATCAAAACAATGATCATTGTATCAATACACTTAAGGTTTTTAGACCAAATGTATCGATACATTCTGTAATGTATCGATACATACAAGCCATTTTCACTGTCTGGGCACTTTTGAGTTGCCCACCATTGATCCAAAACTCAATTTTAACTCATTTCTTTGCATCAGGAAAGATTAAAACACATATCACATTATGAATTTAGACTTTTGAATTAATCAAAACACTTTTTTAAAGTCTACATTAGATCAAAGTGGTCAATGTCATATGATCACCCTACTCCTCCCTAGTTGTTGGCCAATATCACCACCAGCCACCCTATTTGCTGGAAAATCATTTCAGCATTTAAACCAACCACCCTCTGCATATCACATTGGCAGCAAGTTGCTCCCAACAGCCACCCTATAGCCACCATGCTGACCTCACTTTGTCCCCCTTGAGAAATGGCCACAAAAACCTCTAATTTGGCTCTAAAAGGCTGGTATAAGTGGACCACTTCTATCTTAGCAGAAAAGGTTAGATTCCAGCTTGTTTCAGCTTTCAAAAACACATTCACTCATAAAAAAAAAAAACCAAATCTCGTAGCTTTTCACCCACCAGCCAAAAACAACCCTAAAACACTCACTCTCAACCTCTACACATTCTAAAAAATCACCCTCATCGATACCAGAACCAAAATGTCATTGTTTCCCTCTTTTTCTTGCTTATTTATAATAAGGAAAAGATGCTGCTCCAACTATTCGACCAAAAATTGAAGTTTGTTGGTATAACTTCTTACTCTATTACTTACATTTTCTATTTTTTAGCATCTTCATTATTTTAGTGAGCTCTCCATGTTTCCATCACCCTCTTAGGAATATCATGCATTTTTGTGGCTTTTGGTTGTGATAGTTTAGGATTTGGATGCCTTAATGCCCCTTTGATGTGCAAAATACATCATTTCATCCTTATTAGTTTGATATCTCTTGCTCATGCATTTTATGCCATGTCCATGCATCTTGTTATCCTTAATCCATGTATGAGCCATTAGCCGAACACATTTCAAGCGCATTTACACATTAGCTTTCATGAATCATTGTCATTTTCAGCTTCCATAACATTTTCTTATCACGATGCATAACACTTCCTTTGTGTAAACCATTGGTAAGTTAGCATCCCTATTCATGTTATGTGCCATCCCCTTGTATGTTTATAGTCTTCTCCTTGTCAAAATGCATGTTTAATGTGTCAAAACTGATTTTTGAAACCCCACAAGCCAAGCATATTAACCTTAATCAATAAGGATTAGCATGGACTTAGCATTTTCCTTAGAGCTAATAAAATATCTTAGGGAAAATTAAGTTTTCGAGATCTGGAATCTTAGTTAAACAAGCTCAAATCTTCTGATTTTGAAATGAAAATGGTCTTACAATTATTCCCTAAATGTTTGTGCCTTTTTCTTGAGTCAAAACCTTGAGTGGTATGATCAACAAGCTGTTTCATTGTCCTAAACTACTCCAAGGGTGTGCAAATGAGCTTGTGATGCTCATACCACTCTTTCCCTTTAGTTATAGACGTTTGAATGTCAATGACCGATGTTTAGCCCTATAGACATAAAAAATAAGAGATATCCCCTGCTTTCTTTGTCCTTTGCTGGCAGCACAACTGTTGCAAATTGAAAAATTACTTTAAAATCCAAAATGATTTTTTGTGAATTTTTTGATATTTGTCTATCAAAACATGTCGAATTATCTTTAAAATGATGTCTTATTCACCTCTGGATCATTTTGGATGAGAAAGTTATGATTTATCAAGTCTAAACTATCTGAAACCTCTGGAATCCAAACATGTATTCTAGTTGCACGGCTCAAGCCCACTATATGATTTTTCCAAATTTTTTAAACATTTTTTCTAAAAGGTTCATGAAATTCCTTTTTCAAAAAAGTATTGTTTGCAATTTTTTGATACCAAATGAGTCCAAGGTGATTTTTCAAATTTTAACACACCTTGTCCCTTATACGCTCTGCCAGCAGCACTATCAATCCGAACCTAAAAATTTACTCCCTTAGAAAGTGACCTTTTGGGGTAGTGGGAATATTTTTAGGATAACCTCATCGAGTTACCTTTATAATGGTATCTTGTCCATCCTCTAAATCCTTTGAAACAATTTAGAATAAATTTGGGAAACAAGATAGCGCGATGTTGTTTCTTGTTTTCAGTTTTGGTCAAAATTGAGTTGTTTTCCTGATTGTTATCTTGAGACATTCGAATGTCTCCATGTCAACCCAATTAGACTCAAGAATATGCTTTGACCTCCCATAGGCTCGTATCAAGGCATAAACACATCTTACATCTTTACCATCCTCATTCATAATAATTTTTTTTGCCAAAAATTGTTGAAAGGCTCATACATTCCCTAGATCACAAGGTTTTGCTAACTTAAATTTTCCAACTCAACTTCTTTAAAGAGTGTCAAACGTATCACTTTTGGGGATACTCTAACCTTGCCTTTTCGAGGGGATACTCCAGCCCCATTTTTCAAAATTGTTGAGATTAAAAAAAACCTTCTTTTGTCAAAATGATTTGTCATCCATGGGGATACTCAAACCCTGACCTTCCAAGGGGATACTTTAACCCTGCTTTTCAAAATTGTGAAGATTAAAAGAAACCTCCTTTGTTAAAATTATTTCTTATCCACGAGGATACTCCAACCGTATCTTTCTGAAGGGACACTCCAACCCTATTTTCAACTACAATTAATTCCTTCTCATTCTCGGATTTCTATGAATATCTAAAATAAATCTTGTTTAATTAAAAAACCTAAATGTATCTTAAAAATTGTCAATATGATTATTCCTAGATAATCGATGCCAATAGTGAGATAAATTCCAATAGTCCACCATTTTCTTTATCATTGCATTGAATGATCAATGTTATGTTACTTCATTTATTGCCTTACTAACATGATTTCTTTATGATGATTATTCGCATTCATGTTTTCCAATCATTTCAAATAAAACCTAAAGGTAATATTTCACGTAGGTATCTCTCCAGTGCCTGAAGTGGAATATTCCATTTCTCAAAGTAAAATCCAGAGGTCATTTTTGTTGAAAATCTTGATTCAGCATCATAAGCACATTTTTCTCATTGAAATATATGACATTAATGCTTTTCCTTAATAAGGAAATGTTTCTTTCCACTATCAAAGTCCATCCAACAAAGGACATGAACATGGATTTTTATAGCTATATCCATTTTTTTCATGATTGAGCATCATAAACACATTCTCCTCATTGTTATACATGATATTGATGCTTTGGTTTAACAAGAAAATTTTTTTTCCACCATCTGTAAAATAAAAGTTCACTCGTCAAATGAGATGAACATGGCTTTTTGTAATTATATCCATTCTTTTAATAATTGAGCATCATAAACACATTCTCCTTATTAGGATACATGGCATATATGTTTTACTTTAAGTTGAAAAGCTTTTATTTTCACTATTTTTTGTAGAATCAATGAAACGAACATGGGTTTTCATAATTATATCCATTTTTTTGATGATTGGGCATCATAAACTTATTCTCTTCATTAAGATACATGATATAAATGCTTTCGTTTCACAAGAAAACCTTTTCTTTCCACCATTTTTTTTAGAATCAAGGTTCATCTGCTAAGGGAAACAAACATAGATTTTCATAATTATATCCATCTTTCTCATGATTGGGTATCATAAAGACATTCTCCTTATTAGGATACCAACATAATGATGCTTTGGTTTAAGAAGAAAATCTTTTCTTTCCATCATTTTTCGTTGAATCATAGTTTGTTCACCAAAAAAAATGAACATAGAATCCTGTAATTATATCCATTATGTTCTAGATTGTGTAGCATAAACACATTCTCTTTATTGGGTACATGATATTGATGCTTCAGTTTCGTAGGAAAAACTCTTATTTCTAACATTTTTTGTAGAATCAAAGTTCATCCTCCAAAAGAGGTGAGCAGGGATTTTAATAATTATATCTATTCTTTTTCAGATTGGGCATCATAAACATAATCTTCTCATTAGGATACATGATATTGATGCTTTGGTTTAATAAGAAAAAACTTTTTTCCACTACTTTTTTGTAGAATCAAAGTTCATCTACCAAATGAGATGAACATAATTCATAATTATATCCATTCTTTTAATGATTGGGCATCACAATGACATTCTGCTCATTGGGATACATGACAGAGATGCTTTGCTTTAATGTGAAAATATTTTCTTTACACTATTTTTTATAGAATGCAAGTTCGATCGCCAAATAGGATGAATACAAAATTTCATAACTATATCCATTTTTTTCTTGATTAGGGATCAGAAACACAATCTCCTTATTAGTATGCATGATATTGATGCTTTGATTTCAAAAGAAAACCTTTTCTTTTCACCATTTTCCATAGAATTAAAGTTCATCCACCAAGAAAGACGAACATGGATTTTCATAATCATATCCATTATTCTCATGATTGTGCATCATAAAGACTTTCTCCTTATTGGGATATAGGATATTGATGCTTTGGTTGAAGAAGAAAATCTTCCCTCTTGACCATTTTCCTTGGACTTGTAGTTTATCTGCCAAAAAAGACGAACATGGATTCCTATAATTATATCCATTCTTTTCTTGATTGGGCATCATAAACATATTATCCTCATTGTGATACATGACATTGATGCTTTGGCTTTGTAGGAAAAGCTTTTCATTCCAACATTTGCTTTAGAATCGATGTTTATCTACCAAAAAAGACAAATAGAGATTTTCATAATTATATCTATTTTTTTCTTGGTTAGGCATCAAAAGCATAATCTCCTCATCAAGATACATGATATTGATGCTTCATTTTAACAAAAAAAGCTTTTCTTTCCAACGTTTTTTGTAAAATCAAAGTTTATCTGCCAAACGAGACAAACATGGATTTTGGCAGTTATAACCATTCTTTTCATGATTGGGCATCATAAACTTATTCTCCTCATTTAGATACATGAAGATGATGCTTTTGTTTAACAAGAAAGCTATTCTTTTCACCATTTTTCTTTTGAATCATAGTTCATTTGCCAAAAAAGATAAGCATGAATTCCAGTAATTATATCTATTCTTTGTTTGATTAGGCATACAAACACATTCTTTTCATTAGGATATATGATATTGATGTTTTAGCTTCGTAAGAAAAGCTTTAGTTTTCAATATTTTTTGCAGAATCGAAGTTTGTCCCCTAAAAGAGATGAACACAGATTCTCATAATTATACCTATTATTTTCTTGATTCAGCATCATAAACAAATTATCCTTATTGGGATACATGCCATTGATGCTTTCATTTAACAAGAAAAGCTTCTCTTTTCACCATTTTTTGTAGAATCAAGGTTCATTTGCCAAAAGAGGTGAATATGGATCTTCTTAATTATATCCATTTATTTCATGATTCGGCAACATAAACACATTTTGCTCTCTGGAATACATGAAATTAATGCTTTGGTTTGGAAAGAAAAACTTTTGTTTCCACCATTTTCCATAGAATTAATGTTCATCTACCAAAAGAGATGAACATGGATTTTAATTATGTCCATTCTTTTCATAATTAGGCATCATAAACATGAATAAATGACATTGATGCTTAGGTTTAACAAGAAAAGCTTTTCTTTCCACCATCTTCCTTAGAATCAAAGTTAGTCTGCCAAAAGTGACAAACATGGATTCTTATAGTTACATCCATTTTTTTAATGATTGGGTATCATAAACATATTTTTCTCATTGGGATACATGAATTGATGCTTTGGTTTAACAAGAAAAGCCTTTTTTTTCATAATTTTTCATAGAATCAAAGTTCATCTACCAAAGAAGATAAACATGAATTTTTATAATTCTGTTTGTTCTTTTCCTGATTAGGCATCATAAACATATTCCCCTCATTAGAATACATGATATTAATGCTATGGTTTCATAAGAAAACCATTTCTTTCCACCATTTTTTGTAGAATCAAAGTTTATCTGCTGAAATGAACATAGATTTCCATAATTATATCCATTCTTCTAATGATTAGGTATCATAAAGACATTTCTCCTCATTTTTTGTTTTGGTTTGAGATAAAAATATTTTTGTCCATTATTTTCCTTAAAATCATAGTTCATCCGCCATAAGAGACAAACATGGATTCCTATAATTATGTCTATTCTTTTCTTGATTGGGCATCATAAACATAGTCTTTTCATTGGGACACATGATATTCATGCTTTGGCTTCATGAGAAAAGATTTTCTTTCCAACATTTTTTGCAGAATTAAAGTTTGTCTGCCAAAAAAGATGAATATGGATTTTCATAATTATATCTATTATTTTCTTGATTAGGCATCATTAACATCAATATCCTCATTGGGATACATGATATTGATGCTTTGGTTTAACAGGAAAAGCTTTTCTTTGCACCAATTTTTGTAGAATCAAAGTTTATCCGCCAAAAGAGATGAACATGAATTTTTGGAATTATATCCATTCTTTTCATGATTTGGTGTCATAAAGATATTCTCCTCATTTAGATGCAAGACAGTGATGCTTTGGTCTAACAAGAAAAGATATTCTTTCCAACATTTTCCTTTAAATCACAATTCATCCACCAAAGAAGATATGCATGGATTCTTAGAGTCATATCCATTCTTTTCTTGATTCGGTAATCATAAACACATTTTTCTTATTGAGGTACATGACATTAATGCTTTCATTTATCAAGAAAAGCTTTTATTTCCATCATTTTACTTAAAATCAAAGTTTGTTTACCAAAAAAGACGAACATGGATTTCCATAATTATATCCACTTGTTTCATGATCAGGCATCATAAACATATTTTTCTCTTTGGGATACATGACATTGATGCTTTGGTTTAGCAAGAAAAGATTTTCTTTCCTTATTTTTCGTAAAATCAAAGTTCGTACACCAAAAAAGATGAATAGGGATTTTTGTAATTATATCCATTTTTTCTTGATTAGGCATTATCGACATATTCTCCTCATTAGGATTCATGATATTAATGCTTTGATTTAACAAGAAAAGCTTTTTTTCTACCATTCTCCACAGAATCAAAGTTTGTCTCCGAAAAGAGATGAACATGGATTCTCATAATTATATCCACTATTTTTTTTATTGGGCATCTTCAACATATTGTCCCCATTGTGGTAAATGATATTAATGCTTCTACTTCACAAGAAAAGCCTTTATTTCCAACATTTTTTGCAAGATCAAATTTCATCCACCAAAAGAGATGATCATATATTTTCATAATTACATCCATTCTTTGCACGATTTGGGTATCATAAACACATTTTTTTCATTGGAATACATGATATTGATGCTTTAGTTTTGGAAGAAAAGCTTTTCCTTTCAACATTTTTTAAAGAATCAAAGTTTATTCGTTAAAAGAGTCGAACATGGATTTTTGCAATTACATCCATTTTTTTCTTAAGTTGGCATCATAAACACATTTTGCTTTTAAAGCTATAAGATATTGACGGTTAGATTTAATAAGAAAAGCTTTTCTTTCCACCATTTCCATAAATCATAACTCATCTGCTAAAAGAGATGAACATGGATTTTCATAATTATATCCATTGTTTTTTTAATTGGGCATCATAAACGCACTCTCCTTATTCGAATGCATGATTTTGATGCTTTGGCTTAGCAAGAAAAGCTTTTTTTCGCATCATTTTTTGTAGAACCAAAGTTTATCCACCAAAAGAGATGAACATAGATTTTCATAATTATATCCATTATTTTCATGATTGGGCATCATAAACACATTCTCCTAATATGGATACATGATGTTGATGTTTTGGTTTAGAAAAAAAAGCTTTTCTTTCCACTATCTTCCTTAGAATCAAAGTTTGTCTCCAAAAGTGCTGAACATGGATTCTCATAATTATATCCATTCTTTTCTTGATTTGGCATCATAAACATTCTCCTTATTGGGATACATGATATCGATGATTTTGTTCAACAAGAAAAGCTTTTTTTTCACTATTTTCCTTAGAATCAAAGCTTGTCCACCAAAGAGACTAGCATGGATTTTTGTAATTATATTCTTGATTGGGTAACATAAACACATTTCCTCATTCGAATATATGATTTGATGCTTTGGTTTAACAAAATCAAAGTTTGCTTGCCAATAGAGATGAACATGGACCTTTATAATTATATCCATTCTTTGGATGAATGGGCATCATAAGCACATTTTCCTCGTTGGTATACATGACATTGATGCTTTGGTTTAACAAGAAAAAGCTTTTCTTTCCACCATTTTTCTTACAATCAAAGTTTGTCTAGCAAAAGGGTCATTCATGCATTCTCATTATTATATCCATTCTTTTTAGGTTCATCTAGCAAAAAGGTTATTCATGC
This sequence comes from Adansonia rubrostipa, assembly GCA_038381775.1. Lineage (NCBI taxonomy): Eukaryota > Viridiplantae > Streptophyta > Magnoliopsida > Malvales > Malvaceae > Adansonia > Adansonia rubrostipa. The sequence continues at coordinate 8,445,529 of JBBYHM010000020.1, read as the reverse complement.
ATTCTCATTATTATATCCATTCTTTTCAAGATTCTGCATCATAAACACATTTTCCTTATTGGGATGCATGATATTGATATTTTGCATTAACATGGATTTTCATAATTATATACATGTCTTTCATGATTGGGCTTCACAAATAAATTCCTCTCATTGGGATACATGATATTGATGCTTTGGTTTCACAAGAAAAGCATTTCTTTCCAACATTTTCTTTTAGAATCAAAGTTCACCCATTAAAAGAGGCAAACATGGCTTTCACAATTATATCCATTTTTTTCTTGATTGAGCATCATAAGCACATTCTCCTTATTGGGATACTTGATATTAATGCTTTGGTTTAACCAGAAAAATTTTTTTTCCACCATTTTTTTGCAAAATCAAAGTTCATTTGCTAAATGAAATGAACATGGATTTTAGTAATTATATCCATTCATTTAATGACAAGGCATCATAAACACATTCCCATCGTTGGTTTACATGACATTGATACTTTGGATTAACAAGAAAAGTTTTTTTTCTTTCTAGTATTTTCCATTGAATCAAAGTTCATATGCCAAAAGAGAAAAACATGGATTTTCATAATTATATCCACTATTTTCATGATAGGGCATCATAAACAAATTTTCCTCATTGGGATGCATGACACTGATGATTTTGTTTAACAAGAAAAGCTTTTCATTCCACCATTTTTCACAGAATCAAAGTTTCATCTACTAGAAGTAACGAACATGGATTCTTATAATTATATCCATTCTTTTCTCCATTCGGCATCATAAACACATACTCATTATTGAGATATATGATATTGATGCTTTAGTTTAACAATAAAGCTTTCTTTCCACCATTTTTGGAAAATCAAAGTTCGTTCATAAAAAAAGACAATCATGGATTCTCGTAATTATATCTACTATTTTCTTGATTGGGCATCGTAATCATATTCTCTTCATTGGAACAGATGAAATTGATGCTTTGGTTTCGTAAGAAAAGCTTTTCTTCCTAACATTTTTTTTGCAAAATCATAATCCGTCTACCAAAAGGGATTGGAATGGATTTTGATATTTATATCCATTCTTTTCTTGACTGGGCACATGATGTTGATGCTTTGGTTTAACAAGAAAGTTTTTTTCCATGTTTTTCAATGGAATCAAAGTTTGTTTGTCAAAAAAGACAAACATGGGTTCCCTAATTACATTTATTCTTTCCATGATTTAGCATTATAAACACATTCTCATTGGGATACATGATGTTAATGCTTTGGTTTTGCAAGAAAAGCTTTTCTCTCCAGCATTTTTTATAGAATCAAAGTTCATTCGCCAAAAGAGGGAAACATGGATTTTTGCAATTATATCCATTTTTCTTGATTGGACATCATAAACCCAATCTCCTTATTAGGATACATGGTATTGATTCCTTAGTTTTACAAGAAAAGCTTCTCTTTCCACCATTTTCCCTAAAATCAAAGTTATTCTATCAAAAGAGACGAACATGGATTCTTGTAATTATATCAATCCTTTTCCTGATTGGGCATTATATACATATTCTACTTATTGGGATACAAGATATTGATGCTTTGGTTTTGTAAGAAAGCTTTCTTTTCTAACATTTTTGCAAAATCAAAGTTTGTCCGCTAAAAGAGATGAAAATGGACTTTCATAACCATATCCATTCTTTCCTTGACTGGACATCATAAACATATTCTCCTAATTAGGATACAATATGTTGACGCTTTGGTTTAACAAGAAAGGCTTTTTTGTCCACCATTTTTCATAAAATCAAAGTTCATCCACCAAAATAGATGAACATAGATTTTGGTAATTGCATCCATTCTTTTCATGATTTAACATTGTTATATCGCCTCAACCATTCTATCACCAAATTTAACTTCGATAAGGAATAAGTCTTGAAGGATAGTTGGATAACTTCAGACTCTATGAGTTTGATAGCCATGCAACCTATACTTGCCCAGAGTTTCAAATTAGGTAAAACTCTTATTGAGGCCTATATAAAGAAATAGCATCAGCACTTCTAAGGTATGAGCTCTTAGAATTCACTCATTCTCTCTTCAATCTTCGTTCATAGTATATTTAATGACTTAAGCATCGGAGTATCCCCCCGAGTAGTACTCTAGGCCTCCCTCACCTTTGTTGATTTGTAGGATTCCTCTTTAGCATCTCCATTGTTGCATTAACAATTACCACCATCTGTGGAAAACCTGCCATTCTCATGGCTTAGCAACGATAGCAATCTTTTTTACTAAATACAAAGAAGAGCTCATGGCTACCCAAGGGGCCAACTCCACTTCCATTACTCAAACTATGATGACGATGAGCCACATACCCATGGAATCCTAGCCTGATCCTACAACACCCAATCCCACGATAAATAAAGGGCTCTTTTCCATAGTTGTGACCATAATACTCGTCCCGCTTAACTTTTCATATGTTCACCCTTATTTCCAAACACCCTTCACAGCAAATCCTTAGCCTTAGCCGCCAAACTACTTCCAGAAACTTTTAACTTCACAATAACCACTACCACAATCAAAGTTTACTACAACCAATCTAAATACTCATATTCAAGGAAGCCCATCATCCCTCATTGCTATGGTTGCTAGAACCAAAATTCCTAATGTATCTACCATAAACCCACCAGCGGGTGACTTAGGGAATCTATCGACAATGAACGTGTCTTTACCACTACCAGTATCCCAGGCCAACTTACAAAGTCAATTTCAAGCATTTTCCAACCAGATGGCAACCTAACAAGCTCTTATTCAACAGCAATATCAGAAGGTGCTAGCAAACCAACAGACCATCATCCAATAGTAACAATAGCAAATTAATCAGCTTATGAAATATGGTCACCAAAACCAGTTACCTGGTAGATCTAATAACAGAAACCGTAACCTGAGTGCGAGAGACCGATAGATAAGTCAAGAATATTAAAAAATTCAAGAAAATTCATACTCCACTCCCAAGTGCAATCCATATGAAAAGCAAGAAGACACAGATCAATAAGAATAAGGATCCTTGCTAGCCGAACAAATAGCCATTCTCCACCAGGAAATAAAAAATATGAAGCTGCCAAGGAAAGATGATTGGGAATAGCTAGAGATTGAACACAATCCACTGTCCTTGATGGCCCGCCAAACCCTAGTTCCTAAAAAAATCAAACTCACGTCAGATACATATGATGGCAAGGCAGACCCAGTAGACCACCTAAATCACTTTTGGGTATTCCATAACCTATGAGATATACCAGATGCAGTCTAATGCAGGATATTCCTAGCAACTCTATGAGGACCCTCTCGTACTTGGTGGTATTCCCTGAAACTAGGGTCCACCATAAATTTTGACTACCTAGCTTGCTAATTCCTTGCCCACTTTAGTAGTTATCGAACGGTAACTAGAACAACGGCCAGCTTAATGGCTGTCAAGCAAAACCTAGAAGAAACACTCAGTGAATATGTCAAGCGCTTTAATACTGCTATGTTGGAAGTCAAAGACCTTAACGATGACTGGGCAATCTAGGCTTTCATCTCTAAAGTCCATCATAAGCACCTAAAGTAAGCCTTGACAGATGCCCAACCGGTCAAGCTATATCAGTTCTATGAAAAAGCATAAAAATACGCTAACGCAAAGGATATTGAAATCATAAATCATAAATTCGAATACCCCGACTGAGATTGATGGGGTGATCAATTTAGATGAAACTTAAAAAAAGAAAAGCGATTCCCCCAAAAAGGTAGATTAAATGGTCACCAAGATAGTAAAATAGGGCCTACAACGAATCAAATCCAGATGAGAACGAAAAGAGATTGGGCACTACCATATACCAAGTACGAGTCTTACACACCCCTTAATATTAGCAGAACACAGGTACTGCACGCCATCATAAGAGATGGCCTAGCAAAAAAACCTACCCCACTATAGACGAATAAGGGCCACAAAAACCCATGAAAACATTATGAATTTCATAATGATGTTGGTCACACAATGGAAGAATGTATCAGTCTAAAGAATGCCATTAAAGCGTTGATTCAGAAAGGGGAGATCAAGTAATTTGTGAAAAAAGATAACGAAGAGTTATCCCAACAGACTGACCACCATCAGGATAGGGTAGCGGGAAAATGCCCAATCATTGGAATAATTAATGTGATCATTAGAAGCAATAAGAGTTGGGCGAGTAGTAAATCCATGAGAAAATCACATCTATGGTTCTAATGGTAATAGATACACCCCCCCAAAAAAAAAAAAGATAGCTAGAGGGTGACATTCAGTGACAATGATGATGACTTGGTTACTGATAATGGCAATGATCTGATCATAGTATCAGCCATTGTAGGGAATTATTGCGTTGATCAAATTCTGGTAGATAATGGTAGCGTGGTAGAAATTCTCCAATGGGATGCCTTTCGAAAAATGGGCTACGAGGATAGCAGCCTCTATCCTTCATTACTAATATATGGGTTTGCCAACCAACCTATACCAGTGAAAGTTTCCATCACTTTGCTAGTCACTTTTGTCGATAGAGAACATACAACCATAGCAATGGTGGAATTCTTAGTAGTTGACCAGCTATCCACTTATAATGTTATTCTTGGACGACCCACCATGAAAAAGGCCAAACTGATTATAGCTATATATTATCTCACCGTTAAATTTCCTATGTCAATTGGAGTAAGATTTATGAAGGTTAATCGAGCAATTGCCTAACGTTGCCACTTAATGTCTATAGAGATGATAAAGAAAGCCCAAAGCATATCTGATGAGTGCCCAGAAGCTCTGATTGAAAACACATTGTTCATCAACATGATAACACCAGCTAACCCAAGCAATTTAACCTTCAAGAGTGTGATCATTTGGGATAACTTTCATCATCCAAAACTCAAGCCCACAGAAGAAGTATCGGTAATTTCCTTGTACCTACCAGACCCTGATTTATTCATGATGATCGAAAATTCACTAAAACCAAAAGGTAGAATAACCTAATAAACTTTTTATGACTCCACACAGATGTTTTTGCCTAGTCAGCTACAGATATGCTAGGCATAGACATGAAGGTAATCATTTATATGCTAAATGTCAATCCTGCAACTAAACCAGTCAAACAAAAAAAAAGAAGATTCACTCTAGAGCGAATTTAGGCAATCAAAGAAGAAATAAACAAACTTTTGGCCATCAGATATATACGAGAGGTGATGTACCCTTGTGGTTGGCCAATGTAGCAATTGTTAAAAAGTCAACTGGGAAATGGAGAATGTGTGTCGACTTCACTGATCTTAATAAAACTTACGCCAAAAATTTTTTTCCCTTACTAATAATAGATCGCATTGTCGACTCTTCAACTGGCCATCAGTTTCTCTCTTCTATGGATATATTCTTTGGATATGATCAAATAAGAATGAATCCTCTTAATGAAGCCAAAACATCATTCATTACAGAAAACAGTATTTTTTGCTATAAAGTTATGCCCTTTGGGCTTAAAAATGTAGGGGCAATATATCAACATTTAGTTAATAAACTTTTTAAAAATTAGATTGGATGATCCATGGAAGTGTACATTGATGATATGATCATAAAAAGCCCATCGATTGAACAACATATAGTTAATCTGAGGGAAACTTTTACAGTACTACAAAGATACAACGTGAAACTAAATTCGAGAAAGTACACATTTGGAGTAGCCACCGGTAAATTCCTAGGCTTCATGGTATCATCTAGGGGAATTAAAGCCAACTAGCAAAAATAAAAGCCATATAAGACATGACACCTCATAAGTCGACAAAATATGCATAAAGACTAACAGAAAGGGCCGCCATATTTAACCACTTTATTTCAAAGCTCACTGATAGATATCTCTTTTTCTTCAAATTAATAAGGGCATCTACTTGCTATAAATGTACAGAAGAATGCCAAACAGCATTTGAAGAATTGAAACGCTACCTTAGCACACCACCATTGTTAGCTAGCCCTAAACCCAATATATGCTTATTCGTATACTTGGCTGCATCAGATGAAACATTGTCCGCTGTCTTAGTAACAGAAGAGGAGATAACCCAACGGCCAATTTATTACGTCAGCAGGGTGCTGCAAGCTGAGGAGATTAATTATACTAAGACTGAAAAGCTGGTCAATGCATTTATTATAGCTGCCAGAAAACTATGACAATATTTTCAAGCATATCCTATCACGGTACTCATCGACTACCCCTTAAAGGATATGCTACACAAAGTCAACTTTGCTGGAAGAATAATCCGATGAAGTGTAGAGTTAAGTGAATTCGGGTTAAATTACATCCCAAGATGGATGACCAAAGCACAGGCGTTGGCAGATTTCATCACCAAATGCTCATTCTTACATACTACTAAATCATCAGGAATCATTAAAGAAACACCCTTACTGGCAAAAAAAATAAAAAAGATGATAGCTCACCAAAAGACTTATGGGAACTTTATGCTAATGGATCGTTAGAAAAAGAGAAATCAAGAGTAGGCATCCTTCTCATAGACCCTAATGGCTATGAATGGCACTATGCCTTATTTTTTCAGTTCGCAGCCTCAAATAATGCAGCAGAATATAAAGCATTGATGGCTGGAAATTGACTTGGCTAAAAATCTGAATGCCACTTGCCTAAAAGATTAAATTGATTCCTAGATAGTAGCAATCCAGATTAATAGGGAATACGAAGTTAAGCATCAAAACATAGCCAAGTACCATTACATGGTTTCACAGTTCGCCAAAGCTTTTGACTATATCACATTTGAAAGAATACCCTGTGAACAAAATTATAGAGCTGATGTAATATCTAAAATGGAAAATAGTTTAGAAATTGACCACAAGGGCCGAATTCTCTTTGAGTCTATTGGATCACCAGCTTATGATCGACACATCTTTGAAATTAATATAGATGATGGAAAGGATTGGATAAAAGAAATAAAAAGCTTTTTGCAAGAAAACATTATGCCAGACACCCCTCTATATAAAAAGGGACTCGAGAAAAGGGCATCTAGGTACACATTGATTGATGGTATTCTATATAAAAAATTCTTCACTTTCCCTTTACTCAGATACCTTAGCATTAGTGAAGCAGATTATGTGTTAAGGGATATCCATGAAAGCATTTATGGAAATCACTTGGGAGGAAAAGCATTAGCATAGAAGCCTTACCCAAGGATTTTTTTGGCCAACAATAAGGAAAAATGCTACCACCTTAGTTCGAAAATGTGATAAATGCCAGCGATTCACCAAAATCTCATGATAACTTGCAGAAACACTTAAACAAATTTTTAGTCCCTAGCCCTTTTGTAAATGGGGCATTAATATTTTGGGACCATTTCCCTTTGCTACCAGACAATGTAAACTTCTAGTTGTTGCTGCGACTATTTTACCAAATGTGTTGAAGCCAAACCTATAGCCATAATAATGACTAGAACTATGGAAAACTTTATTTGGAAATTTATCGTGTGTCAATTTGGCATACTTGACATTACTATAGCAGATAATGAAAAACAATTGTCAGTTGATAAATTAGAGGATTTCTGCATAAGATTCCATATCAACCTTGCACACAGTTTGGTGGCACATCCAAAATCTAATGGTCAAGTGGAAGCTATCAACCAAAACATACTTTGATCACTCAAAAAGAAACTAGATGACATAAAATACATATAGGCAGAAGAAACACCCAGGATATTTTGGGCCATGAGAACCACAGAATGTCAAGCAACTGGAGCCAAGCCATTTAGCCTGGTATATGGACATAAAGCCGTTATTCTAGTAGAAATTAGGGTTCGCAACATTGAAACGACATTTATAAATCCAACACTAAATGAATCCTCTCTCAGGGCAAACTTAGATCTACTCAAAGAGAATAGAGAAGATGCTATTGTATGCATGGTGATCAAATCACATCAAGTGTCTAGGTATTACAATAAAAGAGTGCAACATAGACAATTTCAGGGGGGTAACCTAGTCCTAAAAAATTATGAGGCAAATACTTACCTAACACATTGAAAAAGTGATAGATTTTGGTGCCTACCAATTGATGGACATGATAGGTAAATACTTACCTAACACGTGGAATGCCATCCATCTTAAGAGATATTATGTATGAGTACTGTTTTTCTTGCAATAAAAGTTTAATGAAATTTCTACTTCAAAAGCTTCCTTTAGACCTTTCATAGTCCCATCGACCTTTCACGGTCTTTTAGACCTCTCATGGTCCTTTCGACCTCTCACGGTCCCTTCGACCTCTTATGGTCATTTATATCTTTCATAGTCCCTTAGACCTTTCATGGTCCCTTCGACATCTCATGGTCTTATTGGTCTCTTATAATCCTTTGGCCTTTCATGATCCTCATAGACCTCTCACGGTTAATCCTAATAAAAATACGATCCTTTTGGATTTAAACTTCACGTGATTTAGTCATTTGAGATAAACTTCAGTACTTGTTCTTCCAAAAAAATCATTAGAAACTTTTCATTGCTAGTAATGGTTACAATTACAAAGTATACATATATATATGGTTTGTTGTTACAAAAAAAATTCCTAATATGAAGTAGCTAGACCTCCTTACTCGCCATCTTCACTAGAATCTTTAGATTCTTTCGCGGTGGGAGTCACAAAGACAAAATCTATGACATGCCTCTCCTCCACTTCCTGTTGTGATGGCATTAACATGTCAAAATCTTGGGGTAGGGTAATGAGCTATGTAAACTAAATATCCCTTAAGTCTAACGAGCCCCTGAGAAGATGCATGCCATACAAAGCACTTTGGTGATACTAGCCTCTGTATTTTATCATCTGGTCGAGCAAGGCATCTCTTTGAGATGAAAACTTTCTTTATAGGTAAGCCTCTACACCCGCCACCTGCATCTACAGCTCAAAGATCTTGGCTATCATAGACATTAACTTCGAATCACGTGTTGTGTAAGTTTGTTGAAACTCCTTTAAATCTTTGGAGAGATTTTCCATCTTAGTGTTCACTGATTTGAGCTTTGTTTTTATCTCTTCGGAGTTCATTTTTAACTTGGCAGATTTTTCTTTAGCTTTTTTAGCGTTATCCTTAGCTACTCCTTTCTCCTTCATTAGCTCCTTTATTTTCACCTCCAATGCACTCACTCTGGCTTTACTCATTACCGATGCCTTCTTACGAGCATTATCATGAGTCGTGGATATATCTTGCATTTAACGAGTGAGCGCTACTTGTGTATGCAGAGCCTGTACCACATAGGAGTTAGAAAAATACATCTGAGCAGAAATATCATAATCAAAGGTAATCATAAACTTACCTTCACTATACAAGCTAGAGTGGGTAGTAGATTGGCAACAAGGTTCCTCATCGCCAAAAACTTCATGTCGACTAGCGAGATAACCCTATTTCCCCACCTGCAGGCTATCACACTATTACTCAATATGCCACTACTGAGTTCGGGCTTATTTCTCCAAGGATAAAGGTTCACAGCCCTAGAAGAAGACTTGAGGGCATAATCATCAGAGTTAAAGGGCAAGCAGATACCCCAACACCCAGGGTAGCTCTCGCTTGACTAATAGTAATGGTAGTTGCCTTAACAGTCATCGTATTATCAACCGAAATGACCCTTGCCTTCATTGTACTCACAGACATAGACTCTACAATATTTTTTTTGTGCTGACAGCTCTTTTTGGCTTTCTCTTACTTTTTTTTTCCCTTTTCTTTTCTCTTGGGTAGTTGTGGCTCTGCTCACTTCATGGGCAACCAATGCAGCATGAGTTACAGGATCCATACCTATAAAAACAAATAGTGAATTAAGTTAGGAAATACTAAGTTTTCTATAATACATATTGCCAGCATGTACCCTCTCTAGATGATGCAAATGCCACCCTTGCAGCTCCTTCCAATGTTTCCCCTAGCATTTGCTATCCCTTTACATTCACCCTTTTTGTCTCAGGTGATCTAGAGACACCTTCCCTATGTTGTGATGACTAGGTATGGTAATCACTTGCTGTGGCTATCCCGAAGAAGATTGAACCTCTGTACCATGGAAATCATGTTAGAGATATAAAATATCCTTTGGGTACACATTAAGCAAAGTACTTCACCTTATATTATCAAACATATTTTACATCTTCATCTAACGAGGCGATCTCCTTCCTCTGACAGATTGGCAGGGTTGACTCTTAAACAGTGCTCTTAAATTTTTTTTGAAGTTAAGTAGTCTCTACACCTAAATTGGTGACAACAAAAATATTCCTTGTACTTTTGCTCCGCTACATTTATGTCGACCTTCAAATTGCTCACTGGTGAGCAGGAATTCCATTCCACAGGAAAACCCCATTCTTCAGTAGACCATTTCTTTATGAAGAAAAATTGCTTATTAGCTACGTGGGCATTGGATGGAATATCCATGATCATCTTTTTAGTGGCTGATTGAAGATAGTACCAGAATTTATCTTACCTCTTCAACGAAAATAGAAGTCTAGTAACTTCCACTAATGGTTCCAAACCTTTCTCCTTATAGGCTAGGAAATATGTTACCAGCATCGCCCATGTGTTTGGTTTTAATTAGTTAGGAGATATCCCATTCTGATTCAAGACTTCACAAAAAAATGGTTGCAAGGGAAGGTGAAATCCACTTTTAAAGATATGTAAGTAGAATGGTACATTGTTCCCTTCCACCCTTATCACAGGTCACCCAAATATTAGGTCTAACACTTTAAATTGCCCAAAATCAAAACCGTGGCCTATCAATATGTCTTTCCTGATGGCCATATTGATCACCCTGGCATATAAGTCTGCCACATTGGTGTCTATCTGTACTAACCTCGGCTGTGCTCCCTCTCTTTCCTTCTAACCTATTTCAATTAGACCCTGACTTTGTTCTTTATTTACCCTCTCTGTTCAATTCCCACCTTGCATCTCCTCTTGCACTGCTCCTTCTTCCACTATGATGTAGGGACGGTCGCTACCCTCATCAATTTGAATGTTATCTATTATGAATAATTGCCTCACTATTTCTCTACTCTTTACCTTGAGATTTCCTTTTCTTCCCACTGATTTCAATAGAAATTGAGTCTTGCGCATACTTAAACACCTTACAACTCAAGCAGAAAACTCTCATTACAAAAAAGTAATAAAGAATAAGGTTCTTACCCAAAAAATACACGTTTGACTACACTTAACCTTCGTCAAAAATAATGGAGCCATTGAACGCACGAATTGCTTTCCAATAAAACTTTTTTGATTTTTTCACTGCTGTAAAATCTTTCTTTTAGGGTTATTTCTAGGGAAGGATTTGCAATTTCATGAAAAAACATGTACGGTCTGCAACCATTACCATGTGTCTTATTTTTCTTGTTTCGCATTTAACGTATGGTACGACTTTTAAAATTCAAAAAAATACCTCACCGTTTTTTGCTCCCCATTCATATCAGAAAACCCACTATGGGTGACATTGGCATTTCTCAAATTGATTTTTACTCGACATTGTTATGGTGACCTATAATCTCTCAACTTGCTAATTTCTTGGTAATATTATTTTTGGTCTATGAACGATCACTGTATAACTGCCCATATCCTTAGGGGGCAATTGTTATATCCCCTCAACAACTCTATCACCCAATCTAACTTCAATAAGGAATAAGTCTTGAAGAATAGTTGGATAACTTTAGACTCTATAAGTTTGATAGGCATGCAACCTCTACTCATCCAGAGTTTCAAATCAAATTCTCTCATTCTCTCTTTAATCCTCGTTCATAGTATATTTACTGACTTAAGCATCAGAGTGTCCCCTCAGAGTAGAACTCTGGGCCTCCGTCACCTTTGTTGTTTTGCAGGATTCCATCTTGGCATCTCCATTATTGCATCAACAAACATCAAAAGCACATTCTCATTAGGATACATGGTATTGATGCTTCAGTTTCGTAAGAAAAGCCTTTTTTCTAATTTTTTTGTAGAATCAAAGTTTATCTGCTGAAAGAGACGTACATGGATTTTTGCAATTTTATCTATTTTTCTTGATTGGGCATCATAAACACATTCTTTTTATTATGATACAGGATATTGATGCTTTGGTTCAATAAGAATGGCTTTTCTTTCCACCATTTTCCACAAAATTGAAGTTCCTCTGCCAAAAGAGACAAACATGGATTTTCATAATTATATCCACTCTTTTCATGGTTGGGCATCATAAACACAATCTACTTATTGGGCTATTGACATTGATGCTTGGTTTAACAAGAAAAGCTTTTCATTTTGCCATTTTTCTTAGAATCAAAGTTTGTCAGCCAAATGGGATGAACTTATTTTCATAATTATATCCATTCTTTTCTTGATTGGACATCGTAAACATATTATCATCATTGGGATACATGATATTGATCCTTTGGTTTCATATGAAAGGCTTTTCTTTTCAACATTTTCTTGTAGAACCAAAGTTCATCTGCCAAAAGAGACAAACATGGATTTTCATAATTACATCCATTCTTTTCATGAATGGGTATCATAAACATGTTCTTCTCTTTGAGATACATGATATGGTGCTTTGATTTTCACTAAAAAACATTTCTTTCTAATGTTTTCTATAGAATCAAAATTTTTTGCTAAAAGAGGTGAACATGGATTTTCGCGGTTATACATAATTTTTTCTTGGTTAGGCACATAAGCATATTTTTCTCCTTGGAAAGAATGATATTGATGCTTTAGTTTAACAAGAAAACCTTTTCTTTCCTCTATTTTTCATAGAATCAAAGTTCGCTTGCTAAAAGAGACAAACATTGATTTTCGTAATTGTATCCACCCTTTTCTAAATTAGGTATCATAAACTTATTTTCCTTATTGGATACATGAAATTGATGCTTTGGTTTAACTAGAAAACTTTTTATTCCACTATTTTTAGTAGAATCAAAGTTCATGCACCAAAAGAGATGAACATGGATTTTCATAATTATATCCTATCTTTTCATGATTGGGTACCATAAAACACATTCTTGTGCTTGGGATACATGACATTGATGCTTTGGTTTAATAAGAAAAGCTTTTATTTCCATCATTTTCCTTAAAATCATAGTTCATATGCCAAAAAAGACGAAAGAGGATTCTCCTAATTATAGCCATTCTTTTCTTGATTTGGTGTTATAAACACATTCTCCTTATTGGGATACAAGATATTGAAGCTTTCATTTAAAAGAAAAGGCTTTTCTTTTCACCATTTTTTGTGGAATCAAAATTCATCCATCGAAAGAGACAAGCACCAATTTTCATAATTATATCCATTCATTTCATGATTGGCATCATAAGCACATTTTTCTCCTTAGGATACATGACATTAATGCTTTGGTTTAGTAAGAAAAGCTATTCCTTCCACCATTTTTCGTAGAATCAAAGTTCATCACCAAAAGAAAAAACTTGGATTTTCTAATTATTTTCATTTTTCTAGATTAGGCATCATAAATGCATTCTTGTAATTTGGCTTATGGTATTGATGCTTTGGCTTAACAAGAAAAGCTTTTTTTTCTGCTATTTTCCATGGAATCAAAGTTCATTCACCAAAAGAGATGAAAATTGATTATATCTATTCTTTTCTTGATTGGGCATCATACACATATTCTCTTTACTAGGATACATGACATAGACACATTGGCTTAACAACAAAAGCTTTTATTTCTAATATTTTCCTTAGAATCAAAGTTCGTCTACCAAAAGAGACGAATATGGATTCTTATAATTATATCCATTCTTTTCTTGATTGGGCATCATAACACATTTTTCTCATTGGGATACATGTATTGATGCTTTGGTTCAACAAGAAAAGCTTTTCTTTCTGTCATTTTTTGTAAAATCAAAGTTTGTCCACCAAAAGAGATGAACAAGGATTTTTTTAATTATGTCTGCTTTTTTCATGATTAGCATCATAAACATATTCTCTTTATTAAGATGCATGACATTGATGCTTTAGTTTAAACAAAAGCTTTCTTTTTCACCATTTTCCTTAGAATCAAAATTCATTTGCAAAAAGCAATAAACATGGATTCAAATTATTATATCCATTTTTTCCTGATTTGGCATCATAAACATATCCTCCTTGTTAGGATACATGATACTAATGGGTTGGTTTAATAAGAAAAGCTTTTCCTTCCACTAATTTCTATAGAAACATAGCTCATTTGCCAAAAGTGATGAACATGGATTTTCCTAAATTATATCCATTCTTTTTCTTGATTTGGCACTGTAAACGTATTCTCCTTATTTAGGTACATGACATTGATGCTTTGGTTTAACAAGAAAAGCATTTCTTCAATCATTTCTCCTAGAATCAAAGTTTATCTGCGAAAAAAGACGAACATGAAATTTTCGTAATTATATTCACTATTTTCATAATTGGGCATCATAAACACATTCTCCTTATTGGGATACCTAACCTTGATGCTTTGGTTTAACAAGAAAAGCTTTCTTTTCACTATCTTCCTTAGAATCAAAGTTCATCAGCCAAAGTGACAAAACATGGATTCTTATAACTATATCCAAAATTTCTATGATTGGGCATCATAAACATATTCTCCTTATTGGGATACATGAATTGATGCTTTGGTTTAATTAGAAAAGCTTTTTTTCCACCATTTTTTGTAGAATCAAAGTTTTTCTATCCAAAAAGATAAACATGAATTTTTGTAATTATATCCATTCTTTTCCCGATTGGGCAACTCAGACACATTTCCTTCATTGGGATATATGATGTTGATGCTTTGGTTTGATAAGACAACCTTTTTTTTTTGACATTTTTTGTAAAATCAAAGTTCATCTGCCAATAAAGATGAACATGGACTTTCGTAATTATATCCATTCTTGTCATGATTAGGCATCATAAAGATATTCTCTTCACTATGATACAAGATATTTATGTTTTGGTTTAAGATGAAAAGTTTTTTACCCACCATTTTCCTTAGAATCATTGTTAATCCACTAAAAGACGAACATGGATTCCCATAATTATGTCCATTCCTTTCTTGATTAGGCATTATAAACACAAGCCCCACATTGGGATACACGATATTGATGCTTTGGCTTCATGAGAAAAATTTTTTTCTAACATTTTCTCTAGAATTGAAGTCTGTATGCCAAAAAAGATGCACATGTATTTTCATAATTATACCTATTCTTTTCCTAGTTGGCCATCATAAACATAATATCTTCAATGGGATACATGATATTGATGCTTTGGTTTAATAAGAAATGCTTTTCTTTCCACCACTTCTTGTAAAATTAAAGTTCATTTGCCTAAAGACAAAAACATGGATTTTCGTAATTATCTCCGTTCTTTTCATAATTGGGCATTGTAAACACATTCTTCTTATTAGAATACAAGATATTGACACTTTAGTTTAACAAGAAAAGCTTTTCTTTGCACTAATTTCTATAGAATCAAAGTTCATCTGCCAAAAGAGATGAACTTGAATTTTCATAATTATATCCATTCTTTCATGATTGAGAATCATAAACACATTTTCCTCATTGGATTACATCACATTGATGCTTTGGTTTATCAAGAAAAGCTTCTCTTTCCATCATCTTCCTCAGAATCAGAGTTTATTTGCCAAAGCTGACGAACATGGATTCTAATAATTATATCCATTCTTTTCCTAATTCGACATTGTAAACACATTCTCCTCATTGGGATACATGATATTGATGCTTTCATTTAACAAGAAAAGCTTTTCTTTCCATTAATTTATTTAGAATCAAAGCTCTACCACCAAAAGAAACAACCATGGATTTTCATAATTATATCCATTTGTTTCATGATTGGGCATTTAACCACATTCTTCTCCTTGAGATACATGACATTGATGCTTTGGTTTCTTATGAAAAGCTTTACTTTGCCTATTTTTTGTAGAATCAAAGGTTGTTCGCCAAAATAGATAAACATGGATTTTCGTAATTATATCCATTTTTTTATTAGGCGTCATAAAGCATTCTCCTTATTGGAATTCATGATATCGATGCTTTGGTTTAACAAGAAATGTTTTTTTTCAGCCACTTTTCATAAAATCTAAGTTTATGTACCAAAAAAGACGAACATGGATTCTCATAATTATATCTATTCTTTTATTAATTGTGTATGATAAACATATTCTCCTCATTGGGATCATGATATAAATGCTTCAATTTTGCAAGAAAAGCTTTTCTTTCTAACATTTCTTGTAAAATTAAAGTTCATCCACCAAAAGAGATAATCATGGATTTTTGTAATTACATCCATTCTTTCATGATTGGGCATCATAAACACATTTTTCTCATTGGGATATATGGTACTGATGCTTTGGTTTCATAAGAAATACTTTTCTTTTCAACATTTTTTAAAGAATCAAAGTTCATCTACCAAGAAAAAAGAACATGGATTTTTGTAATTATGTCAATTTTTTCTTGGTTCAGCATCATAAACAAACTCTCCCCATTAAGGTACATGATATTGATGCTTTGATTTAACAAGAAAAGCTTTTTTTCTCCTAATTCCATAAAATCATAGCTTGTCCGCCAAAAGAGGCGAACATGGATTGTCATAATTATATCCATTGTTTTTCTTGATTGGGCCTCATATACGCATTCATCTAGCTCGAATACATGCTCTAGATGCTTTGGTTTAGCAACCAAAGCTTTTATTTCCACTATTTTTCATAGTATCAAAGTTTGTATGTAAGGAGACTAGCATAAATTTTCATAATTATGTCCATCCTTACCTTGACTTGGCATTATAAAAGAATTCTCCTTATCAAGTGTCACAAATGCATTCTCCTTATCAGGACCTGACGATGATGTTTTGGTTTAGCAAGAAATGTTTTTCCTTCCCCCATTTTCCTTAGAATCAAAGTCCATATGCCAAAAGAGATAAATGTGGATTCTTATAATTATATCCATTCTTTTCTTGATTGGGCATCATAAACACATTTTTCTCACTAGGTACATGATATTGATGCTTTGGTTCAATAGAAAAGTTTTTCTTTCCATTATTTCCTGTAAAATCAAAGTTTGTCCACCAAATGAGACGAACATGGATTTTCTTAATTATATCCTCACTTTTTTCATGGTTGGCATTATAAACATATTCCCTTTATTAGGATGCATGACATTGATGCTTTAGTTTAAACAAAAGCTTTTCTTTTCACTATTTTCCTTAGAATCAAAAATCGTTTGCAAAAGGTGATGAATATGGATTCAAATTATTATATCTATTCTTTTCTTGATTTGGCATCACAAACACATTCTACTTGTTAGGATACATGATACTAATGGGTTGGTTTAACAAGAAAAGCTTTTCCTTCCACCAATTTCTATAGAAGCATAGCTTATCTGCCAAAAGTGATGAACATTCATTTTCCTAAATTATATCCATTCTTTTTCTTAATTTGGCACCATAAACGCATTCTCCTCATTTGGATACATGATATTGATGCTTTGGTTTAACAAGAAAAGCTTTTACTTAATCATTTCTCCTAGAATCAAAGTTTGTCTGCCAAATGAGACAAACATGGATTTCCGTAATTATATTCACCCTTTTCATAATTGGGCATCATAAACATATTCTTCTCATTGGGATACCTAACATTGATGCTTTGATTTAACAAGAAAAGCTTTTCTTTTCACTATCTTCCTTAGAGTCAAAGTTAGTCTAGCAAAAGTGACAAACATGGATTCTTATAATTATATCCATTCTTTTCTTGATTAGGCAACTTAAACACATTCCCCTCATTGGGATACATGATGATGACGCTTCGGTTTCGTAAGAAAACTTTTACTTTCGAACATTTTTTGTAAAATCAAAGTTCATCTTCCAAAAGAGATGAACATGGACTTCCATAATTATATCCATTCTTGTCATGATTAGGCATCATAAAGATATTCTCTTCACTATGATACAAGAAATTTATGTTTTGCTTTAAGATGAAAATATTTTCTAGCCACCATTTTCCTTTGAATCATTGTTAATCCACCAAAAGACGAACATGGATTCCGATAATTATGTCCATTCCTTTCTTGATTAGGCATCATAAACACATTCCCCACATTGGGATACATGATATTGATGCTTTGGCTTAAAGAGAAAAACTTTTTTTTAACATTTTCTGTAGAATTGAATTTTGTATGCCAAAAAAGATGCATATGTATTTTCATAATTATATCTTTTCTTTTCCTAATTAGGCATCATAAACATAATATCTTCAATAGGATACATGATATTAATGCTTTATTTTAACAAGAAATGTTTTTCTTTCCACCACTTCTTGTAGAATCAAAGTTCGTTTGCCAAAAAAGAAAAACATGGATTTTCGTAATTATCTCCATTCTTTTCTTAATTGGGCATCTTAAAGACATTCTTCTTATTAGAATTCATGATATTGACACTTTGGTTTAATAGGAAAAGCTTTTCTTTGTACTAATTTATGTAGAATGAAAGTTCATTTGCCAAAAGAGATGAACTTGAATTTTCGTAATTATATCCATTCTTTTCATGATTGGGCATCATAAACATATTCGCTTCATTGGGATACATCACACTGATGCTTTGGTTTATCAAGAAAAGCTTTTCTTTCCATAATCTTCCTTAGAATCAAAGTTCATCTACCAAAGCTGATGAACATGGATTCTAATAATCATATCCATTCTTTTCCTAATTCGATATCGTAAACACATTCTCCTCATTAGGATACATGACATTGATGCTTTCATTTAACAAGAAAAGCTTTTCTTTCCATCAATTTATTTAGAATCAAAGCTCCACCACCAGAAGAAATAAGCATGGATTTTCATAAATATATCAATTTGTTTCATGATTGGGCATCATAACCACATTCTTCTCCTTGAGATACATGACATTGACGCTTTGGTTTCTTATGAAAAGCTTTACTTTACCCTTTTTTTGTAGAATCAAAAGTCATCCACCAAAACAAATGAACATGGATGTTACTAATTATATCCATTTTTTTCTTGATTAGGCATCATAAAGTATTCTCCTTATTGGAATTCATGATATTGATGCTTTTTTTTAACAAGAAATGTTTTTTTCAACCACTTTCCATAAAATAAAGTTTATGCACCAAAAGGGACGAACATGGATTCTTATAATTATACCCATTCTTTTATTAATTATGTATGATAACCATATTCTCCTCATTGGGATCATGATATTAATGCTTCAGTTTTACAAGAAAAGCTATTCTTTCTAACATTTCTTGCTAAATTAAAATTCATCCCCTAAAAGAGATGGCCATGGATTTTTGTAATTACGTCCATTCTTTCATGATTGGGCATCATGAACGCATTTTCCTCATTGAGATATACAGTATTGATGCTTTGGTTATGCAAGAAAATCTTTTTTTTCCAACATTTTTTGAAGAATCAAAGTTCATCCGCCAAAAAAAAAGAACATGGATTTTTTAATTATGTTAATTTTTTTCTTGGTTCACCATTATAAACAAACTCTCCTTATTAAGATACATGATATTGATGCTTTGATTTAACAAGAAAAGCTTTTTTTCCACTAATTCCATAGAATCATAGCTTATCTACCAAAAGAGGCGAACATGGATTTTCATAATTATATCTATAGTTTTTCTTGATTGGGCCTCATATACGCATTCTTCTCGCTCGGATACATGATCTAGATGCTTTGGTTTAGTAAGAAAAGCTTTTTTTTTCACTATTTTTCATAGTATCAAAGTTTGTCTGAAAGGAGACAAACATAAATTTTCATAATTATGTCCACTCTATCCTTAACTTGGCATTATAAACGAATTCGCTTTATCAAGTGTCACAAACACATTCTCCTTATTAGGACATAACGGTGATGTTTTGGTTTAGCAAGAAATGTTTTTCCTTCCCCATTTTCCTTAGAATCAAAGTTCATCTGCCAATAGAGATAAACATGGATTCTTATAACTACATCCATTCTTTTTTTGACTTGGCATCATAAACACATTCTCCTCTTTAGGGTATATGATATTGATGCTTTGGTTCAACAAGGAAAGCTTCTCTTTCACCATTTTCTATAGAATCAAAGTTCGTTTGCTTAAAGAGACAAACATAGAGCTTCATAATTATTCTATTCTTTGCGTGAATGGGAATCATAAAAACTTTTTCCTCATTGGTATACATGACATTGATGCTTTAGTTTAATAAGAGAAAAATTTTTTTCATAATTTTTCTTAAAATCAAAGTTCATTTGCCAAAAGAGACATACATGCTTTCTCATAATTATATCTATTCTTTTCATGATTTGGCATCATAAACACATTATTCTTATTAGGGTACTTGATATTTATGCTTTGCATTAACAAGAAAAGTTTTTCTATCCACCATTTGTTAAAGAATCAAAGTCCATTTGCCAAAAGAGGCGAACGTAGATTTTCATAAATTATATCCATTTTTTTCTTGACTGGGCATCATAATCATATTTTCCTCATTGAAATACATGATATTGTTGATTTGTTTTAATAAGAGAAACTTTTTTCCACTATTTTTCATAGAACAAAATTTCACCAGCCAAATGAAACTAACATGAATTTTCATAATTATATCCCTTCTTTTCATGATTGGCAACATAAGCACATTCTCCTTATTAAGGTATATGATCTTGATGCTTTAGTTTTAGAAGAAAATCTTTTTCTAACCATTTTTTGTAGAATTAAAGTTCGTCCACCAAAAAAGATGAACATTGGTTTTTGTAATTATATCCACTCTTCTTTTAGTTGGACTTCATAAAAACATTCCATTGATTGGGGCACAGGATATTGATGCTTTGGTCTAAGAAGAAAAGCTTTTTATTCCACCATTTTCCCTAGTAACATAGTTTATTTGCCAAAGGGGATGAGCATGGATTTTCATAATTATATCCATTCTTTTCTTGATTGAGCATAATAAACATATTATTTTCTTTGGCATACATATATTGATGCTTTGGTTTAATAAGAAAAGCTTTTTTTTCATCATTTTCCTTAAAATCATAGCTCATCCACTAAAAAAGATGAGCAAGGATTTTCTTAATTATATCCATTCTTTTTCTTGATTAGGCATCATAAACATATTATACTTATTAGGATACATGATATTGGCACTTTGGATTCACAAGAAAAGCTTTTCTTTCTAACATTTTTGCAAAATCAAATGTTGTCTACCAAAAAAGATGATTATGGATTTTCATAATTACATTCATTATTTTCATGATTGGGCATCATAAACACATTTTTCTCATCGGGATGCATGATATTGAAACTTTGGTTTTGCAAGAAAAGCTTTCCTTTCTAACATTTTTCTTTGAATCAAAGTTCATCTGCCAAAAAAAATGAACATGGATTTTCATTATTATACCAACTTTTTTCATGATTAGGCTTCTTAAACATATTCTCTTTATTATGATACATGACTTTGACGTATTGGTTTAACAAGAAAAGCTTTTCTTTCCACCAGTTTCCTTATAATCAAAGTTCATATGCCAAAAAAGATAAACATGGATTCCTATAATTATAACCAGTTTTTCTTGATTCGCCATCATGAACATTATTCTCTTCATTGGGATACATGATATTGATGCTTTTGTTGGAAAAAAAATCTTTCTTTCGACCATTTTTTATAGAATCAAAGTTCATCCGCTAATGAAAATGAACATTGATTCTCGTAAACATATTCTCTTCATTGGGATACATGATATTGATACTTTGATTTTGCAAAAAAAAAGCTCTTTTTTCTAACATTTTCTGTAGAGTCAATGTTCAACTGCCAAAAAAGACAAACATGGATGCTCATAATTATATCTATTCCTTTCTTGATTGGGCATCATAAAAGTAATTCTTCTTTGTAGCACACATGAAATTAATGCTCTACTTTAACAAGAAAAGCTTTTCTTTCAACCACTTTTGTTAAAATTATAGCTCATCCATTGAAAGAGACAAACATAGATTTTCATAATTATATCCATTCTTTCTTGATAATGCATCATAAACAAATTCTCCTAATTAGTATACATGATATTGATGCTTTGGTTTCACAAGAAAAGTTTTTCTTTTCAACTTCCTTTTGCAGAGTCAAAACTCATCTACCAAAAGAAACAATCATGCATTTTCGTAATTACATCCATTCTTTTCATGATTGGGCATCCTGAACACATTCTCCTCATTAGGACACATGATGTTGATGTTTTAGTTTTCAAAAGAAAAGGTTTCTTTCCAACTTTTTCATATAATCAACGTTCATCTACCAAAATAGGCAAACATGGATTTCCATGATTATATACATTTTTTATTCGTTAGACATCATAAATACATTCTTCTCATTGGGATACATGATATTGATACTTTGGTTCAATAAGAAAAGCTTTTCTTTCCATCATTTTTTGTAGAATGAAAGTTCATCCACCAAAATAGATGAACATGGATTTTCATAATTATATCCATAGTTTTCTTGATTGGGCATCATAAACATATTCTCCTCATTGTATACACTATATTGATGCTTTGATTTTATAAGAAAAGCTTTTCTTTCCAACAATTCCTGTACAATCAAAGTTCCTTTGTCAAAAGGGATGAACATGGATTTTCATAATTATATCCATTCTTTTCTTTGGGATACATGATATTGATGCTAAGGCTTTGCAAGAAAATCTTTTCTTCCCAATATTTTTTGTAAAACAAAGTTTATCTGACAAAAAAGTTGAATGTGGATTCTCATAATTATATCCATTCTTTTTATGGTTCAGCATCATACATTATCCTTTTCGAGATACATGACATTAACACTTTCATTGAACAAGAATAACTTTTCTTTCTAAGAGCTTTTGCCAAATCAAAGTTCATCTGCAGTAAGAGGCAAACATGGATTTTCGCAATTATATCCATTTTTCTTGATTGGGAATCATAAACATAGTTTCCTTTTTGAGATACGTAATGCTGATGCTTTGGTTTAACAAGAAAAGCTTTTCTTTCCATCATTTTTCATAGAGTCAAAGTTAGTCAACAAAAAAGGATGAACATGGATTTTCACACTCATATCTATTTTTTTATTGGGCATCACAAGCACATTCTCTTTATTAGGATACATGATATTGATGCTTTGATTTAACAAGAAAAGCTATTCTTTCTACCATTTTCTACAGAGTCAAAGTTCATATGCCAAAAGAGATGAACATGGATTTTTATAATTATATCCACTTTTTTCATGATTGGACATCCTAGACACATTCTACTTATTGGGATACATACTTGATGCTTTGGTTTAACAAAAAAACCTTTTCATTCCACCATTTTCCTTAGAATTAAAGTTCATTTACCAGAAGTGACGAACATGGATTCCCATAATTATATCCATTCTTTTCTTGATTCAGCATCATAAAGACATTCTCTTAATTGGGATATACAATACTGATGCTTTGGTTTAATAGGAAACGTTTTTCTTTCCACACATTTTTTGCAAAATCAAAGTTCGTTCGCTAAAAGAGATAAACATGGATTCTCATAGTTATATCCATTCTTTTTTTTATTAGGCATCATAAACATATTTTTCTTATTAGGATACATGAATTAATACTTTGGTTTCACAAGAAAAGCTTTTGTTTCCACCATTTTCCTTAGAATCATAGCTTGTACACTAAAATAAACGAACATGGATTTTCATAATTATACCTGTTCTTTTCTTTCTATCATTTTTCACTAAATTAAAGTTCATCTCCTAAAAGAGATGAACATGGATTCTTATAATTATATCCATTATTTTCTTAATTGGGCATCACAAATATATTCTCCTCATTAAGATACATGATATTAATGCTATGCTTTCGCAAGAAAAGCTTTTTTTTCCAACAATTTTTTTCGAATCAAAGCCCATTTGCAAAAAGGGATGAATCGATTCCATAATTATATCATTCTTTTCTTGATTAGGCATCATAAACATATTCTTCTCATTGAGATACATGATATTAATGCTTTGATTTCACAAGAAAAGCTTTTCTCCCTAGCACTTTTTGTAGAATCGAAGCTCCTCCACAAAAAAGGATGAACATGGATTTTCATAAGTATATCCATTATTTTCTTGATTGGGTATCATAAACACATTCTCCTTATTGGGATACGTGATATTCATGCTTTGGCTTTGCAAGAAAAGACTTTTCTTTCCAACATTTTACGTAGAATCGAAGTTCATCCCCCAAAAGGGATAAACGTGGATTTTCATAATTATAGACATTTTTTACTAGATTAGCATCATAAACACATTTGCCTCATTGTGATACATGATGTTGAAGCTTTGGTTTTAACAAGAAAAGCTTTTCTATCCACTATTTTTTGTATAATCAAAGCTAGTCTATCAAAAGAGAAAAACATGGATTTTCATAACTATATCCATTCTTTTCATGATTGGGTATCGTAAACACTTTCTTCTTATTACAATACATGATATTAATATTTTACTTCAACAAGGAAAGCTTATCTTTCCACCAATTTTCATTGAATCAAAGTTTATTTACCAAAAAAGATGAACATGGAGTTTCATAATTATATCATTTCTCTGCATGAATGGGTACTATAATAAAAACATTTTCCTCATTGGGATGCATAACATTGATGCTTTGGTTTAGTAGGAGAAGCTTTTCTTTTTGCCATTTTCCTTAAAATCAAAGTTCGTCTGCCAAAAGAGACATACATGGATTTTCACAATTATATCCATTCTTTTGCTGATTCGGCACCATAAACACATTATCCTTATTAAGATACATGATATTGATGCTTTTCATTACCAAAAAAAGCTTTTTTCCACCATTTTTGGAGAATCAATGTTCATCTACCAAAAAAGATGAAAATGGATTTTGTAATTATATCCATTCTTTTATGATTGGGTCTCATAAACGCATTCTCCATATTAAGATACATGACATTAATTCTTTGGTTTTACAAGAAAACCATTTGTTTCCACCATTTTTCTTAGAATCATAGTTTATCTGCCAAAAAAGATGAACATGAATTCCTATAATTATGTCTATTCTTTTCATGATTGGGCATCACAAACACATTCTCCTTATTAGGATACATGATATTGATGCTTTAGATTCACAAGAAAAGCTTTTCTTTCCAACATTTTCCATCGAATTCAAGGTTGCCTGCCATAAAAGATGAACATGGATTTTCATAATTATATCTATTCTTTTCTTGATAGGGCATCATGAAATAATCTCCTCATTGGGATACATGATATTGATGTTTTAGTTTAACAAGAAAGGCTTTTCTTTTCACCATTCTCTATAGTATCAAAGTCTAACTGTCAAAAGAGGCTCGCCTGGATTTTCAAAATTATATCCATTCATTTCAACATTAGGCACCATAAAACATATTCTCCTTCTTGGCATACATGACATTGATGCTTTGGTTTAACAAGAAAAGCTTTTCTTTCCACAATTTTTCTCATAATCATAGTTTATTCGCCCAAAGAGATGAACATGGATTTTTGCAATTATACCTATTCTTTTCTTGTTTGGGCTTCATAAACAAATTTCCTTATTGGGATACTTGATATTGATGCTTTGGATTAACAATAAAAGCATTTCTTTCCACCATTTTCCCTAGAATCAAAGTTCCTCCACCAAAAGAGATGAACATGGATTTTCATAGTTATATCCACTATTTTCATGGTTGGGCATCATAAACAGGTTCTCTTTATTAGGATACATGACATTGACGCGTTGCTTTAACTAGAAAAACTTTTCATTCTAGCGTTTTCCTTTGAATCAAAGTTTATTTGCCAGAAGTGATGAACTTGGATTCATATAATTATATTCATTCTTTTCTTGATTTGGCATCATAAACACATTCTCTTCATTGGGATACATGATATTGATGCTTGAGTTTAATAAAAAAAAGCTTTTTTTTTTCATTTCGCAGAATAAATGTTTGGCTAACAAAAAAGATGAACATGGATTCTCATAACTGTATCCATTCCTTTCTTGGTTGGGCATCATAAACATATTCTTCTCATTGGGACATATGATATTAGTGCTTTGGCTTTGCAAGAAAAGCTTTTATTTCCAACATATTTTGTAGAATCGAAGTACTTTCGCCAATAGAGATAAACATAGATTTTCATAACTATTTCAATTTTTTTATTGGTTGGGCGTCATAAACATATTTTCCTCATTATGATACATGATATTGATACTTTGGTTTTATAAGAAAAACTTTTTTCTAGCATTTTTCATAGAATTAAAGGTCATCCACCAAAAGGGACAAATATTGATTTTCATAATTACAACCATTGTTTTCATGATTAGGTATCATAAACACATTTTTATCTTTAGGATACATGATATTGATGCTTTGGTTTTACAAGAAAAGCTTTTCTCTCCAACATTTTCTTTAGAATCAAAGTTTATCCGTCAAAAGTGATGAACATCGATTTTCACAGCCATATACATTTTTTTCTTAATTAGGCATTACAAACACATTCTCTGGATTGGGATAAATTATATTTATGCTTTAGTTTAGCAAGAAAATCTTTTTTCCTCCTTTTATGGTAGAAATAAAATTCATCTACCAAAAAAGATGAAAATGAACTTTCATAATTATATCTACTCTTTTGATGATCGGGCATCATAAATACATTCTTCTGATTGGGATACATGAAATTGATGCTTTGGTTTAACAAGAAAGCTTTTCATTCTTGTATTTTCTTTAGAATCATAGCTTATCTGAAATGAGGTGAACATGGATTTTTGTAATTATATCCATTTTTTCATGATTGGGCATCGTAAACACATTCTTCTCATTGGGATACATGATATCGATGATTGCATTAACAAGAAAAGCTTTTCTTTCTACCATTTTTTAGAGAATTAAGGTTCATCCGCCAAAGGAGATGAACATGGATTTTCATAATTTTATCCGGATTGGGCACCGTAAACGCATTTTTTTCATTCAAAAACATGATTTTAATGCTTTGGTTTAAAAGAAAAGCTTTTCTTTTCATCATTTTTTGTAGAATCCAAGTTTCTTTGCCAAAAGAGATGAACATAGATTTTTATGATTAAACCCATTATTTTTAGGATTAGGCATCGTAAACACATTCACCTTATTGTGATACATGATATTGATGCTTTCATTTTAACAAGAAAAGCTATTCTATCCATCATTCTCCCTAGAATCAAAGATCGTTTGCCAAAAAAGATAACCACGTATTATCATAATTATATCCATTTTTTTCATGATTGGGCATCATAAACGTATTTTTCTTATTACAATACATGATATTGATGCTTTGCTTTAACAAGAAAAGCTTCTCTTTCTACTAATTTTAGTTGAATCAAAGCTCATTTGCCAAAAGAGACAAACATAGATTTTGTAATTATATCCACTCTTTACATGAATGGGCATCATAAACACATTTTCCTTATTAGGGTACGTGACATTAATGCTTTAGTTTAACAAGAAAAGATTTTTTTTGCCATTTTCCTCAGAATCATAGTTCATCTGCCAAAATAGATGTACATGGATTCTTATAATTATAGCCATTCTTTTCTTGATTGGGCATCATGAACACATTCGTCTTATTGGGATACATGATATTGATGCTTTACGTCACACAAAAAAAGCTTTTCTTTTCACCAATTTTTGCGGAATCAAAGTTTATCTGCCAAAAGAGATGAACATGGATTCTTGTAATCATATACATTATTTTCATGATTGGGCATCATAAAAACATTTTTTTCCATTGGGATACAAGATATTGATGCTTTGGTTTAACAAGAAAAGCTTTTCTTTCTACCATTTTTCATATAATTAAAGTTATCTCCCAAAAGATATGAACATGGATTCTCATAGTTGTATCCATTGTTTCTTGATTGGGCATCATAAGCATATTCTCCTTATTGAGATACATGGTATTAATGCTTTGGTTTCACAAGAAAAGTTTTTTTTTCCAACAATTTTTATAAAACTGAAGCTCTTCTGCAAAAAAGGATGAACATAGATGCTTTGGTTTAATAAGAAAAGCTTTTCTTTCTACCATTTTTCACATAATTAAAGTTATCTCCCAAAAGACATGAACATGGATTCTCATAGTTGTATCCATTGTTTCTTGATTGGGCATCATAAGCATATTCTCCTTATTGAGATACATGGTATTAATGCTTTGGTTTCACAAGAAAAATTTTTCTTTCCAACAATTTTTATAGAACTGAAGCTCTTCTGCAAAAAAGGATGAACATGGATTTTCATAATTATATCCATTCTTTTCTTGATTGGGCATCATAAACATATTCTCCTTATTGGGATACATGATATTAACACTGTGGCTTCACAAGAAAAACTTTTCTTTCCAACATTTTTTGTAGAATTGAAGTTTATCCTCCAAAAGGGATAAACATGGATTTTCATTAATTATATCCATTCTTTTCTTGATTTGCATCATAAACACGTTTGCTTTATTGTGATACATGTTGTTGATGCTTTGGTTTTAACAAGAAAAGCTTTTCTATCCACTGTTTTCCATATACTTAAAGCTTGTCTGTCAAAAGAGAAGAGCATGGATTTTCATAATTATATCCATTCTTTTCATAAATGGGCGAACATTTTCTTCTCATTGCAATACATGATGTTGATGCTTTACTTTAACAAGGAAAGCTTCTCTTTCCACCAATTTTCTTACAATCAAAGTTTATTTGCCAAAAGAGACAAACATGGAGTTTCATAATTATATCCCTTTCTCTGCATGAATAGGCACCATAGTAAACACATTTTCCTCATTGGGATACATAACATTGATTCTTTAGTTTAATAGGAAAAGCTTTTATCTCTGCCACTTTTCTTAGAATCAAAGTTTATCTGCCGAAAGAGACGTACATGGATTTTCACAATTATATCTATTCTTTTGTTGATTTAACATCATGAACACATTATCCCTCATAGGGATACAAGATATTAATGCTTTTCATTAACAAGAAAGGCTTTTCTTTCCATGATTTTTGGAGAATCAATGTTCATCTGCTAAAAAAGACAAACATGGATTTTCATAATTATATCCATTGTTTTTGTGCTTGGGTCTCATAAACATATTCTCCTTATTGGGATACATGGCATTGATCCTTTGGTTTCACAAGAAAACCCTTTTTTTCCACCATTTTCTTTGAAATCATAGTTCATTCACTAAAAATGATGAACATGGATTCCTATTATAGTGTCTATTATTTTCATGATTGGGCATCATAAGCACATTCTCCTCATTAGGATACATGATATTAATGCTTTGGATTCGTAAAAAAGGCTTTTTTTTTCCAACACTTTCTATAAAACTGAAGTTTGCCTACCATGAAAGACGAACATGGATTTTTATAATTATACCTATTCTTTCTTTGGATAGGGCATCATGAAGATAATCTACTCATTTGGATACATGATACTGATGTTTTGGTTTAATAAGAAAGGTTTTTCTTTCTACCATTCTTTGTAGAATTAAAGTTCAACTGTTAAGAGAGACAAACATGGATTTTCGTAATTATATCCATTCTTTTCATGATTGGGCACCATAAAACACATTCTCCTCCTTGGGATGCATGACATTGATGCTTTGGCTTAACAAAAAAAGCTTTTCTTTCTACCATTTTCCATAGAATTATAGTTCATCCACTGAAAGGGATGAACATGGATTTTTGTAATTATATCCATTCTTTTCTTGTTTGGGCATCATAAATAAATTCTCCTTATTGGGATACATGATATTGACGCTTTGGTTTAATAAGAAAATCTTTTCCTTCCACCATTTTCCATAGAATCAAAGTTCCTCCACCAAAAGTGATGAACATGGATTTTCATAATTATATCCACTCTTTTCATTGTAGGGCATCATAAACAAATTCTCCTTATTGGGATACATGACATTGATGCTTTGGTAACAAGAAAAGGTTTTCATTCCACCATTTTCCTTATAATCAAAATTTGTCTGCTAGAAGTGATGAACATGCATTCTCGTAATTATATCAATTTTTTTCTTGATTGGGTGTCATAAACATATTATCCTCACTAGGATACATGATATTAATGCTTTTGTTTCACAATAAAAACTTTTCTTTCCAGCACTTTTCGCAGAATTAAAGGTCGTCCACTAAAAGGGACAAACATTGATTTTCGTAATTATAATCATTGTTTTCATGATTTGGTATAATAAATACATTCTCATCTTGGGATACATGATATAATGGTTTGTTTTCACAAGAAAAGCTTTTCTTTCCAACATTTTTTGTAAAATCTAAGTTCAACTATCAAAAGAGACAGACATCGATTTTCATAGCTATATACATTTTTTTCTTAATTAGGCATCATAAACACTTTCTGCTCATTAGGATAAATGATATTTATGCTTTCGTTTAGTAAGAATATCTTTTTCTTCCTCCATTTTTTTGCAAAATTAAAGTTCATCTACCAAAAGAGACGAACATGAATTTTCATAATTATATCCATTCTTGCCATGATCAGGCATCTTAAATACACTCTTCTCATTAGGATACATGAAATTGATGCTTTGGCTTAACAAGAAAAGCATTTCATTTCTTTTATTTTCTTTGGAATCATAGTTTGTTGAAAAATGAGGTGAATATGGATTTTTGCAATTATATCCACTTTTTTCATGATTGGTCATCAAAAATGCATTCTCCACATTAGGATACATGACATTGATGATTTGCATTAACAAGGAAAGCTTTTCTTTCCACCATTTTTTAGAGAATCAAAGCTAATTCACCAAATAAGATAATCATGGATTTTTGTAATTTTATCTGGATTAGGCATCGTAAATGCATTCTCCTCATTCGGATACATGATTTAATGCTTTGGTTTAACAAGAAAAGCTTTTTTCTTTCTACATTTTTGTGGAATCCAAGTTTCTTTGCCAAGAAGAATGAACATGGATTTTTGTAATTATATACATTCTTTTCAGATTGGGCATCATAAACACACCTGCCTTATTGTGATACATGATATCGATGCTTTAATTTTTACAGAAAAAGCTATTCTATCCATTGTTCTTCCTAGAATCAAAGTTCGTCTACCAAAAGAGTTGACCATGGATTTTTGTAATTATATCTACTCATTTCATGATTAGGCATCATAAACACATTCTTCTCATTGCAATTCATGATATTGATGCTTTGCTTTAACAAGAAAAGCCTCTCTTTCTATCAATTTTCATTGAATCAAAGTTCATCTGCCAAAAGAGACAAACATGGAGTTTCATAATTTTATCCATTCTTTACATGAAAGGGCATCATAAGCACATTTTCCTTATTGGGATGCATGAGATTGATGCTTTGGTTTAGCAAGGATAGCTTTTTTCTGCTATTTTCTTTAAAATCATAATTCATTTGCCAAAAGAGATGTATGTGGATTCTTATAATTATATCTATTCTTTTCTTCATTAGGCATCATGAACACAGTCTTCTCATTGGGATACATGATCTTGATGCTTTGTATCATACAAAGAAAGCTTTTCATTCCATCATTTTTTGGAGAATTTAAGTTCATCTACCAAAAGGGACAAACTTGGATTTTCATAATTATATCCATTCTTTTCATGATTGGGCATTATGAACACATTCTCCTTACTAGGATACATGGTATTGATGCTTTGGTTTTACAAGAAAACCTTTTCCTTCTACTATCTTTTGTAAAATTAAAGTTCATCTGCCAAAGAAGATAAACTTGGATTTTCATAATCATATCCATTCTTCTCGTTATTAGGCATTAGAAAGACATTTTCCTCATTAGGATATATGAGAATCTTTTTATTCCACCATTTTTCTTAGAATAATATATTATTTGTAACAAAAGATGAACATGGATTTTTGTAATTATATCTATTCATTTCATGATTATGCATCGTAAACACATTTTTCTCATTATGATACATGATATTGATGCCTTGATTTAAGAAGAAAATATTATCTTTCCCCATTTTTTATAAAATCAAAGTTCGCCTGCCAAAAAAGATGAACATGGATTTTCGTAATCACGTCCATTCTTCTCATGATTAGGCATCATAAACACATCCTCTTAATTGGGATACAAGATATTGATGCTATGGTTTTGCAGGAAAAGCTTTTTTACAAGCATTTTTCGTAGAATCAATATTCATCAGCCAAAAGATCCGAATAAGGATTTTTGTAATTACATCCATTCTTTTCATGATTGGGCATATAAACACATTCTCCTCGTTGGGATACATGATATTGATGTTTTGATTTGACAAGAAAAACTTTTCTTTTCACCATTTTTGTAGAATCAAAGTTCATCCACCAAAAGAGACAAACATGAATTTTCATAATTGTACACATTCTTTTCATGATTGAGCATCATAAAAACATTCTCCTTATTAGGATATAATATATTGATGCTTTGGTTTAAGAAGAAAAGCATTTTCGACCATTTTCCTTAGAATCATAGTTGGTCTGCCAGAAAAGGGGAACGGGTATTCTAGTGATTATATCTATTCTTTTCTTGATTGAGCATCATAAAGACATTCTCCACGATGGGATACATGATGTTGATGTTTTACTTTCAGAAGAAAACTTTT
Organism: Adansonia rubrostipa; assembly: GCA_038381775.1. NCBI lineage: Eukaryota > Viridiplantae > Streptophyta > Magnoliopsida > Malvales > Malvaceae > Adansonia > Adansonia rubrostipa. Next base: position 8,412,960 of record JBBYHM010000020.1, on the reverse strand, counting down.
TTTTTCTAAAATTCTCTTTGGAATCAATATTTGTCACCAATAGACACGAGTACGGATTTTCATAATTATTTCTATTCTTTTCTTGACTAGGCATGATAAAAACAATTTCCTCATTGGGATGCATGATTCTGATGCTCGGTTTAACAAGAAAAGCTTTTCTTTCCACTATTTATCATAAAATCAAAGTTCATCCACCAAATGAGATAACATCAATTTTCATAATTATATCCATTTTTTTCATGATTGGGAATCATAGACACATTCTCCTTACTTTGATACATGATAATGATACTTTAGTTTAACAAGAAAAGCTATTATTTCTGTCATTTTCCTTTGAATCATTATCATCAGCCAAAAGAGATAAACATAGATTTTCATAACTACATCCTTTCTCTTCATAATTGGGCAACATAAACACATTCTTCTCATTGGGATACATGATATTAGTGCCTTGATTTCACAAGTAAAGCTTTTCTTTCTAACATTTTTCGTGGAATCAAAGTTTGTCTGCAAAAAGACATGAACATGGATTTTCATAATTATACCCATTTTTTTCTTGGTTGGGCATCATAAACACATTCTCTTTGCTGGGATACTTGATATTGATGCTTTGGTTTAATAAGAAAAACTTTTTTTCCCACCCTTTTTGTAAAATCAAAGTTCATCCGCTAAAAGAAATGAGCATAGGTTTTCATACTTATATGCCTTTTTTCCTTGATTGTGGATCATAAACACATTCTTCTTATTAAGATACATGGTACTGATGTTTGGCTTAAGAAGAAAAACTCTTTTTTCCACCATTTTTTGTAAAATCAAAGTTTAACCGCTAAAAGAAACAGACATAAGCTTTTATAATTATATCCATTCTTCTCTTGATTAGGCATCATAAAGACGTTCTCCTTATTTGGATACAAGATATTGACACTTTGATTTAAAATGGAAAGCTTTTCATTTCACCATTTTTCTTAGAATCATAGTTCATCCGTAAAAAGATATGAATATAGACTTTTAAAATTATATCTGTTCTTTTCATGATTGAGCACACAAACACATTCATGTCATCAGGGTACATGATATTGAAGCTTTGGATCAAGAGCAAAAGCTTTTATTTCCCCCATTTTTTGTAGAATCAAAGTTCATCTGCCAAAAGAAATGAACATGGATATTTGTAATCATATCCATTCTTCTCATGACTGGGCATCATAAACTTATCCTTTTTATAAGGATACACGATATTAATGCTATTGTTTTGTAGGAAAAGCTTTTTTTCCACCATATTTCTTAGAATCAGTGTTCGTTCACCAAAAGAGATGAACAACAAATTTTGTAATTATATCCATTCTTTTCATGATTAAGAATCATAAACACATTCTCTTCATTTGGATACATGACAGTGATACTTTAGTTTAACAATAAAAGCTATTATTTCCACCATTTTTCCTTTGAATCCTTGTTCAACTGCCAAAAAAGATGAACAGTAACTACATCTTTTCTTTTCATGATTAGGCAACATTAAGACATTTTCCTCGTTAGGATACATGATATTAATGCTTTGGTTCTGCAAGTAAAGCTTTCTTTCCAACATTTTTACTAGAATTAAAGTTCATTTCCAAGAAGAGATGAACATGGATTTTTATAATTATACCCATTCTTCTTTTGATTGGGCATCATAAACCCATTTTCCCTGCTAGGATGATATTGATGCTTTGGTTCAAGAAGAAAAACTATTTATGATTACATCTACTATTTTTATGATTAGGCATCATGAAAACATTCTTCTTATTAGGATACAAGATATTAATGCTTTGCTCTGAAAGTAAAGCTTTTCCTTCCAACATTTTTTTGTTGAATCAAAGTTCATTCATAAAAAGAGACAAACATGGATTTTCATAATTATCTCTATTCTTTTCTTGATTAAGTATTATAAACACATTCTCCACATTTGGATACATGATATTTACACTTTGGTTTAACAAGAAAAGTTTTTCTTCCTAACATTTTTTTTAGAATCAAAGTTCATCCGTCAAAAGAGATGAACTCAGATTTTCATAGTTATATCCATTTTTTCTTGATTGGGCATCATAAACATATTCTCTTCATTAGGACACAAGATACTAATCCTTTGGTTTAAGAAGAAAAGCTTTTCCTGCCATAATTTTCCTTGGAATCATAGTTCATCCATCAAAAGAGGTGAACATAGATTTTTGTAATTATATTCACTCTTTTCATGATTGGGCATCATAAAACAAGTTTTACACCTTGGGATACATGACATTGATGCTTTGATGTGACAAGAAAAGCTTTTCTTTCTATTATTTTCCTTAGAATCATAGTTTATTTGTGAAAAGTGATGAACACAGATTCTCATAATTATAACCATTTTTCTTGATTTGGCTTCATAAACACATTTTCCTCATTGGTATACATGATATTGATGCTTTGGTTTCATAGGAAAAGCTTTTCTTCTAACATTTTTTATAGAATCACAATTCATGTGGCAAAAGAGAAGAACTTAGACTTTCATAATTATGTCTATTTTTTTATTGGAAATCATAAGCACATTCTCCTCATTGAGATATATGATATTGATGCTTAAGTTTAGCAAAAAAAGCTTTTCTTTCAACCATTTTTCACATAATCAATGTTCGTCAAGAAAAAGAGATGAACATGGACTTTCATAATTATATCCATTCTTCTTATAACTGGGCATCATAAACATATCCTTCTAATTGGGATGCGTGATATTAATGCTATAGCTTTGGAAGAAAAGGTTTTTTCCATCATTTTTTGTAGAATCAATGTTCGTCTGCCAAAACAGACAAACAAAGATTTTCATAATTATATCTATTTTTTTCATGATTAAGCATCATAAACACATTCTACCCATTAGGATACAAGGTATTAATGCTTTAGTTTGCCAGGAAAAGCTTTTCTTTCCACTATTTCTATAGATTCAAAGTTCATCTACCAAAAAAGATGAACATAGATTTTCATAATTGTATCCATTCTTTTCATGGTTGGAAATCATAAACACATTCTCCTCATTGGAATACAAGATATTGATGCTTTGGTTTAAGAAGAAAAGGTTTTTTCCACCATTTTCCTTAGAATCATAATTGGTTTACCAAAAAAGATGAATAAGGATTATAGTGATTATATCCATTCTTTTCATGATTTGGCATCATAAACATATTCTTCTTGTTAGGATACATGATGTTGATGCTTTATTTCTGAAAGAAAAGTTTTTTTCTAAAATTTTCTTTAGAATCAAAGTTCGCCTGCCAAAAGACATAAACATGGATTTTTCATAATTTTATCTATTCATTTGTTAATTGGGCTTCATAGACATAATCTCCTGAATAGAATGCGTGATAATGATACTTTGGTTCTGTAGAATCAAAGTTCATCTGCCAAATAAGTTGAACTTTGATTTTCATAATTATATCCATTCTTTCCATGATTAGGAATCATAAGTGCATTATTCTCATTTGGACACATAGCAGTTTAACAAGAAAAGCTATTCTTTTTGCCATTTTCCTTTGAATCATTGTTCATTTGCTAAAAAAGATGAACATGGATTTTGTAACTACATCATTTCCTTTCAAGATTAGGCAACATTTACACATTCTCCTTGTCAGGATACATGATATTACTGCTTTGGTTTAGCAAGTAAAGCTTTTCTTTCCAACATTTTTTGTAGAATTAAAGTACGTTTGCAAAAAGAGATGATTGATTTTCGTAACTATATCCATTCTTTTCCTGATTGGGCATCATAAATACCTTTTCTTCGCTGGGATACATGATATTGATGCTTTGGTTTAAGAAGAAAAGCTTTTCTTTTCACCATTTTTTTGGTAAAATAAAAGTTCATTTGCCAAAATAATGAGCATAGGTTTTCATAATTATATCCATTTTTTTCTTGATTGGCATCATAAACACATTCTCTTCGCTAAGATACATGATACTGATGCTTTGGTTTAAGAAGAAAAAGTTTTTTTTCACCATTTTTTGTAAAATCAAAGTTTATCCAGTAAAAACAATAAACATAAGTTTTTCTAATTATATCCATTCTTCTCTTGATTGGGTATCATAAAGACATTCTCGTCATTAGGATACAAGATAATGACACTTTGGTTTAAAATGAGAAGCTTTTCATTCTACCATTTTCCCTAGAATCATAGTCCGTTTGCAAAAAGAGATGAACATAGGTTTCATAATTATATCCATTCTTTTCATGATTAGGCATCATAAGTACATTCTCCTTATTAGGATACATGATATTAAGGGTTTTTTTCCATCATTTTGCATACAATCATGGTTCATCTGCCAAAAAAGACTAAAATATATCCATTCTTCTCATTATTGAGTATCATAAACACATTTTCCTAATTAGGATACATGATATTGATGCTTTGGTTTTACAAGAAAATCTTTTCTTTCCATTATTTCTTGTAGAATCGATGTTCGTTTGCCAAAAGAATTGAATGCAAATTTCATATTTATATCCATTCTTTTCATGATTGGGAATCATAAACACATTATCCTCATTGGAATACATGATATTAATGTTTTGATTTAAAGGAAAGGCTTTTCCTTTTATCATTTTTTTGTAGAATCAAAGTTCATCCACTAAAAGAGAGAAATATTGATTTTCATAATTATATCCATTCTTTTCATGATTACGCATTATAAACATATTCTCCTCATAGGGATATAAGATATTAAGGCTTTGGTTTAAAAGAAAAGCCTTAGAGTCATAGTTTGTTTACCAAAAAAGGCAAACATGGATTCTTGTAATTATATCCATTATTTTCTTGGTTAGGCATCATAAAGACATTCTCCTCATTAGGATACATGATGTTAGTGCTTCGCTTTTAGCATAAAAGCTTTTTTTCCAACATTGTTTGATCGGATTAAAGTTTGTTTGCCAAATGACATGAGTACAAATTTTCATAATTATATCCATTCTTTTCTTGATTGGGCATTACAAACACGATCACCTTATATGGATACATGGTATTGACGCTTTGGATTAATAGGAAAAGCTTTTCTTTCTACCATTTTTTGTAGAATCAAAGTTCATCCACCAAATTAGATGAACATGGATTTTCATAATATATCTATTCTTTCATGATTGGGAATCATAAACACATCCTCCTCATTTGGATACATAACAATGATACTTTGGTTTAGCAAGAAAAGCTATTCTTTTCACCATTTTTTTCGAATCATAGTTTATCAGCCAAAAGAGATGAACATGGATTTTCATAATTACATCTATTATTTTTATGATTAGGTATCATAAGCACATTCTCCTCATAGGATACATGATATTTATGCTTTGTCTTTGCAAGCAAAGCTTTTCTTTCCAATATTTTTCATAAAATCAAAGTTCGTTCATAAAAAGAGATAAACATGGATTTTTGTAATTATATTCGATCTTTTCTTGAGTAAGCATCATAAACACATTCTCCTCATTTGGGTACCTGATATTGATGCTTTAGTCTAACATGAAAAGCTTTTTGTTCTAACATTGTTTTTAGAATCAAAGTTTGTCCCTTAAAAGGGATGAACTTGGATTTTCATTGTTACATATATATTTTTTCTTAATTGGGCATCATAAACACATTCTCTTCATTGGGATACAAGATATTGATGCCTTGGTTTAAGAATAAAAACTTCTCGGGCCACCTTTTTCCTCGAAATCATAGTTCATCCACTAAAAGAACAAACGTGGATTTTTGTAATTATGTCAACTCTTTTCATGATTGGGGATCATGAAAGATATTCTATTCCTTAAGATACATGACATTAATGCTTTGCTATGACAAGAAAAGCTTTTCTTTTCACCATTTTCCTTAGAATCATAGTTTGTCTGCCAAAAATGATGAACATGGATTCTCATAGTTATATCCATTTTTTTCTCGATTTGGCTTCATAAACACATTCTCCTCATTGTAATACATGATATTGATGCTTTGTTTTTTTATAGGAAAAAGCTTTTATTTCCAACATTTTTTATAGAATCAAAATTCTTTGTCCAAAAGAGATGAACTTGGATTTTCATGATTATATCTATTCTTTTCTTGATTGGACGTCATAAACACATTCTCCTTGTTGGGATATATGACATTGATGCTTTGGTTTGTCAAGAAAAGTTTTTTGTCCACCATTTTTTGCAAAATCCAAGTTCATCGACAAAAAGAGACGAACATGGATTTTCATAATTATATCCATTATTTGCATGATTAGGCATCATAAACATATTCTCATCCTTGGGATACTTGACATTGATGCTTTGGTTAAGCAAGAAAAGCTTTTTTTTCCATCCTTTCATGTAGAATCAAAGTTCATCTACTAAAAGAGAACATGGGTTTACATAATTATATCCATTCTTTTCATGATTGGGTATTATAAATACATTCTCCTTATTGAGATTCATGGCATTGATTCTTTAGTTTAACATGAAAAGCTTTTCTTGCTACCATTTTCCCTATAATCATAGTTTGTCTACCAAAAAAGACAAACATGGATTCTTGTTGTTATATCCATTCTTTTTTTTATTGGCATCATAAACATATTTTCCTCAATGGGATACATTATATTGATGTTTTCGGTTTTGCATGAAAAGCTTTTCTTTCCAACATTTTCTATAGAATGAAATTTGTCTGCCAAAAGGGACGAACATGGATTTTCATAATTATATCCATTCTTTCCTAATTGGGCATCATAAACATATTCTCCACATTGTGATATATGATATTGATGCTTTGGTTTATCAAGAAAAGCTTTTATTTCCATCATTTTTGGTAGAATCAAAGTTTGTTCACCAAAAGAGCCAAACATGGACTTTCATAAAAACATTGATTTTTTTCATTATTGGCCATTATAAACATATTCTCCTCATTGGGATACATGATATTGATGCTTTAGTTTCGTAAGAAAAGCTTTTCTTTCTAACATTTTCCATTGAATCGAAGTTCATCTGCCAAAACAGATGAACATGGATTTTCATAATTATACCCATTCTATTCTTGATTGGGCATTATAAAGGCATTCTCCTCGTTGGGATACATGATATTAATGCTTTGGTTTAATAAAAAAAGCTTTTATTTCCACCATTTTTCATAAAATTAAAGTTCATATGCCAAAAAAGATAAACATGGATTCTTGTAATTATATCAATTCTTTTCATGATTAGGCATCATTATCACATTCTTCTCAGTGGAATACATGATATTAATGCTTTGGTTTAACAAGAAAATAAGGTGCCACATTATGGTTGGTGTATCAAGAAAATGATGTGTCTTATGATAAAAGGCTAAAAGAGTCAACTTGGTGTGTTATGCGCTTGATAAGGATGATCCTTGAAGATTCTTAAGGTTTTCTCAAGCTAGAAAAACAGTACCATCCAAATTAGGAATGTTTTGGTATGCAGATTATTAATTAATCCCAAGGCTCCCAGTTTCATGTTTTTTAAAAATATTATTCCTTATCTTTCAAGTAAATTAATTCCATTAAGTTTTATTTTCTTTGTGAGCAAGCAATAACTTAATTAATTATTTAGGATTTAGTTTCCTTTTCTTGTAAATGCCCTTGCCTAAATCCTTTATTATAAAAAGGGGAGTTTATGCTTGTTTTTCAGTCATTCAGAGTTGATCAATAAAGCTTTAGATTATTTTTAGTTTTTTTCCTCTTATTGATTCTTTTTGGTGGTGACTTTATGAGATTTATCTTTTAGGTTTCTTACCCTAAAGAGTGACGTCCAATCCTTGATTATGGCAATGATTCTTATTAACCAATCAAGGTTTATTCCTTCCATCCTTCCAACTTTAAGATTTTAGATTTTTTTATTTCTTTTTCTTCTACTTTCGTTTTGAACCATTAGCGATTTGTTTCAATTAAGCTCTATTCCTTTAAGGTTTTATTTCGATTTGGCTCATTAGAAAAGCATTTTCTTCCACCATTTTTTGTAGAATCAAAGTTCATCTGCCAAAAGAGATGAACATGGTTTACCTAATTATATCCCTGTTTTTCATGATTGGGCATCATAAACACATTCTCCTCATTGGGATACATGACATTGATCTTTTGCTTTTCGTAGAATCAAAGTTTATTTGCCAAAAAAGATGGATTTTCATATTTATATCCACTCTTTTCACGATTAGGCATAATAAACACATGTTCTTCATTAGGATACATGATATTATTTCTTTGGTTTGACAAGAAAAGCATTTCTAATCATCATTTTTCATAAAATCAAAGTTCATTCGCCAAAAGTGACAAACAAGGGTTTTTGAAATAATACCTATTCTTTTCTTGATTGGGCATCATAAACATATTCTTCGTATTACAATACATAATATTATTGCTTTGGTTTAACAATAAAAGCTTTTCTATCCATCACCATCCACAGAATCAAAGTTCATCTACCAAAAGAGACAAACAAGGATTTTCATAATTAAATCCATTCTTTTTTTGCTGAGGCATCATAAACATATTCTTCTTATTAGGATATAAGATATGATTGCTTTGGTTTAACGAAAGAAAGCTTTTATATCCATCTTTTTCCATAGAATCTAAGTTTATTTGCCAAAGGAAAAGAACACGGATTCTCATAATTATATCCATTTTTCTCTTAATTAAGGATTATAAACACATTTTTCACATTGGGATACATGATATTGGTGCTTTGGTTTTGCAGGAAAAGCTTTTCTTTCCAACATTTTTTGTAGAATCAAAGTCCTTTTGCCAAAAAAGATGAACATGAATTTGCATAATAATATCTATTCTTTTCTTAATTTGGCATCATAAACACAATCTCCTTATTGGGATACATGATATTAATGCTTTAGTTTAACAAGGAAACCTTTTTTCCAACATTCTTTATAGAATCAAAGCTCGTTTGCCGAAAGAGACAAATATGGATATTTCATAATTATATCCATTCTTTATTTGATTAGGCATCATAAGCACATTCTCCTCTTTGCGATACATGATATTTATGCTTTAGTTTAGTAAGAAAAGCTTTTCTTTCCACCATTTTTTGTAGAATCAATGTTCATCTGCCAAAAGAGATGAACATGGGTTTTCATAATTATATCCATTCTTTTCACGATTAGGCATCATAAACACATTTTCCTCATTGGCATACATGACATTGATGCTTTAGTTTAACAAGAAAAGCTTTTCTTTCCAACATTCTCCTTAGAATCACCATATGTTCATCAGAAAATACGAATGTGGATTATTGTAGTTATATCCTTTCTTTTCTTAATTGGGCATGGTAAACACATTTCCTCATTCGGATAGAAGATGTTTATGCTTTCCTTTGAGAAAAAAAGCTTTTCTTTTTACTTTTTTCCTTAGACTCATAGTGCGTCTGCCAAAAGAGATGAACATGGACTTCCATAGTTATATCCATTTATGCTCTTGATTAGGCATCAGAAACACATTCTCCTCAATGGGGTACATGATATTGATGATTTGGTTTCGCATGAAAAACTTTTCTTTTCAACATTTTGTATAAAATCAAAGTTCGTCTGCCAAAAAGGATAAACATGGATTTTCATAAATATATCTATTCTTTTCTTGATTGGGCATCATAAACATAATCTCCTCATAGGGATACATGATATTAATGCTTTCATTTAATTAAAAAAGATTTCCTTCAATAATTTTTGGTAAAATCAATGTTCATCTACCAAAAAAGATAAAAATGGAATTCCGTAATTATATTCATTCTTTTCATGATTAGGCATCATAAACACATTCTCCTCATTAGGGCACATGACATTGATGCTTTGGTTAACAAGAAAAGTTTTTATTTCCACCATTTTCCTTACAATCATGGTGTATCTACTAAAAAAGATGAACATGGATTCTTGTAATTATATCTATTCTTTTCTTGATTAGGCATCATAAACACATTTTTTTCATTAGGGAAACATGACATCGATGCTTTCGTTTAACATGAAAAGCTCTTATTTCCACCATTTTTTGTAGAATTAGAGTTTGCCTGCCAAAAGAAATGAACATGGATTTTTCATCATTATATCCATTCTTTACATGATTGGGCATCATAAACACATTCTACTCAATGAGATACATGATATTGATGCTTTGGTTTTACAAGAAAAGTTTTTCTTTCCAACATTTTGCATGGAATCAAAGTTTGTTTGCCAAAAGAAACGAGCATTGATTTATATAATTATATCCATTCTTTTCTTGATTGTACATCAAAAACACATTCTCCTCATTGAGATACATAATATTGATGCCTTGGTTTTGCGAGAAAAGCCTTTGTTGCCAACATTTTCTATAGAATCAATGTTCATCTACCAAAAAAGATGAACATGGGCTTCCCTAATTATATCTACTCTTTTCTTGATTTAGCATCATAAATGCAGTCTCTTCATTAGGATAAATGATATTTATGCCTTGCTTTAACATTAAAAGCTTTCTTTTCTACCATTTTAACTAGAATTAAAGTTTAACCACTAAAAAAAATGAACATTGATTTTTGTGATTATATCTATTCTTTTCATGATTGGGCATCATAAACATATTCTTCTCATTGCAATACAAGGTATTGTTGTTTTGGTTTAACAAGAAAAGCACTTTTTTGGGATACATAATATTAATGCTTTTCACAATTGGGCATCATAAACACATTCTCCTCACTGGGATACATAATATCGATGCATGCTCCTCTTTCCATTATTTTTCATAGAAACAAAATTGGTTTACCAAAAGAGGCAAACATGGATTTGCATAATTATATCCATTATTTTCTTGATTGGGCATGATAAACACATTTCCTCATTCGGATACAAGATATCAATGCTTTCATTTAAGAAGAAAAGCTTTTCTTTTATACTTTTTTTCCTTAGACTAATAGTACGTCTTCTAGAAGAGACGAACATGGACTTCCATAGTTATGTCCATTTTTGTTCTTGATTAGGCATCAGAAACACATTCTCCTCAATGGGGTGCATGATATTGATGATTTGTTTTCACATAAAAAACTTTTTTTCCAACATTTTTTATAAAATTAAAATTTCTCTGCCAAAAGAGATGAATATGGATTTTCATAAATATATCTATTCCTTTCTTGATTAGGCATCATAAACACAATCTCCTCATTAGGATACATGATATTGATGCTTTGGTTTAATTAGAAAAGCTTTTCTTCCACCATTTTTAGTAGAATCAATGTTCATCCACCAAAAGAGACAAAAATGGAATTTTGTAACTATATTCATTTTTTTCATGATTGGGCATCATAAACATATTCTTCTCATTGGGGCACATGACATTGATGCTTTGGTTTATAAGAAAGTTTTTATTTCCACCATTTTTCTTGCAATCATGGTGTATTTGCCAAAAAAGATGAACCTAGGTTCTTTTAATTATATCCATTCTTTTATTGATTGGGCATCAGAAACACATTCTCCTCAATGGGGTAGTGATATTGATGATTTGATTTTGCATGAAAAATGTTTCTTTCCAACATTTTCTATAAATCAATGTTCGTCTGCAAAAAACATAAACATGGATTTTCATAAATATATCTATTATTTTCTTGATTAGGCATTATAAACACAATCTCCTCATTGGGATACATGATATTAATGCTTTCATTTAATCAAAAAAGCTTTCCTTCCACCATTTTTGGTAAATCAATGTTTATCTACCAAAAGAGAGGAAAATGGAATTTCATAATTATATTCATTATTTCCATTATTGGGCATCATAAATGCATTTTCCTTATTAGGGCACATCACATTGACGCTTTGGTTTGCAAGAAAAGTTTTTTATTTCCACTAATTTCTTACAACCATGGTGTATCTACCAAAAATGACGAACATGGATTCTTATAATTTATCCATTTTTTTCTTGATTAGGCATCATAAACATATTCTCCTTATTGGGGATACATGATATCGATGCTTTGGCTTAATAATAAAGCTCTTCTTTCCACCATTTTTCTTAGAATCAGAGTTTGCTCGCTAAAGAAACAAACATGGATTTTCGTCATTATATCTATTCTTTTCATTATTAAGCACCATAAGCACATTCTCCTCAATGGGATACATGATATTAATGCTTTGGTTTCGCAAGAAAAGTTTTTTTCCAAGATTTTTTGTGGAATCAAAGTTCATCTACCAAAAGGAACGAGGATGGATTTTTATAATTATATCCATTATTTTCTTGACTGGGCATCATAAACACATTCTCCTCGTTAAGATACATGATATTGATGCTTTGGTTTTATAAGAAAAGCTTTTCTTTCCAATTTTTTTTGTAGAATCAAAGTTTATCTACCAAAAGTGATGAACATGGGTTTTCCTAATTATATCTACTCTTTTCTTGATTCAGCATCATAAACACAATCTTTCATTAGAATAAATGATATTTATGCCTTGCTTTAACAATAAAAGCTTTTTTTTCACCATTTTAACTAGAATTAAAGTTCAACTGCCAAAAGAAAGGAACATTGATTTTTGAGATTATATATATTCTTTTCATGATTAGGCATTATAAACACATTCTTCTCATTACAATGTAAGGTATTGATGTTTTGGTTTAACAAGAAAAGCTCTTCTTTGGGATACCTAATGTAGATGCTTTTCACAATTAGGTATCATAAATGCATTCTTCTCACTGGGATACATGATATTGATGCATGCTTCTCTTTCCACTATTTTTCATAGAATCAAAGTTTGTATGCCAAAAGACGTGAATGTGGATTTGCATAATTATATCCATTCTTTTCTTAATTAGGCATGATAAGCACATTTCCTCATTCAAATACAAGATATTGGCGCTTTTATTTAAGAAGAAAAGCTTTTCCTTTTATGTTTTTCCTTAGACTTATAGTATGTCTGCCAAAAGAGATGAACATGGACTTTTGTAGTTATATCCATTTTTATTCCTGATTAGGCATCAGAAACACATTCTCCTCGATACGGCACATGATATTGATGATTTGGTTTCGTATGAAAAACTATTATTTCCAATATTTTTTATAAAATCAAAGTTTATCTGCCAAAAGAGATGAACATGGATTTTCATAAATATATCTATTGTTTTCTTGATTGGGCATCATAAAAATAATCTCTTCATTAGGATACATGATATTAATGCTTTCATTTAATCAAAAAGGCTTTTTTTCCACCATTTTTGGTAAAATCAATGTTCATCCGCCAAAAAAGATGAAAATGGAATTTTGTAATTATATTCATTCTTTTCGTGATTGGCCATCATAAATACATTCTCCTCATTAAGGCAAATGACATTGATGTTGGTTAACAAGAAATGTTTTTATTTCCACCATTTTCCTTACAATCATGGTGTATCTTCCAAAAAAGATGAACATGGATTCTGGTATTTATCTCTATTCTTTTCTTGATTAAGCATCATAAACACATTCTCCCCATTAGGGATCATGATATCGATGCTTTGGTTTAACAAGAAAGGCTCTTCTTTCCATCATTTTTGATAAAATCAAATTTTGCCTGCCAAAAGAGATGAATGGATATTCATCATTATATTCATTTTTTTAAGATTGGGCACCATAAACACATTCTCCTCAATAGGATACATAATATTGATGCTCTGGTTTCGAAAGAATAGTTTTTCTTTCTAATATTTTCCATGGAATCAAAGTTTGTCTGCCAAAAGAGATGAGCATGGATTTTTATAATTATATCCATTCTTTTCTTGATTGGGCATCATAAACACATTCTCTTCATTGATATACATGATATTGATGCTTTGGTTTTAAGAGAAAAGCTTTTCTTTTCAACTTTTTCTGTAGAATCAAGGTTCATCTACCAAAAGAGACGAACATGGGTTTTCTAATTATATCTACTCTTTTCTTGATTCAGCATCATAAATGCATTCTCCTCATTAGTATACATGATATTCATGTCTTGCTTTAACAATAAAAGCTTTTTTCCACTATTTTAACTAGAATCAAAGTTCAATCGCAAAAAGAAACGAACATTAATTCTTGTGATTATATCTATTCTTTTCATGATTGGGCATCATAAACACATTATTCTCATTGCAATACAAGGTACTGATGATTTAGTTTAACAAGAAAAGCTCTTCCTAGGGATGCATAATATTAATGCTTTTCACGATTGGGCATCATAAACATATTCTCCTCATTGGGATACATGATATCGATGCAAGCTTTTCTTTCCACTATTTTTCATAGAATTGAAGTTTGTTTACCAAAAGAAGAGAATATGGATTTGCATACTTATATCCATTCTTTTCTTGCATGATAAACACATTTCCTTATTTGGTTACAAGATATTGATGGTTTCATTTAAGAAAAAAAGCTTTTCTTTCTATTTTTTTCCTTAGACTTATAGTATGTCAGCCAAAAACGGCGAGCATGGACTCCCATGGTTATATCCATTTTTGTTCTTGATATGGCATTAGAAACACATTCTCCTTAATGGGGTACATGATATTATGATTAGGTTTCATACAAAAAACTTTTCCTTCCAACATTTTTTATAAAATTAAAATTTATCTGCTAAAAGAAGTAAACATGGATTTTCATAAATATATCGATTTTTTTCATTATTGGGCATCATAAACATAATCTTCTTACTAGGATACATGCTATTGACTCTTTGATTTAATTAGAAAACTTTTCCTTCCACCTTTTTTGGTAAAATTAATATTTATCCACTAAAAGAGATGAAAATGGAAATTTGTAATTATATTCATTTTTTTCATAATTGGGCATCATAAACACATTCTCCTTATTAGGCACATGACATTGATGCTTTAGTTTAATCAAAAAAGTTTTATTTCCATCATTTTCCTTACAATCATAGTGTGTCTGCCAAAAAAATATGAATTTGGATTCTTGTGATTATAGCCATTTTTTCTTAATTAGGCATCATAAACACATTCTCCTTATTGGGATACATGATATTAATGCTTTGGTTTCACAAGAAAAGCTTTCCTTTTCAACATTTTATATAGAATCGAAGTTCTTTGGCAAAAAAAAAAAACTTGGATTTTCATAATTATTCCACTCTTCCCTTGATTGGGTGCCATAAACACTTTCTTCTAATTAGAATACATGATATTGATGCTTTGGTTTAGCAAGAAATGCTTTTCTTTCCACCATTTTTTGTATAATCAAAGTTTATCCGCTAAAAGAGATGAAATGGATTTTCGTAATTATATCCATTCTTTTCATGATTAGGCATCACAAATACATTCTCCTCATTGGCATACATGACATTGATGCTTTGATTTAATAAGAAAAACCTTTTTTTCCACCTTTTTCCTTAGAATCATAATGCATATGCCAAAAGAGATGAACATGGATTCTTGTAATTATATCCATTCTTTTCATGATTGGGCACGATAAACACATTCCTCTCGTTGTGGCGCATGATATTAATGCTTTGGTTTAACAAGAAAAGCTCTTTTTCACCATTTTTGTAGAATCAAAGTTTGTTCAACAAAATAGACAAACATGGATTTTCGTCATTATTTCCATTCTTTCTATGATTTGGTATCATAAACACATTCTCCTAATTGGGATACATGAAATTGAGGCTTTGGTTTAATAAGAAAAGCTTTCTACTCCACCATTTTTTGTAGAATCAAAATTCATTCACCAAAAGAGACGAACATTGATTTTCATAATTATATCCATTCTTTTCATGATTGGTCAAGATATACCTATTCTCCTCATTAGGATACATGATATTGATGCTTTGGTTTTGTAAGAAAAGCTTTTCTTTTCAACATTTTCTATAGAATCAAAATTTGTCTACCAAAAGAGACGAATATGGATTTTTGCAACTATATCCATTCTTTCCTTGATTGGGCATCATAAACACATTCTTCTCATTGGGATGCATGATAATGATGCTTTGGTTTAGCAAGGAAAGCTTCCCTTTCCATCATTTTCCATAGAATTAAAGTTTGTCCACCTAAAAAGATGAACATGGATTTTCATAATTATATCTATTCTTTTCATGATTGGACATAATAAACATATTCTTCTCATTGTGCATAATATTACTACTTTGCTTTACAAAAAAAGCTCTTTTTTCTATCATTTTCCATGGAATCAAAGTTTGTTTGCCAAAGAGGTGAACAAGGATTTTTATCATTATATCTATCCAATTCATGATTAGGCATCATAAACACATTCTCTTCATTGGGATACATGATATTGATGCTTTGGTTTCACAAGAAAAGCTTTTCATTTCAATATTTTCTATGGAATCAAAGTTTATTTGCCAAAAAAGATAAGCATGGATTTTCATAATTATATCCATTCTTCTCTTGATTAGGCATTATAAAGACATTTTTCTCATTACGATACATGATATAAACGCTTTGGCTCTACAAGAAAAGCTTTTCTTTCCAATATTTTCTATAAAATCAAAGTTCATCTACCAAAAGAGAGGAAGATGGATTTTCATTATTATATCTATTCTTTTCTTGATTGGGCATCATAAACACATTCTCCTTATTAGGATACATAATATTAATGCTTTAGCTTCGTAAAAAAAGCTTTACTAACATTTTTTATAGAATCAAAGTTCTTTTGTCAAAGCAGAGGAACATGGATTTTTATTATCATATCCATTCTTTTTGTAATTAGGCATCATAAACACATTCTCCTCATTAGAATACATGGTTTGGTTTAATAAGAATAGCTTTTCATTTCATCATTTTCCATAGAATTAAAACTCGTTTGCATAAAGAGATGAGCATGAACTTTTGTAATTATATTGATTTTTTCATGATTGGGCATTATAAATATATTCTCCTCATTGGGATACAAGATATTGATGCTTTGGTTTAACAAGAAAAACATTTCATTTTGCCATTTTTTCTTGATTAGAAGTTTATCTACCAAAGACACAGACACAGATTTTCATAATTATATCCATTCTTTTCTTGATTACGCATGATAAATTTATTCTTGTCATTCAGATACAAGATATTGATGCTTTGGTTAAAGAACAAAAGCTTTTCTATCCATTTTTTTCCTTAGAGTCATAGTTCATCTGCTAAAAAAGATGAACCTGGATTTTCGTAATTATATCAATTTTTTTTTAATTTGGCATTATAAACACATTCTCCTCATAGAGATACATGGTATTGATGCTTTGCTTTCATAAAAAAAGCTTTTCTTTCAAACTTTTTTAATAAAATCATAGTTCATCTGCCAAAAAAAAAGAATGTGGATTTTCACAATTATATCCATTCCTCCCTTGATTGGTATCATGAACACATTTCCCTTATTGGGATACATGACAATGATGCTTTTGTTTACTAAAAAAGCTTTTTTTTCTACCATTTTTCATAGATTCAAAGTTTATCCATCAAAAGAGACAAACACTGAATTATATAATTTTATCTATTTTTCTCATAATTAGGCATAATAAACATATTCTTCTTATTGCAAAACAATATGTTATAGCTTTGGTTTAACAAGAAAAGCACTTCTGACTAGCATTTTCCCTAGAATTAAAGTTTGTTCACCAGAAGAGATAAGCATGGATTTTCATAATTATATCCATTCTTTTCTTGATTGGGCATCATAAACACATTCACCTCATTGGGACACACATTATTGAAGCTTTGGTTTAACAAGAAAAGCTTTTTGCTCCACCATTTTTTTGTAGAATCAAAGTTCATTCACCAAAATAGTTGAACATGGATTTCATAATTATGCCTATTCTTGTCATGACTGGACATGATAAACCTATTCTCCTCATTGGGATTTAGGATATTATCACTTTGGTTTTGTAAGAAAAGGTTTTCTTTTCAACATTTTTTGTAGAACCAAAGTTTGTCTGCCAAAAGAGATGAATGTGGATTTTCACAACTACATCCATTCTTCCCTTGATTGGGCATTATAAACACATTCTCCTCATTGGGATGCATGACAATAATGCTTTTATTTTACAAGAAAAGCATTTCCTTCCACCATTTTTTGTAGAATCAAAGTTTGTCCATGAAAAGAGATGAACACAGATTTTCATAAATATATCTATTCTTTTCATGATTGGGCATAATATACACATTCTTCTCATTGTGACACAATATGTTAATGCTTTGGTTTAACAATAAAAGCTTTTTTCTCCACCATTTTCCCTAGAATTAAAGTCAGTTCGCCAAAAGAGATGAGCATAAATTTTCATAATTATATCCATGTTTTCTTGATTGGGCATCATAAACACATTCTCCTTATTGGGATACATGACAATAATGCTTTGGTTTAACAAGAAAAGCCTTTCTTTCCACCACTTTCCTTAGAATCATAGTGCATCTACCAAAAGAGATGAACACGGATTCTTGTAATTTTATCCATTCTTTTCATGATTAGGCATGATAAACACATTCCTTTCATTGTAACACATGATATTAATGCTTTGGTTTAACAAGAAAAGCTCTTTCTTCCATCTTTTTTTGTAGAATCAAAGTTTGTTTGCTAAAATAGATGAACATGGATTTTCGTCATTATGTCTATTCCTTTCATGATTGGGTATCATAAACACATTCTCCTAAATGGAATACATGACATTGAAGCTTTGGTTTAACAAGAAAAGCCTTTTGCTCCATATTTTTTGTAGAATCAAAGTTCCTTCACAGAAAGAGACGAAAATGGATTTTCATAATTATGCCCATTTCATGATTAGGTGTGATAAACCCATTCTCTTCATTGGGATACATGATATTTACACTTTAATTTCATAAGAAAAGCTTTTCTTTTCAACATTTTCTATAGAATTAAAGTTTATCTACCAAAAGATATGAATGTTGATTTTCACAACTATATCCATTCTTCCCTTGATTGGGCATCATAAGCACATTCTCGTCATAGGGATGCATGACAATGATACTTTGGTTTTGCAAGAAAAGAATTTTTTCCACCACCTTTTGTAAAATCAAAGTTCATCCACCAAAAGGAATGAACATGGATTTTCATAATTATATCTACTCTTTTCATGATTAGGCATAATAAACACATTTTTTTCATTGTGACACATTATGTTAATGCTTTGGTTTAACAAGAGAAGCTCTTTGCTCCACTATTTTCCCTAAAATCAAAGTTTGTTCACCAAAAGAGATGAGCATGGATTTTCATAATTTTATCCATTTTTTTCTTGATTGGGCATCATAAACACATTCATTGCATTAGGATACATGATATTGATGCTTTGCTTTCATAGGAAAAGCTTTTTTTACTAACATTTTTTATAGAATCAAAGTTCATCTACCAAAAGAGACCAACATGAATTTTCATAATTATATCTGTTATTTTCTTGACCTGGCATCATAAACACATTATCCTCTTTGGGGTATGGGTACATGATATTGATGCTTTGGTTTTGCAAGAAAAGCTTTTCTTTCTAGCATTTCCTGAAAAATTAAAGTTCATTTGCCAAAAGAGACAAACAAGGATTTTCATAATTATGTCCATTCTTTTCTTGATTCGGCATCATAAACACATTCTCTTTACTAAGACAAATGATATTAATGCTTTAGTTTAATAAGAAAAGCTTTTCTTTCAACTGCTAAAAGAGATGGACATGGATTTTCATAATTCTATCCATTCTTTTCTTGAATAGGCATCAAAATCACATTTTTTTCTTTGGGATATAGGATATTGATGCTTTGGTTTCACAAGAAAAACTATTTTTCCAACATTTTTTGTAGAATCAAAGTTTGTCTACCAAAAAAGACAAATGTGGATTTTCAATATTATATCCATTCATCCCTTGATTGGGCATCATAAACACATTCTCCTCATTGGGATATATGATATTGATGCTTTGGCTTAACAAGAAAAGCTTTTCTTTCCTCCACTTTTCATAGAATCAAAGTTCATCTACCAAAGGAGATAAACATTCACTTTGCAATTGTATCTATTCTTTTCACGATTGGGCATTATAAATATATTCATCTCATTTTGTCACATAATATTAATGGTTTGATTTAACAAAAAAGGCTTTTCTTTCAACCATTCTCCGTAGAATTAATGTTCATCCACTAAAAGAGATGAATATGGATTTTGGTAGTTATATCCATTCTTTTCATGATCAGGCATTGTAAACATATTCTCTTCATTTGGATTAAAGACATCAATGCTTTAGCTAAACAAAAAAAACTTTTCTTTCCCCATTTTCCTTGGAATCAAAGTTCAGTTACCAAAAGTCATAAATGTGAATTGCCAAAAATATATCAATTCATTTCTTAATTCGGCTTCATAAACACATTCTCCATATTTGGATAAATGATATTCATGCATTACTTCGAGAAGAAAAGTTTTTCTTTTCACCATTTTTTGCAAAATCAAAGCTCCTCTGCCAAAAGAGACGAACATGGATTTTCATAATTTTATCAATTATTTTCATGATAAGGCATCATAAACACATTCTCCTCCATGGGATATATGATATTGATGCTTTGGCTTAGCAAGAAAACCTTTTCCCTCTACCATTTTTTATGAAATCAAAGTTCATTTACCAAAAAAGTCAAACATGGATTTTCATAGTTATATCTATTCTTTTCATGATTGGGCCGCATAAACATATTCTTTTCATTGTGATACATGATATTTATGCTTTGGTATAACTAGAAAAGTTCTTCCTTCCATTTTTTTCTATAAAAACAAAATTTATTTGCCAAAAGTGATAAACATGGATTTTCATCATTATATCCATTCATTTCATGATTGGGCATCATAAACACATTCTCCTTATTGGGATACAAGATATTGATGCTTTAGTTTCACAAGAAAAGTTTTTCTTTCCAACATTTTCTATGGAAGCAAACTTCATCTACCAAATGAGACCAACATGGATTTTCAAAATTATATCCATTATTTTCTTGATCAGGATCATAAACACATTCTCCTTTTTGGGATGCATGATATTGATGCTTTGGTTTCACAAGAAAAACTTTTTTCCAACATGTTTTGTAAAATCAATGTTCGTCTACATAAGAGATGGACAAGATTTTTATAACTATGTCAATCCTTTTCTTAATTGGGCATCATAAACACGTTCTCCTCACTAAGATACATGATATTAATGCTTTTGTTTAACAAGAAAACCTTTTTTTATCCATTTTTTTGTTGAGTTGAAAGTTTTTTGCCAAAAAAATGAACATAGATTTTCATAATTATATCCATTTTTTTTATTAGGCATCATAAACACATTCTCTTCTTCAGGATACATGATGTGGATGCTTTGGTATAGCAAGAAATGTTTCTCTTTTTTCCATTTTTCATCGAACCAAAATTTGTCCACCAAAAAAGGTAAGCATGGATTTTCATAACTACATCTATTCTTTCCTTGGTTGGGCATCGTAAACACATTCTCTTCATTGCGATACAAGATATGGATGCTTTGGTTTAAGAAGAAAAGCTTTTCTTTCCAACATTTTCTATGGAATCAAACTTTCTCAGCCAAAACAGATGAACAAGGATTTTAATAACTATGTCCATTCTTTTCTTGATTGGGTACCACAAACACATTCTCTTCAGTAGGATACATGGCATTGATGCTTTGGTTTAACAAGAAAAGCTTCTGTTTACATCCATTTTTCATAGAATCAAAGTTTGTTTGCCAAAAGAGATAAACATGGATTTTTGTAATTATATCCATTCCTTTCTTGATTAGGCATCATAAAGATATTCTCTTTTTTGGGATACTTGATATTGATGCTTTAGTTTAACACAAAAAGTTTCACTTTTTACCATTTTCCATAGAATCCAAATTCATTTGCCAAAGGAGGTAAACATGGAATTTTGTAATGGCATCCATTCTTTTCCTAATTGGGCATCATAAACACATTCTCCTTATTGGGATACAAGATATTGATACTTTGGTTTAACAAGAAAAGCTTTTCTTTCCTCCATTTTTTGAAGAATTAAAGTTCATCTAGAGACAAACATGGGTTTTGCAATTATGTCCAGTCTTTTCATGATTAGGTATCATAAATATATTATTCTCATTCCATCACATGATATTGATGCTTTGATTTAACAAGAGAAGCATCTTTTAACCATTTTTGGTAGAATCAAAGTTTATCCTCTACAAGAGACGAACATGGATTTTTATAGTTATATCTATTCTTTTCATGATTGGGCATCATAAACACATTTTTCTCATTGATATTTATGATATTGATGCTTTGCTTTGACAAGAAAAACTTTTTTCCCTTATTTTCCTTCGAATCAAAGTTTATGTGCCAAAAGTGCTGAACACGGATTCTAAAAAATATATCCATTTTTCTTGATTTGGTATTATCAACACATTCTTCTCATTGGGATGCTTGATATTAATGCTTTGCTTTGAGAAGAAAGGTTTTCTTTTTGCCATTTTTCATAAAATCAAAGCTCACCTGCCAAAAGTAACAAACATGGATTTTCATAATTATATCCATTCTTTTCATAATTAGGCATCATAAACACATTCTCCTTATTGAGAAGCATGACATTGATGTTTTGCTTTGGCAATAAATTTTCTCTTTCTACTCTTTTCCACAGAATAACAATTCGTCTATCGAAAGAGGCAAACATGGATTTTCGTAATCACATCCATTCTTTCCTTCATTGGGCATCATAAACACATTCTCCTTATTGGGATACAAGATATTGATGCCTTGGTTTAAGAAGAAAAGCTATTTTTTCACCATTTCTCGTAAAATCATGGTTAATTCATTAATAGAAATAAACATAAATTTTTGTAATTATATCCGTTCTTGCCATGATTAGGCATCATAAACACATTCTTCTCATTGGGATACATGATATCGATGCTTTGGCTTTACAAGAAAAGCTTTTCTTTGTAACATTTTCTATGGAATCAAAATTTGTCTACCAAAAGAGATGAACATGGATTTTCATAATTTTATCCATTCTTTTCTTGATTAGGCTCTTAAACACATTCTTCTCTTTGGGATACATGATATTGGAGCTTTGGTTTCACAGAAAAGCTTTTCTTCCCAACATTTTCTATAGAATCTAAGTTGATCTGCTAGAAAAGATGAACCATAATTTTCATAACTATATCTGTTCTTTCCTTGATTGGGCGTCATAAACACATATTCCCTATATTAGGATGCATAATATTGATGCTTTAGTTTAACAAGAAAAGCTTTTCTACGATTTTTTGTTTGAAGTTCATTTACCAAAAGAGACAAACATTGATTTTCGTAGTTATATCCATTCTTTTCATGATTAGGCATCATATATACATTCTCCTTATTAGGATACATGACATTGATGTTTTGGTTTAGCAAGAAAATGATGGAGATCAACTTGCTTAAATACCTATTTTCAACCATTATTATAATCTTTTGTTAGAAATTCGAGGTCTAATGACTATGGGCAAAGACTAAATGCATAAAGCAAGCTTTACAAGGATTAATCATGCAAATGTAGGCAAAGAAGTTTGCTCAAGATGAATCAGATGCATTGCTAAGATTATCACTTTTTCACGTTGTGTTAAGGCTGAAAAGGGTGAAGAATAAAGGCTAGAGCCCGATTCACATGTTCAAGATGAATGAAGCCCAATTTACATGTATTCATGGGCTTATAGTTCAGGATTTCAGATTTTTAATTTTTTTGAATAAGAATTTAACTATTGAATTTTAGTTTGTTTAGATAATTCCTAATTAGATTATGATAAGGAGTAGATTTTATCTTTACTGATTACAATTAGGATTGTGTTTAGGCTATTTAGATAAGTCCTAATCAAATTAGGATAAATAATATACTTTATCCTTGTTAGTTAGGACTCTACAGATTTTAGGCCTATATAAGGCTACCTCATTCATGTGAAAGCTTCCCTTTTTTAGAACTTCTTCTTTATTCTTTAAGCAAGAACTAAAATTGATCTTATTAAGGTAACTTATGGCGATCAAGATTCTTATAACTATGGTTTTAATCAGCAGGTTTGATTAGGGTCAAGTTCTTTTTGCTTAAATTTTTACATGATTCCAAGGGCCTAATTCCATCCAATCGAGTTTTAGGTTATGTTTTCAACCTAAGGTATGCATTACTTGGTATCAAAGCTTTGGTTATTGAAAGTCAAGTGTAATCTATCTTTTAATCCTATAATTTCATTGTATTTCTATTATATTTACTGCTACTCAACATCTATAAAAAAAAGTGTTCTAAAGTTCTAGCCCTTTTCCATCTTAAAAGAAGGTTTGTTATTACAACATCACATTCATATCGTGTAAAGAATTCTTTATTCCCTCCTTGTTGGTTTCTCTTCCTTTAATATTTCTTGCTGAATTCATTTCCCTTCATTTTTCTTGTTGATTTCATTTTCTTCATCATTTTTATTTATCTTATTAACAAAAGTTATAACAACTTCATTATTGCTTGCTGTTTTGGTAAGATCATTGACAAAGTGCTTTTTAGAGGGCTTGTAAGGGGAAGTTGAGTGAAAAAAGGCAAGAAAGGTGAGAATATCATAAAAAAAGCTAAAATTAAGTGAAACCCGAGTGATTAAGTAACTAATCTCGAGTGTAAACACGTAAAGGAGTGTGTGAGGAAAACCAATCTATTTTATTCCTAACAAATTTTTATAGGTTTAAAACATGAGTAGTGGAAGAGATAATACTTAAATCGATATCAAGTTGTTTATAAAAGCTGTCCAAGACCAATTCAAGCTTTTAGACATAAGGTTAGATAAATAGAGTCCCTATCCAATCTTAGATCTTCTAGAAAACATATGGTGAGGTAGAGGAAGAGAAGGATTCTTATTCTAATGAGAGTAATTCTGGGAAAGGTAAAAAGGCTATTTCAAAACAAGATAGCAATATGGGTAGTATTAAAATGAAAATCCCAACCTTTCAAGGAAAAATGGCCTAAATTATACTTGGAGTAGGAGAGAAAGGTAGAACATGTTTTTTATTATCATAGTTACTTTAAGGGAAAGAAGATTAAACTAGCAGCAGTTTGAGTTCACGGATTATGCTAGTTTTTGTTAGGATTTATGTATGATTAATAGGTGTAGGAATGGTGAAAGACCTATTCGGTCATGGAAAAAATGAAGATAGTGATGAGAAAGAGGTTCATACCTAGCCATTATTATAAGAACTTGCATAGAAAGTTACAAGGGCTGACTCAAGGATCAATGAATGTAGAAGATTACTATAAAGAGATGGAGATAACCATGATTAGGGCTAATATAGAGGATAATTGTGAGGCAACTATGGCTAGATTCATTGGTGGTTTGAATAAAAAGATAGCTAATGTGGTGGAATTACATCTTTATGTGGAGATGGAGGAATTATTGTATAAAGCTATCAAGGTGGAAAAGCAATTGAAGTCTATGGTGCTTCCAAATATAGTTCAACTTTTAGCTTTTCATGGTTGTTAAATTAGGAGAATAATAAAGCTACCTTAAAACCTAAAGAAGCTGCAAAAGTAAAGGATTTAGCTGCTGTTTCCAAAGGTAAATCAAAACTATATCATCTTCTAATCATGTGATATTAAATGTTTCAAGTGTTAAGGATTTAGGCATATTGCTTCCCAATGTCCAAATAAAAGGACTATAATTGTTATGAATAATGGTGAGATAGAGAGCATAAGTTCAAATTATGATGAATGCCATTATTGGAGGATTGTAGTGATGTTAACATTGAATAACCCATGCATAGAGATATGCTCATTATTAAGCATGCTCTTAGCATAACCTAAGAAAGATGGTGATGAGGTGCAACGTGAGCACATCTTTCATACTAAGTGCTATGTCAATAATAAGGTATGTAGCATAATTATTGATAGTGGTAGTTACACTAATGTTGCTAGTTATTTGATGGTTAAAAAGCTAAATCTACCTACAGTAAAGCATCCAAGACTATATAAGCTACAATGGTTAAATGATTGTAATGAAGTTAAAGTGGCAAAGCAAGTGTTAGTTGTTTTTTTTATTAGCAACTGCAAGGATGAGGCTCTTTATGATGTGGCACCAATGCATGCTGGGCATTTACTCTTAAGGTGTCCATAGAAATTCAATGGAATGTTATTCATGGTGGGTACAAGAATACCTATAGCTTTGTAATAAATAATCAAGTTATTGTATTAACACCTCTTAAACCATTAGAGGCATATGAGGACCATACTAGGATAGCTAAAGAGTGCAAGATGAAAGAAAAAAATAAGGGCACGAGAAATAAAAATAATGATATAAAAAGTGAGTGTGTGTAAAAGAGTAAAAACATCATAATAATGTGCAATGAGGGAAAAATTCAGAATGTGGAGAGCAACATAGAGAAAAATAAAAAAGTTAGTGCTTTTGCAAAAAACAGTAAGAATATTAGCAAGGTAGCAATCACTTATACTTTTGTACAAAGATGTTTATTCTCAACTAACGATCTTAACCCTTTTTTGCCTAGACTGCTTGTTTATTTGTTTTAAGAATTTGTAGATTTATTTCTTAAGGAAATACCACATTGATTACCTCTTTTAAGAGGTATTAAACATCAAATAGACTTCAAACCTAGTTCATCAATCCCTAATAGACTAGCCTATAAGCAAATCCTGAAGAAACAAAAGAGATTCATAGGCAAGTGGATGAGTTAGTGCAAAAGGGATTCGTAAGAGAGAGTCTTAGCTCATGTTCAATTCTTGTGATTTTGGTGTCGAAGAAAGATGGAACATGGTGCATGTGTGTTGATTGCTGAGCCATCAATAAAATCACTGTAAAGTATAGACATCATATTCCTAGGTTAGATGATATGCTTAAATAATTACATGATTTGTATGTGTTCTCTAAAATTGATTTAGAGAATGGCTATTATGAAATTCACATGAAAGGAAGTGATGCAAAAAAAATTGCATTTAAGATAAAATATGGTTTATATGAGTGGTTAGTGATGTTGTTTGGTTTAACTAATGCATCGAGCACCTTTATGAGATTGATAAATCATATTTTACGTTTTTTCATTGGGAAATTTGTTGTGGTTTACTTTGATGATATTTTAGTATATAGCAAAGTTTTGGATAAGCATGTTAAACATTTGCATGCTATTTTTAGTACTTTAAAGGAGCATAAATTGTATGCTAATCCTAAGAAATTTGCATAGAATCTATTATTTTTCTTAGTTTTGTTGGAAGTTCATATGGAATAAGTGTAGATCAAGACAAGGTTAAGATAGTTAAGGACTGGCCAACATCTAGGACTATGAATAAGCTAAGAAATTTTCATGGTTTAGCAAGTTTTTATAAAAGGTTTATAAGAGACTTTAGTTTTATCGCAGGGCCTTTAAATGAATATTGTGTTTAAGTGGGATAATGTGCATAGGAAAGCTTTTAATACTTTGAAAGATAAGTTGATTAATGCACCTTTGTTATGTTTGCATAATTTTGATAAAGTTTTTGAGGTTGAATATGATGCATTTGGAATTGGAATAAGATTGGAATAACAGCTATTTTGATGTAAGATTCTAAACTGATTACTTATTTTAATGAAAAGCTTAGTGGGGCAACATTAAACTATCCTACTTATGACAAGGAGCTGTATGCATTAGTGAGATTCTACAAACATGGTAGCATTATTTATGGCCAAAAGAAAATGTTGCAGCTGATGCATTGTCTAGAAGATATGCATCACTTACTTCATTGCAAACCAAATTACTTGGTTTTGAGTTTATTAAAGATTTGCATATTAATAATGTTGATTTAAGCCAAGTATGGAATGCATATTCTAAGTGTACGTATGGAGAATATTATTGGAATGATGGATTCTTGTTTAAGAAAGATAAATTATGTGTGCCTATATGTTCTTTACATGAAATGCATATTTGTTGTTTAAAAAAAACTCATGGAGGTGGTCTAATAGGGCATTTTGGTGTACAAAAGACTTTAGATAAATTAATGAACATTTTTATTAGACTAACATGAAGCATGATATGCAATCTCTTTGTAATAAGTGTATAATATGTAAACAAGCAAAATCTAAAGTACTACCATATGGTTTATATACACCTTTACCTGTGCCTAGTTAACCTTGGGTAGATATAACTTTGGATTTTGTATTAGGGTTGTTTAGGTCTTAAAGTGGTAAGGATAGCATATTTGTTGTCGTTGATAGGTTTATGAAGATGGCACGTTTTATTGCTTGCTCAAAAACCAATGATGCAACACATATTGCTAATATGATCTTTAAAGGAATAGTACATTTGCAAGGATTACCTAGAACACTAGTAAGTGATAGGGATGTTATGTTCTTAAGTAATTTTTGGCACACTTTATGGAATAAGTTAGGAACTAAACTCTTATTTTCTATTGTTGCACATCCTTAAATGGAGGGACAAACTGAAGTAATTAATAGGACTCTTACTACTTTGTTACATGCTATCATTCAAAGGAACTTAAAACAATGGGAAAGGTGTTTGCCTCATATTGAATTTATATACAATAGGACTATTCAATCCATTACTTCTTCCTCTCCTTTTAAAGTTGTGTATAGCGTCAATCTTTTAACTCCTTTTGGATATCTTACCTTTGCCTACTAATGAACAAGCTCATTTGGATGATAAGAATAAGGTAGATTTTTTTTAGGGATTTGCATGCCAAAGTTCAAGCTAATGTAGATAAAAAGAATGAGCAGTATGCAAGGCAAGACAATAAGGGGCATATTAAGGTCATTTTTAAACTTAGAGATTAGGTTTAGGTTTACTTGTGTAAAGAGTGGTGTTTTGCTCAAGGGAAATCTAAGTTGCAGCCTAGAGGAGATAAACCTTTTCAAGTGTTAAAAAGGATCAATGACAATTCCTACAAGCAAGATTTGCCAAATAGCTATGGTAATGTGAGTGCTACCTTTAATGTTGCTTATTTATCTTTGTATGATGTAGGTGATTCATAGACAAATCCTTTTGAAGAATAGGGAATAATGAGATCAACTTGCATAAACACCTATTTCCAACCATTATTATGATCCTTTACAAGAAATTTGAGGTCCAATGACCACGGCAAAGACTAAACGCATGAAGCAAGCTTTGTAAGGATTAATCATGGAAATGCAAGTAAAAGAGGCTGTTCAAGATAAATCAGGTGCATTGCCAAGATTGATCACTTTTAAACATTGTGTTAAGGCTAAAAAGGGTGAAGAATAAAGCTTGAAGCCTAATTCACATGTTCAAGATGAATGGAGCCCAATTTGCATGTATTCATGGGCCTATAGTTTAGGATTTCATATTTTTTATTTTTTTGAATAAGAATTTAACTTTTTAATTTTAATTCATTTAGATAATTCCTAATCAGATTATGATAAGGAATAGACTTTACCCTTATTGATTACTATTAGGATTGTGTTTATAATTTTAAGTTGTTTAGATAAGTCCTAATCAGATTAGGATAAGTAATTGACTTTATTCTTATTGATTAGCATTATCCTTATTTTGTTAGGACTCTATAGATTTTAGGCCTATATAAGGCTGCCTCATTCATGTAATTCGGTAGACTAGAATAAAAATATCTTGAGAGTTTCTTCACTATGTTAGAACGTTTTCTTTGTTCTTTAAACAAGAACATAAATTGATTTTATCAAAGTAACTTGCGGCTCAAGATTGTCATAACTTTAGTTCTAATTAGCATGTGTGATTAAGATTAAGCTCTCTTTGCTTCATTTTTAAGATGATCATAGGCGTCTAACTCTATACATCAGATTTTAGGTTATGGTTTCAACCTTCGGATTGCATTAAAAAAGCTTTTATTTCCACCATTTTTCTTAGAATCAAAATTCACCCGCCAAAAGAGATGAACATGGATTCTCAAAATTATATCCATTCTTTTCTTGATTCGGCATCATAAACACATTTTCCTTATTAGGATGCATGATATTGATGCTTTGTATTAACAAGAAAAGCTTTTATTTCTACCATTTTCATAGAATCAAAGTTCATCTACCAAAAGTGATAAACTTTGATTTTCATAATTATATCCATTTTTTTCATGATTAGGAATCATAAACACAATCTTCTTATTAGGATACATGATGTTAATGCTTTGGTTTAACATGAAAAGCTTTTCTTTCAACTATATTCTATAGAATCAAAGTTCATTTGCCAAAAGAGACAAAAATGGATATTCGTAATTATATCCATTCTTTTCATGATTAGGCATTATAAACACATTCGCTTCAACTGGATACATGATATTATTGCTTGGTTTAACAAGAAAAGCTTTTCTTTCTACTGTTTTCTAGAGAATCAAGTTCATCCGCCAAAGAGGTGAACATGGATTTCATTATTATATCCATTCTTTTTTTGATTGGGCATGATAAACATATTCTCTTTATTTGAATACAAGAAAAGCTTTTCTTTTCACCTTTTTCTTTAGAATAATAGTTCATTTGCCAAAAGAGATAAACATGAATTCTTGTAATTATATCTATTTCTTTCTTGATTAGGCATCATAAACACATTCTTCTTATTGGAATACATGATATTGATGCTTTGGTTTCGCAGGAAAAGCTTTTCTTTCCAGTATTTTCTTTAGAATCAAAATTCATTTGCCAAGTGAAATGAACATGGATTTTCATAATTATATCTATTCCTTTCTTGATTGGGCATCATAAACACAATCTCTTCCTCAGGATACATGATATTAAGCTTAGGTTTAGCCAAAAAAGCTTCTTTTTCCTCCATTTTTTTGTAGAATAAAAGTTTGTCCACCAAAAGAGATGACCATGGATTATTGTTATTATATCCATTCTTTTCACAATTGGGCATCATAAACACATTTTTCTAATTAGAATATATGATATTGATGCTTTGGCTTCACAAGAAAAGCTTTTCTCTCCAACATTTCTTATGGAATCAAAGTTCACCGACAAAAAAGAAGAACATGGATTTTCATTAATTATATTCATTCTCCTCTTGCTTAGGCATCATAAACACATTCTTCTTGTTGGGATACAAGATATTGATGCTTAGGTTTTATAAGAAAAATTTTTCTCTCTAATATTCTTTTGTAGAATCAAAGTTCATCTGTCGAAAGAGATGTACATGGATTTTCATAATTATATCCATTCTTTTCATGATTAGGCATCATAAATACATTCTCCTCATTGGGATACATGACATTGATGCTTTGGTTTCACAAGAAAAAATTTTCATTTCGTAATTTTCTATAAAATCAAACTTCAAAAGAGACGAACATAGATTTTTGTAATTATATCTATTTTTTCATGATTAGGCATTATAAACACATTCCCCTTATTGGGATGTATGATATTGATGCTTTGGTTTAGCAAGAAAAGCTTTTTCTTTTGCTATTTTGTGTGGAGTCAAATTTATCCACCAAAAGAGGCAACTATGGATTTTCATAATTATATCCATTGTTTTCTTGATAGGGCATGATGAACACATTCTCCTTATTTGGATATAAGATATTAATGCTTTGGTTTGAGAAAAAAAGCTTGTCATTCCACCTTTATTCTTAAAATCATAGTTCATCTTCCAAAAAAGACAATCATGGATTCTTGCAATTATATCCATTTTTTGCTTAATTAGGCATTATAAACACATTCTTCTTATTGGGATACACGGTATTGATTCTTTTGTTTTGTAGGAAAAGTTCTTCTTTCCAACATTTTATGTAGAATTAAAAGTTTATCCACCAAAAGAGGCAAACATGGATTTTCATAATTATATCTATTTTCTCTTGATTGGGCATCATAAATACAATCTTCTCATTGGGATTTGATGCTTTGAAGGCTTTCCCTTCACCTTTTTCTTTAGAAACATTATTCATCTTCCAAAAAAGAGACAAACATGGATTTTCGTAATTATATAGATTTTTTTCATGATTGGACAATATATACATATTTTCCTCATTGGGATACATGACATTGATGCTTTGGTTTAACAACAAAAGCTCTTCTTTCCACTATTTTTCGTAGAATCAATGTTCATTTGCTAAAGAAACGAGCATGGATTTTCAAAGTTATCCATTCTTTTCGAGATTGGGCATTATAAACACATTTTCCTAGTTGTGATACAAGATAGCATTGCTCTTGTTTAATAAGAAAAGCTTTTCTATGCATTTTTTTTGTGGAATTAAAGTTCACACTCTAAAAGAGATGAATATGGATTTTCATCATTATATCCATTCTTTTCTTGACTAGGCATTATAAGCACATTCTCCTAATTATGATGCATGGCTTTGGTTTAGCAAGAAAAGCTTTTTTTCCATTATTTTTTGTAGAATCAAAGTTTATCCTTCAAAAGAGACGAACATCAATTTTTTTAGTTATATCTATTCTTTTTAAGATTGGGCATCAGAAACACATTTTTCTCATTATGATATAATGTATTGATGCTTTAGCATAGTAGGAAAAGCTCTTCTTTTCACCATTTTCCCTAGAATCCAAGTTTACCTCCCAAAAGAGATGAACATGGATTTTCACGATTATACCTATTCTTTTCATGATTGGGCATAATAAACACATTCTCCTCATTGGAATACATGATATTAATGCTTTGGTTTCACAAGAACGGCTTTTTTCCAACATTTTCTATGGAATTAAATTTTGTCTGCTAGAAAAGATGAATAGGGATTTTCATAATTATATCCATTCTTTTCTTGATTAGGCATCATAAGCACATTCTCCTCTTTGGGATACATAATATTGATGCTTTGGTTTCACAAGAAAAACTTTTCTTTCCAACATTTTTTTAGATTTAAAGTTTGATTGCCGAAAGAGACGAACATGGATTTTAATAATTATATCCATTCTTTTCTTGATTAGGCATCACAAGCGCATTCTCCTCATTGGGATACATGATATTAATGCTTTGATTTAGCAAGAAAAGCTTTTCCTTTGACTAGTTTTCATGGAATCAAAATTCATCCGCTAAAAGAGAAAAACAAGGATTTTTGTAATTATATCCATTCTTTCATGATTAGGCATCATAAGCATATTCTCTTCATTGGGATATATATATGATGATGATGATTTGGTTTAACAAGAAAAGCTTTTCATTCTACCATTTTCCTCAGAATGAAAGTTCATCTACCAAAAGAGACAAATATGGATTCTCAAAAAATGTTCCATTCTTTTCTTGATTCGGCATTATAAACACATTTTCCTCATTTGGGTGCATGATATTCATGCTTTGCTTTCAAAAAAAAGCTTTCCTTTCCACCACTCTTTGTAGAATCAAAGCTAGTCCACCAAAAAGGATGAACATGGATTTTCATAATTATATCTATTCTTCTCATGATTGGGCATCATGAACATATTCCCTTCACTGGGATAAAAGATATTAATGCTTCGGCTTAACAAGGAAAGCTTTTTTTTCCACCGATTTCCATAGAATCAAAATTCATCTGCCGAAAAAGGTGAACATGGATTTTTTTATCACATCCACTCTTTTCGTAATTGGGCATCATAAACACATTCTCCTCATTGAGATACAAGTGTTTAAGAAGAATAATTTCTCTTTCCAATATTTTTTGCACAATCAAAATTTTTCTACCAAAAGAGATGGATAAGGATTTTCCTAATTATATTTATTCTTTTCTTGATTGGGCATCATAAACACATTCTCCTCATTAGGATACATGGTATTGATGCTTTGGTTTAGCTAGAAACGTTTTTCCTTCCACCATTTTTCATAGAATCAAAGTTCATCCTTCGAAAAGGACACAAACATGGATTTTTGTAATTATATCTATTCTTTTCATGATTAGGCATCGTAAACACATTTTCCTCATTGGGATACATGACATTGATATTTTTGTTTAAGAAGAAAAGTTTTTCTTTTCACCATTATTCTTAGAATCATAGTTCATCCACCAAAAGATACGAACATAGAATTTTGTAATTATATGCATCATTTTCTTGATGGGACATCATAAACACATTCTCCTCATTGGGATGCATGATATTGATGCTTTGGTTTTGCAAGAAAAGCTTTTCTTTTTAACATTTTTGGTAGAATCAAAGTCCATCTGTTAAATGCGATGAACATGGATTTTTATAATTATATCCATTCCTCCTCTGATTGTGTATCATAAACACATTCTCCTCATTGGGATACATAATATTGATGCTTGGGTTTAGCGTGAAAAGCTTTTCCTTCCCTCATTTTCTATAAAATCTAAGTTTGTCTGCCAAAACAAGAACATGAATTTTCATAGCTATATCTATTCTTTTCATAATTGGGCTTTATAAACACATTATTCCTGTTACTATACATGATATTGATGCTTTGCTTTAGCAAGAAAAGCTTTTTTTTTTTCACCATTTTTTGTAGAATCAAAGTTTGCCTTCTAAAAGAGATGAACATGAATTTTCATAGTTATTTTCATTCTTTTCATAATTGGGCATCATAAACATATTCCCCTTATTAGAATACATGATATTGATCCTTTAATTTAACAAGAAAAGCTTTTTCTCTGACCTTTTTTTGTGGAATCAAAATTTATCCGCTAAAAGAGATGAACAAGGATTTTCATAATTATATCCTTTCTTTTCACGATTAGGCAATATAAACACATTCTCTTTGTCGCCACATGCCCGGCCTTTAAAACTTTAGACGATCCGAAAGGTATAGTGCACTTGATTTAAAATAAATATAGTTGGTAAAGGTTGAGCCTTTGAGTTATCCCATGATCGGGACTTGGATTAGGCATAATAATGGGGACAAAAGGGAAAACACCGTCAGGCGAATCACTCATCCAACTAGTCTCAAATGGCCACCACGAAGTGGCCATAAACTTAGAGTCACCACCAATTATTTTAAGCTAGGCAAGATTGGATGCCTATTGAAAATAATATTAAGAGTTACAAAACTCAAAACACTGATTCAAGGTCTACGAAGTCTAAAGATTCATTGGTAGGACTAGGGAGTTGGTTACGTGCAGGGAAGAACGAGCCTCCTCATTACACCTAAAATCGGTACCTATAATTGTGTCTCACTTTGATCTGGGCTAAATCGATTACATTTGATCTTTATTTATATATAATCATCTTTAATGCATGAAGTTTTTGAAAATGTAAATCCATGTTTTTTATTAAGGAAAATTAGATCACCTAAGCAAAAATGTGAGGAACATAGGCATTTTTTTTTTGTGAAAACAATGTTTGGATTGGATTTTAAAAATTGGATGTTTCATATTAGGCACTGGAGAGATACCAACATGAAACATCGCCTCGTATATTTTATTGGAAATTGAATTTTAAATATCAATGCACAATAACATTACAAAAGGAAATAAGTTAGTAAGGAGAAAAATATGAAATACAGTGATATCATAAACAAGCAATCGCAAACAAAAAAACATAACAAGGAGGGACGATCTACATGTATCTCATAATTGTCTTCGATTATTGAAAAATAATCGAGATGACAATTTTAGAGACCGGTCTAACTTCAGCGGTAATTTGGAGAAAAAGGAAAATTTTTATCAAAATAGTTTTGAGGCTCTAGAAGCGAGATAATTTTAAGTTTTTGATGTAAAAACAAGGTTAAAGTATGCCTAAAGTTAGGAAAACATTTAGGAGCAAAGAGAAAATTTGAATTTTTAATTAAAAATAAGGTTGGAGTATCCTCAAAGTTAGGAAAATACTTAGACACAAGGAGAAAATTTAAATTAAAAAAAATAGGGTTGCAGTATCCTCTTTAAGTAATGGAGTTGGAGTATCTCCACTAGCAAAAATTTTAATATGAAATCCTATTTTTTGTTTTTTTTCTTGATCAAAGTCCAAAGGGGTTGATGTTGTGAGGGAGAATAAACGAGTGCATTTCGAGACATCCGAACGTCTCGATAAAAAAAGATTCAAAAAGTAGGTTGAAAACAGAGGATAGCATCGTGTCATCTCCATTTCTGGATTTTTTGGGTGTATCGAAAGACTTCAGAGGTTAAACGAGGTACCATTAGAAAGGTAGGTTGACAAGGTTTAATATAAAAATAGTCTAAAAATTCTGTAAAATCACTTTCAGCTTTTCTAGCTAAAATTAATTTTAGAAGTTAGGTTCATCTCAGCACTAGTAGCATGTTTAATTAAATAGGCATGATGGATTTCAAAAATCATTCTAAACTTATTCGAGATCATTAGATCATAGATAATATCTTTCCAAAAAGGGAATTTTGTGACAATTTAGGGGAAAAATATTTGGAAACTTCGTAAAAGTCATATGATAAGCCAAAAGTGGCCCAAACAGAATGTTACACGTTGGTTCCAGGGGTTCTAGACAACAAAGGTTTGAAAAATCATAACTCCCTTATCCAGGATGATCAAAGGACAAAAAAGACATTGTTAAAAAGGTAATTTGATGCCCTTTACAGGAAAAATAATAGAAAAATCAAAGGAAATATGTTGAGGTTTGAAAATTATTTTTCAAATTCCCACTATAGTCCTGCCAGGGTAAAAAAGGGGGGATTATTTGATATTCCATTTTTTTTGAAGATAGACTTCGATCTTGGACATCCAAACGTCTGTGACAGAAAGTAACATGGCTTGACAAGGTCATTCCACAATCCCAAAGTAGTTTGGGATGATGAAACAACATGTTGACCCTATCACTAAAGGGAACATGAGCTCAAGATCAAGGTTTAATACTAAAAATGATTTTTTTTAAAAAAAATGAACTTATTTCACCATGAATCTAGAGCTAAAATGTTGATTTACCCCCAAGATTGGGAGATAATTTAATGAAAGCATTATTTCAACACTATTCTGCATCTATTGAAGGTTGCATGAACTTAACTTGAGGATTTTTCTAAAAATCAAATTTTAAGAAACAAGCATGCATTTTAATGGAGATATCATGAATAAAATATAGCACATATAAAGATAAACATGGATTAGACATACAAACATACAACGATGACATTTTGACATAGAAATGGGTGACAAAAATGCAAGAAGATAACAAATAAGCTGCATGGAGATGATATAAACATGTTTAGACAAAGGAATGGATGTTGGAGTTGTTAAGACAGCATTTTTATTTCATAAGACTCTTTAAAACACAAGAAAATATTTGAACGTACCTAAGACATGTTAAGGTGACCATCTAAATATGAAATAGATATGTGAATGTGGAAGGAACATGGCAAAAGATGCATGAACAAAGGTTGTATGATAATGAAAATGAAGTATGGTGAGTTTATATATCCAACAACATTAATGTGTCAATAGGGTCATCAAGATCCTAGGACTACCATAACTGAGGTAGCAAAGATGCATAAGAGTATCAAGAGGGTCATGGCAACATGAAGGGCTCACTAAAATGAAATGGATGATCAAAATAGAAAATGTATGAAATAAGGGAAAAAATATACCAGTAAAAGATTAAACTATTTTCCCTCTTTTTAAGCAGTAACTTTAAGCTCAGTCCTTTTTGCTCTTTTTGCTAATGTTTAGCAGGAAAAGGGAAAGAAAGGAACTTTATGGTAATGTGGTTGCTGATAGGGTGTTTTGAGGATGAAAATATGTGGAAGGCTGAGTTTTTAAAGGTGTTCTAATGGTGGTTTTGGGGAGCTATGGGAATAGAGGTTGGTTGAGGGTGGAAAGTAATGAAACAGTGTTTTAGTGAGATGTTAGAGCTAGAGTTGATGGAGAATTTGTGGGGATGGATAAAGAGTTTTCTCAGATTGTTGGAGAGCTTTTGTTTAGCTGAAATTTTTTTTCCTGAGATAGCTAGTAATGTTTTTTTATAGTTGAAAAGTCCCATTTTTTAATCTAATGCTTAGCCAATGGCTTTAAGAGACAAGGCAAAGGCATTTTTTATTTTCTCTCTCCTAAAATAGGAAACATCTCCAGTTACCATGCTTAGCTGACTCTTTTTTTATTAGTTTTGCCATGTTGAGCAAGAAGGCACAAAGTTTGTGACAGCCTGCAACAAGAGATATGCCTACCACACCCTTTTACCCTTATATATCTTATGAAAGTGACCTTTGTCTTTGATTGCTTGGGCTCCAAAATTTTGTTTGAATCCATTAATAAACCTAGAGTTAAGGTTTGTAATGTTTTATGATAGTTCCTTGGTGTAAAAACATGTTTAAATTAGGTTTTTAAAGGCTAAAAAGTAGCTCAAACTAGGCAAAAAATGCCTTAGTGTATTGATACAAAATATATTGTATTGATACACAAGGTACTTATTACTCTTAAGTATCGATACAATAGGCTGTGTATCGATACTACGAGCAAAAAATATTTTTAGTCTCCAGACTTAGAAGCCTATATAGATACTCCATGCATTTGTATCGATACTCATGCTTGTGTATCGATACATTTTGCCAAAAATCACAACTTTAGCTACTACCAAGGTCTGTATTGATACAAACATGCCAGGTATCGATACTACACCTTGGGTATCGATGCCAAACCCTCTTATATTGATACTGCATGTGAAAACTCAAGTTTTTTGCACATTAAGGGACTTGTATCAATAACTGCGCCCTAACATAACTTGTATATACCTGTGGCTTTCTAATTTACCTCAACATGGTTACAAAAAGAAATTGATTTGTGTATTCATTTGAATAACCTTGGTGTCACCCTAAAAAATGGCCTTTGATGTCTCATTTTTATTTTTTTGATACAGTCCAAGGGATTTCAGACTTTTCCCGAAAAATAATTTTTTTGCCAGCATGGTGTTGCCTAATAATGCCTGACGACATGGCACCCGGCAGTCATCCTCTAGTTTTTATTTCTATTTTCTAATTTTGTCATCTTTTACCTAGCTCCTAGGATGACAAAAGCTAGCCCGAAGAAAATGATTACATCGATACTACATGTAAAAACTAATGTTTTTCACATAGTAAAGACCTTGTATTAATACTTATGCCCTAATATAACTTGTATATACTTATGGCTTCCTGATTTACCTCAATTTGGTTACAAATAATGGGAAATTAATTTATGCATTTGTTCGAACGACCTTGGTGACACCATGAAAGGTGGCCTTTAATGCCTCATTTTTATATTTTTCTTTAATATGGCCCATAGGCATTTTAGACCTTCCCTAAAAAATAATTTTTTTGCCTGGCGCTGTGTCACGTAATAGTGCCTGATGACATGGCACCCGACAATCGTCTCCTAGTTTTATTTATATTTTTTGATATTGTCATCTTTTACCTAACTCCTAGGATGCCAAAAACTGGCCCAAAGAAATGAGGTGTCTATAGCTGCCCTTCTTTGGCCATTGCAAAGTATTAGGAACAAGGCAAAGACAAATAGACACCATTTTGTTTGGATGGGATGATGGATTTGTGTGCTTACTAAAAAGTGGAGAGTTATTTAGTATCATGTCTACATGGGCTAAACAACTTATAAAAAAAGAAGATTTTAATAAGTTTTGTAGGATTTGACCTCCCTACTAGGTTATGTTCTAATTTTTTTCAAACAGGTGCCATAAGCTTGTGTGGGCTTCAAGGTAGGTAAAGAAAGACATTCAGCTTTTCATGGACTAAGGTAGACAGGTGTCACCAGCTTGTGTAAGCTTTAAAGTAAATCAAAAAAGATGTCCAGCTCTTTGTAAACTAAGGTAAATAGGTGCCACAAGCTTGTGTGGGCTTTAAGGTAAGCAAACATCCTACATTTTGAGGACTAAGGTAAGTTATATGGTCCTACCAGCTTGTGTGGGCTTTGATAAGTGTCTTTCTCTTTAATGACTGAGATAGGTAGTTGCCACCAACTTGTGTGGGCTTTGAGGTAAGTGAACGTCCTACTCTTTAAAGATTGAGGTAAGTAGGTGCCACTAGCTTGTGTGGGCTTTAAGGTAGGGAAGCATCCTGCTCTTTGAGGATTAAGGTAGGCAGTTGTCACCAGTTTATATGGGCTTAAGGTAGGGAAGCATCTTACTCTTTGAAGATCGAGGTAAGTAGTTGTAACTAGTTTATGTAGGCTTTAAGCATCCTGCTCTTTAAGGATTGAAAGAAAATAAGTTTAGGATACTTCTCTCAAATGATATTCAATAAACTTATAAGGCTACTTACTTAAGGCTTTTTGAAGTTTCTCAAAATCAAAAAATTATACCTTAAGTTCCCTATAAATTTGACTTTTGTATGGGAGTTGATACCTTTAGGATTTTAAATGTTGCATAATGCATGGAGATGCAAATGCTTGCCTGAATGATGCAAGGGTAATGACTTTAAAGGCCTAATCCAATGGTTGGATTTTGGCTTCCTTTGGTATTGGTGAAGTGGCCTTTTGTCTAGGTTTTGTCAATCATGCTCTAGATTTTTAGAGGCTTTAAATGTTAAAGTTGCCCCTTTCTCGAAAGTATAAGAGGTCCCTGACCCTTTATTGGGAGGATCTTTTTTAGCAGATTCTCCAGATCTGGGTCCTAAAGCAAGACCCATTATGACCCCAAGAGTTCATTCTTGGTATTTAAACGTGAAACAAAGTTCCTACAAAGTTTTATCTTTCGAAGCAGTGCTTGGAAATCTTGTTATTAGTTTTATTTGTTTATCAAGCATTATCAATTAAATAATAAACATGATGCAACATGAAACATAATGCTACAAAAAGATTCTGTAAGAAATCAAGTAATATTTTTATTCAAAGAAAGAGGGTACAATTTATGGCAAACTTATAAGATTGTGGAAAATTTTGAAATACAAAAGTGAGAAGAGAAGTCTTCCTAGTTGATTGGTTCTAACGCTGATGACATGAATTCTCAACTAAGTGCTTTTGGAGATTTCTTAAAGCAATTGATTTTTTTTGGTGCTGGCGACTCATAAGAAGATCCCTTAGATTACCCCATAATGGGATAGAGGCCTCAAAGTAAGGTAGTTTCCATTTTTTTAAGTGCAGGTATGGATAAGGTTTGGTGGGGTTTGGTTGACATAAAATAGATAGGTTAGGTTATGACTTGGTTTGATTAGAGGAACAAAGTCTGGTTGCTTAAGTCACCATTTCGAGTTTTTAAATTAAGCTGTTTTTGTTTTTGTTTTTATTTATTTTTTTAAATGGTAGATAAAGGGCTAATGGAACATCCTTTTAGGTTTTCATCGTAAAATCTTTTGAGGCATAATATTTTTAACAGAATCAGAGTTACTAGGGTTAGGTAGGTCGTTGCCATCCATCTCGATTAAGATTAGGGCTCTTCCAAAAAATATACGTTTCACCACATATGATCTTTCCCAATTTGGGGTCCTTTACCTAGAGCATCTTTATGGATCAGGAGAATTTGTTTGAGTACCAAGTCATCTTTTTAGAATTGATTAGGGTAGACCTTTTTGTCATGGGCTCTCATTATGCCTTTTTGATACATCTACCTATGACAGACGGCTTTGATTCTTTTCTATTAGATGAGATTAACCTACTCATATCGGCTCTTAACCCATTTAGCTTCTTCAAGTTGGGATTCCATTAGGAGTCTAAGTGAAGGGATTTCAACTTTAATTGGTAAGATACCCTTCATGCTGTAGACCAAAGAGAATAGGGTGGCACCCATAGAAGTTTATACTGCTATGTGATGGCATGCAAGGCAAAAGTTAACTTCTCAGACCAATCCTTATACGTCTTACCATCTTTTTAACTATCTTCTTGATATTATTATTAGCTGCTTCAATTATTCATTCATCTTTAAACAGTATGGGACAAAGTTTTGATGCTGAATCTTAAACTGAGAGCAGATTACTTGCGTCATCTTATTTTTAGATTACGTACATTATCTGTAACGATCTGTTTAGGAAGACGATATCTACAGATGATGTCTCGTTTCATAAATTTGCATATGATAGATCTGATGACATTGGCATAATAAGCTACTCTACTCACTTCATGAAATAATCAATCACGACCAAAATAAAGTGGTGCCCATTAGAAGCCTTAAGGGTAATCGATCTAATCATGTCCATGCCCTACATAGAAAAAGGCCATAGAGATGTCATGACATGTAGAGTTGTTGGTGGGACATGGATTTTATTAGTGTAGATTTGGCATTTGTGACACTTTTTAGCATAGTTAATGCAATCCTTTTCAAGAGTCAGCTAATAGTAGCCTAATCGTATAACTTGCCTTACCATTCAGTGCCCATTGGCATGCTTACTACAAATCACTTTATGAACTTCTTCAAGTATTCTTTTGGCTTTGGTGGCATCCATGCATCAGAATAACACCTAGTCCCAACCTTTCTTATACAAATCTCACCATTTAAAGTGACGTTCATTGCTAGTTATTTGATGGTTCTCTTATCAGCTTCAGTGGCACCTTCTGGGTATGATTAATTCTTGATGTACTGAAGGATGTCATGATGCTATAGCAAATTGTCTTTCTCTTTTTCAACATTTTGGCAATGTGCCAGGGTAGAATAAATACTATTTGGATAGAAGCAATGTTCGATTCTTGATTAACTTTAAACATGAAAGATAAAATGGCCAAAGCATCAGTAATTTGGTTCTCTTCTTAAGGTAGATGTTGAAAGCTAATATCATTAAACTCTTTCTTGAGCTCTGATATCAGATTCCCATAATGGATCAGTTTAGCATCACGTGTTTGCCATTCTCCCTTTAGTTGGTAAATGATGAGAGTTGAATCTCCAAATACTTATAGTGTTCAAATGCCCTTTTCAATGGCTTTAGAGTCCCATTATGAAAGCCTTATATTC
The DNA here is from genome assembly GCA_038381775.1 of Adansonia rubrostipa. NCBI lineage: Eukaryota > Viridiplantae > Streptophyta > Magnoliopsida > Malvales > Malvaceae > Adansonia > Adansonia rubrostipa. Next base: position 8,370,354 of record JBBYHM010000020.1, on the reverse strand, counting down.
GGCTAAGTTGTTAGTGCAATCAAAGTTTAATTTGGCTATGATAGGGTAATGGTTTCCCTCAGGTGAGATGAGAATTACCCCAATTCCATGCCTCAGTGCACTTGAAGCTCCATCAAAGTACACTCTCCACGATGACCCACACACGATAGTATCTCTACCTTGGATATACACATCAAGTCTTGATTAGAAAACTCAAAGTTTAAAGGTTGATGGTCATTTGTAACTTGATTTGTAAAAAAAAGTCTATTATTGCACTGCTTTTAATGGCTTTCTGGTTCACATACACGATGTTATATTCAAAAAGCATAACTTGCCATTTGGCTAACCTCCTAGACAAGGCAGTTGCTTCACACAAACACTTGATGGGATCAAGCTGGGCAATTAACCATGTAGTGTGGTACAGCATGTATTGCCTTAACCTTTGGGCTGTCCAAGCTAAAGTACAACATAGCTTCTCTACAAATGAGTAATTATTTTCATATTCTATAAACTTTATGCTCAAGTAATAGATAGCCTATTGCTTCTTTCTTGATCCATCATATTATCCTAATACACAGCCCATGACTTGTCTAGGATTAATGGTCATCAGGGCACTAGTGGCACAAGTATTGAAGGGTTTGAAAGGTAATGTTTGACCTTATCGAAATCTTTTTAGCATTCTTGATTCCATTCTCCAAGATTTTGTTTTTTTAATAGTTTAAAGATCATATCACATTTGTCGATCAACTAAGATATGAATTGGGCTATGTAGTTCAGTCTTCCTAACAAACTTCTCAATTTCTTTTGAGTTTGAAGTGGTAGGTTTTGGATAGCCTTAACCTTGTCAAGATCCACCTCTATTCTTTTCTTGCTCACAATGAAACATAATAGTTTACCAAATGTGATGCCAAATGTGCATTTGGCAGGATTCAACTTATGTTGATATTTGTGCAGCTGTTTAAAGAGTTTCATAGGTAGGCAACATGTTCACTCTCTTCTTATCCATGTGGTTTTGATTTTCTTATGCATTAGACCATGGAACAATGTTACCATTGCCTTTCAGCAAGTTGCCCCAGCATTTTTCAGCCTGAAAGGCATCACTTTATAGCAGAAACTTCCTTACATGGTCATGAAAGTGGTCTTTTTCGACTACCATTTTGATTTGGTATAACTTGAAAAACCATGCATGAAAGAAAATAATAAATTTTTTATAGTGTTGTCTATTAAGGTATCAATGTAAGGTAAGGGGAAATTATCCTTGAGGCTGGCTTGATTCAAGTCCTTGTAATTCACACACCTTTACACTTTACCATCCTTGTTAGAAATTGGGACTATGCTGGCTACCCATTCAGGATATTTGGCTATCTCCAGCAATCCTACTTCGAATTGCTTCTTAACTTTTTCCTTGATTTTAAGGAGTATTTTTGGTTTCATCCTCTTTAACTTTTGCTAGATTGGTTTGCATTCAGGTTTGAGGGAAAGTTTATGAACCACAATGTTATTATCTAGTTTAGGCATGTCTTGATAAGACGAAGCAAACACGTCTCGATATTCTTGAAGGAAGTTTATTAGTTCAGCTCGAGTTGATGGCTTTATCGAGGTTTCGATTTGAACCTCTTTTTAATCTTTTTTTATTTTAAGGTTTATGGTTTCAAAATGTTTTTCATGGGGTAATATTTATTTTTCTTCATGCTCAACTAGTTTCAATAAGTCTAACAGTATGGGGTTCTCTTTAGGATCCTCTTCAGATATGACTTCACTGACATAGGTCGGTTGCTCAAAACCAATTTATGAAGCTTCAGCATAAAGATTCATGTCATCTTCATCAGAACACCTAAAAACATGAAAAAAAATAATATGGGTGGAAAAATATGTGAAGAAAGGTCTAAGGCTGACAAAAACTATGAACATTAAGAATGAATACAAAATATTTAGTCATTTTTATTGATAATACTTAATAAAAGTTGCCCATACAAAGGACCCTACAATATTTTTAGGTGAGAACATGTAGCTTTAGTTTACAACATTACTTTGGAATAGACTTGAACAATACAAGAATCTCAGTCTTAGTCTAAACAGTTGGAACAAACCCTAATGGGTACAGACCAGACTCTAGACGTGTGGTTGACATCTTTAGCTCATCAATCACATTGATGGAGAAATCCTTAAATGTCTTATTCAATATGAGCTCAGCATTAGCAAAACTGGCCTTTACATGTCCCTCTAGGTGAAAACTTCTCAAAGTAGGGGGAACATCATTGGTTCATCCTTCGTGTCTCGTTCTACCAAACAGGCCATTCTTTTCTCACATTTTTTTGAGCTTGTTTTCTTTTTTGCAGTTTATTGGGTTTAAATCCTAGCCCCTTTCTTTGTCGATTTAGTTGACCACTTTTAAGGATTTAGTAACTCTTTCCCTTTCTTGCCTAGGCATCTTTGCTGACAATTAACTTCAAACCCATATGAGTTCTCTTTGATAAGTGAGGCTAAACTATTGGCAACCCTCTCTTGACATTAGTAGCATTGACGAATTTAAAGGATTGGAAAGAGGATTTTAGGATATCTTTATCAAGTTTGAGATATAGGGCATCAGTTGAGGTAGCAACAATGATATCTTCTTCCCCTCCATTACTGATAACTTTATTCCTAATGATAAACTTTAACTTTTAGTGCAGAGATGATGGTACTGCGCTAGCAGAATGAATCCAAGGCCTTCCTAACATATAGTTAGATTATGGAGTAATGTCTATCACATGGAAGTCGGCTTCATAAGTACATGGGTGAATTTAAAGTGGAATGTTGATGTTTTTCACAACATTCTGACAAGTTCCATCGAATGCTCATACAATCGTGTGACTATTTTGGATATAAGATATGTCAATAGAGAGCTTGTTCAAGCATGACATGGGCATTACATTTAAAGCCGACCCATTTTCAATAAGCACCTTAGGAAACATTATGCCTTTATAATATGTGATGATATAAAGGGCTTTGTAATGTCATTTTTCCCCATGCAAGATTTCATCATCAGTGAAAGATATGTAATTATCAATGGTGATATTATTCACTGGGCAATCCAGCTAACCTATAAAGATGTCGGGAGGGATATAAGCCTCATTCAGAACCTTGAGGAGGGCATTCCTGTGAGCTTCCAAATTTAATAATAGTGATAACACAGATATCTTAGTGAGTTGCTTGTTCAACTATCGATAATGCTGTATTCACTGTGCTTAATGTATTTAAGGAATTTTGCTACTTCATTCTTGTTCACTGGATCCTTAACAGCTATCGAATTTGAGTTCTTGGTTGCAGACTTTGGTGCTTGAGAAATGATATTAGCATTTTCTTGCTGAGTGTTATTTTTTGATACTATTAGGGTGTAACATCGGCTGCTCCGAGTTAGGTGACTTACCTCTAAGAGGTCAACACTTACTACTTGCTGGCTAGATTTTCTGATGATTAAGCTTTGCTTTCATAGTTCCAAGGGACTCCTTATCACTTTTATATGGGAAAAGAGATGGAAGTCAAATGATCAGCTTTCGTAGAGGCTGAATAGGGTCAGCCTTAACTCTCAGTCATACAAAATCAATGACATTCCAATGCCATAAGGAACATTACCCTTTTTCTTTTCTAGTGCATTGATAGATGATGTTGCATTTGTAGACTCGATATGCGAGGTTTGCTTTTCATCATAGAATTTGATGCTACCCTCGTTCATCATTCTTTAAACCATTATGCGAAACTCTTTGCATTTTTAAAGAGCATGGCCATAAATAATATGGAAATCATAAAAGTTGTTAATCCTTTCCTCTATCTTCTTGGTTGCATTAAGTAGCCTAGCTTGCACCAGGATTTGCCAAACCAAATTCACTGGCGTTCGAACTTCTTCTATGTTTTCCATAATCTCGCAGTTTTCTTCAATGATCATTTCCTTTAGATCTAACTCAGCACGAGTTTAAGATGAACTAGATTAATTGCTAGATTTTGATTGCTTACTAGTTTTCATTTTTTCTTTCCTTTTATCCTTGCAGATATTTTTTTACTCAATTCATTTTTCATGGCCTCATTAATTCGCAAAGTTCTTTGAGAAACTTCTTGCTACCTTTATGTAATAAGGGGATTGCAATGTGCCGATGAATCTAACAATTATCTCTCTTTCTATTAATAAGGGATGAATCTGGGTAGCCTCCTCCATCCATCTTGTAGTGTATTGCTTAAAACTTTAATTAGCTCTTTTTCTCATTCCCATAAGAGATAGACAACTAGAGATCTGACTATTGGTGGGTCTCTTCTCATTAGTGGCATTGATAGATGAATCGTCATGTCCATCCCACTCTTTATAGAACTTGATTTCGGGCTAATCCATCATCCCTTAAACCATCTCCAAGAATAATGGACAATGTTGCAAATCATGTTCTTCACCGCAGTGGCAACAAGATGTTTCAACAACATTTCTTCTTTAACCTTTATCATATGTTACTATTCTAATTTTCATGAAAACCCACAAGAGTTGCTTATCGGGGTTTTGATTTCTCCCACGCCTCTTTTAATTCGATAGCCTTTTCTATCAATTATCGCATTCTCTCTTAGTTTGGTGTGATTAGGGAGTGGATCAGCCCCCACATTGGGCTCAGGACCTTACTCAATCTTGATAATTTTTTTTTCTAGTAAACCTCCACCTTTCTTTAAAATAAAGTACAATTCTCAATGGAGTGGCTTTGCACTCCCGCATGGTATTCACAATAAGTGTTCTCATCATATCATTTGGGGTAAAGTGGTGATCTTGGCTTCATTAATACTGGGGCCAGTAGTTTGCCTTCAAATTAGCGAGAGTAAATCTCTTTATATGAGTAGGGGAGTAGTTTAAAGTGCTTTATTTCTTAAGGTGCTTGTGTGTTATTCAGAGCTCTTGCATTGTGCATATTACAGGGCTGTGCATTCTGGACTACACTTTGCATGGGATTTGGTGCAAAGCTCATTATAGGAGTGAACCGGTATTGTGGACTACTTGTGTGTTACTGAGTAAAGGGTAAGACCTGTATTCAACATACTTGGGAAGTACATAGGCTGTGCTAGATGCAAACTTTGATTAAACCTAGCACGGTTCTCACATACAACATTCACTTCTTTCTCCTTACCTTCATTTGTTGTCTTTTGACTTATCCAGATGCTTCCCTGATAGATATCCTACCGCTCTTGATGATGTTCTCAATCATTTCATCAGATATGACCGTATCAGCAAAATTTTTCATGGCATTTCCTACTCGAGCATTTCACTAGAGGGTGTTGCCCATGTAGTGTCTCTTCTTTAGATTGGTGGCCTCAATACCACCATTTAAATTGCTTTCAGGGTGGGCTAGTTCTTTCCCCATCTGACTACACTCATCTGCCTTTTTTCCTTCAACGCATTGGATAGCAATTTAGTTATGTTAGCTATATGAGCTTTGAATTAATCTTAATTTTGATATAACTAAAACTTAAGCTTAATTAGCTTGTGTTTAATTATTTTCAAGATTAGTATTCCTCCATGAAATATTTTGTAAACACTTTGAAAAATACTAGAAAGTGTGTTAACTCCTTCAAGCACTCAAAAATGTGTTTTTAATACATATTTTTATATAAAACATTTTTTAGATAAGTTTTACATCTTTTGAACCTTTTAAAATTGATTTTCATGAGAAAGTATCGATACACTATGTGTATGTATCGATACGATACTTGGTAGTAGTTAAATAACCTTAAAATGTAGAAATCACTATTCATGTATCGAGACAGAGCATTCTGTATCGATACAGCACTATTCATGTATCAAGGTAGATCTTTCTATATCGATACAGGATTGTTTAATAGTCATATTTTGGACCGTTAAACACAATGTATTGATACCCACTTAATTGTATCCATATAGAGGAACGGGGAACAACGGGAAATGATATTTTGAAGGCTTCAATGGCTATATTCTTTCACCAAATGTTCCCAATGGCTAGAATCATGATCAAGGCTATAAATAAGCCACTCCAACACCTTCAACAAGAAGAAGAACTAAGAGATTGTGCTTAGAGTCATATCTTTCATTTTCTCCATCATATTTGCTAAGTGGTTTATCTTTGTATAGGATTAATTCTTCCTATTTTTGTATCTTCATTTTGTATCTTTAGATTCATATTTCCTTTTAAGCTAAAATTCTTGTAAACACCTAACCTTTAGAGGTTTTATCTGTTTACACTCAAATCCTTGCAAAAAGGGGAGGTTACTACTTAGCCATTGAAAAGTAGAGAAAGTTTCTACTTAGCCTTCAAAAGTAGTTAGAGAGGATTCTATCTTAGCCATAAAAGATAGAGGGTAGAGGTTTCTATCTTAGCCCTGAAAGAAAAAGAATGTAAAGGTTATACCTTGTCCTTGAAAGGTAGACAATTCAAGTTAGTGAATTATGGAAATCCGAGGCAAGTGAGGTTGAGGTATGGGATGTAGGCAATTAAGGCCTAACATCTCTAAATCTTTGAGTTTGTTTCTTTTTCCCTTGTCTTTAGTTGATCATTTCTATTCACTAACTTGCACTCTAAAGTTTATTATTTAGATTTCTTAATTTTATTTATCAAAGTTTTAATTTACTAAAATTTTGAGAAATCAATTCATCCCCTCTTGATTTCATTCACCACTAAAAGGTCTAACAAGTTAGCTCAGTGATATGTGCTTAAAGTTCCTCATGCTTACAAAGTGCCTACTCTTAAGACTCTCTATACATAAGTTTGAGTCTTTCGATATGGGCCTGGTGATCATTTTCCACTATTTTTTGATGATTGTGAGTGTTATACCGATGACAAACTGTAAATTTCATGTTTTATATCACCTTCACTTAAAATTATTTTTGAATTAAGCCTTTATGGTATGTTCATGCATATGTTTGATGTAGTGAGGATGAATGAATAAAAACCCAAAAAGGATAGGTTAGTTACGTAAATGCAAGAAGGACAATTGGGTAAAGGGAAAGCTCCACCAATAGCATCCTTCATTAAAACAACAAAATGTCTTAATTACATATGGTTACATTTGAAAATTTTTGATGCAGTTACATTACTTGATTACATGGTCCAAGAAATACAACAACTATTACTCTTAGGCTCTGGTGGACAAGATATCATGTGTCAGGATCAGGCTACATCCATTATGTTCTCAGCCTCCAACTGAGCTGCCTGGATCTGCTTTATGGGATGGCAATAATAGTCCTAATAATTTTGGTGTGAGTGATTAACCATTTAAAGCCATTCTTGCTCCTATTATTCGAAGGCTTTTACTAGAGCATCGACTTGGTTTGTAGCACTTGAAGAGAATGCTTTAAGTCTTAAATTCTAAGTGTTAAAACTCTATTTTTCACTTGGTTTCCTCTTAAATCCCAGACTCGAGCCTCTAACAGTTCATTCTTCCTTCAATAAGTTGATGTAAGAGCCTAGGTTTTAACAAGCTTTTCCCTATTTACCCTAGCAGCTTCTCTCCATTAGTGTAGTTCTTTCATGATAATAGTAATTTCTATCCTTCACTTGACCGATGACTTTCCAAGTCTTTAGGACTTGCTTACTTTATTAAAGACCACATAGTATCTTTTTAAGCTCTTAAGATCCTCTTTGAGGTGGTTGCTCTCTTTGATAACCCTACTCATCTCACCATTCCTGAGGTAAAAGTCCATTTTTAATTGACTATTTTCCTCATTTAATCAAGTAATCTTTTTGGCAAAGGTAGCCTTCTCTTGTTCGAACTTCGCTTGAGCAATTCAACCTTAGAGGGAACTTATCAACTAACATTTATGATTTCCTAATACCAGACAAGGGCATGGCATTATTAATGTGATGGATCCTCCATTCATCACATCATGGGGTCATACTACTCCCTCTCTAATATCTCTCTATGCAACAGGCTTGTTTCCATGCATGAAAGGCTAGCTGGGCTTTCGACTTGTAGTTAGGCTCACCATAGTTGAAATCTTATAACTCTAGGTCTTGGACAAAGGGGTGAATTGACGGCACCAAAACTGTCAAAGGACTAAAAGAAAGGTGTAGCTTGTACTCCCCTATAATCCCATGAGTGGTACACAATTATAATCTCTGCATTGATAAATAACCATTTATGGGGAAAACCAAAAGGCCTTCCATGTTACCTTATCTCCCTTGAGGTTTTAGAATTTTTGAACCCACTGCTCTTCGAATTTATCTTAAGGCCCTTCCTTTTTAAGTACCTTGAAGATAGGGCTAATGTTGGGTAAGAAGCAATATGACATCCTACTTTCTTCGAGGCCAAAGTAACTGATGAGCCAAATGTAAAAGAGTGATGCACATCCGATGAATTAGCTCATACCCATTTTCTTACAAAAATTAAGAGCTTGAATAGTTTCGACAATGAGGGCTAGAGTGGGATTGATGTTGCAATGTAAACGAAGAAAGACATCTGCTACCGTGGCTTCAACATAGGCAAATGTTTTGGGGAATATAACCAGACCATATATCATCAAAGCGTAGAAATCTTAGGTTTTTTTGGTGTCAACAGTACTTGCCATTTTTTCTTTCAAACTAACCCATGAGATGCATTCACTGTTCCTTTTTATTTTGTTATGACTTTCAATCCCAAAGTCCTTGCCCTGAGGATTTGAGCCAATATTTTCTTGAAGGCTGAAAGATTCAATGCTTTACAATATATTCTGTCAACCTTTGCTTTCTCAATGTTGAGTAATGCAGTGTATTCATCAACCGTAGGGACCAATCTTTATGATTTAAAGTGAAGCACCAGTATGCTGGATTTCAAAACTAAGAGGCCATTTGCAACATACCAACATCAAAGCAAACTTGGAGTAGAAGAACGATGTCTCCATATCTTTTAGTGAATAATTCCCTTTTGATATTGTCCCAACTGGTCCATACAATCCTTAGATCTTGCCAAACATTTTAACGGTACCTTATCTTAATCCTTTCATGCACTATTGAGACATGCCCTAATTTAAGGGCGTCTCCATCTTCACACTATTGGCGCTCCGACCATGCTCGAATTCTTCAAAGGGCTTTTAGCTTTGACATGGACTGTTGCTCCATGACAGATGCCCTTGGTGAACATTGATCCATTAGAGCCAATTATCCCATTATGACAGTAATTATGATGAAATGATGCATGGTGAAAAAAAAAGCAAAAAAAAAAATGAGTTAGTAACCAATACAAAATAAGAGGTAAAAGATAAAGAAATGAAAGAATAAAAGCAAAAGTGTATCTTAAAATTTGCCCTAAGAATATGCGGTATGATGCCTAGGGCAGACATGATGAATATAAATGTTGAGGCATTAAACGGGTAGCATACTAGCATGTCCATATCAAAATTACCTTTTACAAAGCAACATGATACTTTGTGAGGATTAAGACTGACCATCTAAAGGGTGATATTCGTCTATCACCATCTTACATTAAACACATGCTAAACCATCATTCGGGTAGTATGACAACTTATCTTGGTTAGATACAACTATTTCAAGATGGCATTATAGGTATTGGGATTCAATTGTCTTTACTCACTTATTAAAGAGGATTTGCTACCGAACATCATGGCATATCCTAAAGGAATGATCATAAAAATAAAAAGACAAATGTGGGTGAAAACGTTCACCTATTATTACTTGCATAAGAAAAGGTATATAGGAGTAAAGGTAAGGAATGTTTCCCCAAATGACCCTAATCTTTGGATTATTCTAGCAGCATCAGATTGGCTTAACAGGGTTTAGCTTATAAGGTTCACTATATGGGTTTAAATTGATGCCTACTTTGGTACCCAAATTGCTCCTCTATCCGGTAAAAACAGTTGAGGCACCTCGATCCTAGGTCCATCACGGGTTTAGCGGAACGGGTTCGATCCGATGGATGTATTTCTCTATGCAATTGCAGAGGTGTACTTATAAGAGACATAGGTAATTTACATTTTGAAAGGTCTTGCCATGCCTATGCGGAGGTTTACTGACGAAGACGGATGGCTCACTTCCTCTAAATAATTAGGATACTAACCACACCATGGTGTATGGTGGGAATCTAGTGCAAATTTAAGTGCACGATGTGTGTTGGGGAAACAATCAAACTTTTTTGTTTCACTCCCATATTACCATATTTATTCAACTCAATATTTATTTAGGCATGAAAAATACCTAACAATCACTAGACAAAAAGATAAACAATAGAGATTAGTAGGCCAAAATAAATGAGAATTATATCTAAATAATTATGGAGAATGAAAAATTGAGAACGAAGTGAGAAATAGCTAGTTGGAGGCCTAACTCTCTATGGTCCCCAATGGAGTCGCCAAGCTGTCACCATGTGCCAAGCCTTTCAAATTTTGATCGATCCGAAAGGCACAACATGTTCGACTTAAAAATAAAGGATGGTGGGTTATGGTCAAGCCTTTGAGCTCTTTGTTGATTGGGATTTGGATTAGGTGTGATAATATGAAAATAGTAGGGACCGTTGGATGAGTTGCTTATCTAACTGGTCTCGGATGGCCACCATGAAATGGCCATAAACTTGGAATTGCCACCAATCATTTTAGGATAGGTTAGATTGGATGCCTATTGAAAACAATATCATGAGTTATGAATTGAAACACTGATTTCAAGATCTACGAAGTCTAGAGATTCGTTGATTGGGCTTGGGAGTTGGTTACGTGCAATGTAGGACTAGCTTCCCCATGATGCCCAAAATCGGTACTTACTAACTGTATCTCACTTTGGTCTTGGTTAAATTGATTCCATTTGGTCTCTATTTAGATATAATTCTCTTTAATGCATGAAGTTTTGGAAAATGGGAATCCTAGTTTTTCTAAAGAAAATTAGATCAGCAATGCACCTCGAAGATGTAAGGAACATAAGGATTTTTGTGAAAATGATGTCCGGATTGGATTTTATAAAATTGGATGTTTTGTATTAGGCACTGGAGAGATACCAACATGAAACATCGCCTTCTAAATTTTATTGGAAAACAAATTTTAAACATGGATGCACAATAATCACTACAAAAGGAAACAAGTTAGTAAGGCAAAAAATGTGAATTATGATAATATCTTAAACAAGCAATCACAAACAAAGGAACGCAAAAAGGAAGGATGATCGAAATGTATATCATAATTACCTTCGATTATTGAAGAATAACCTAGATGACAATTTTAGAAACCGATTTGGATTTGGTGGTAATTTAAAGAAAAAAGATGATTTCTATCAAAATAGTTTTGAGGCATCCGAAAGAGAGACAATTTTAAGCTTTTTTTAGATAAAAGCATGTTGGAGATCCCCTCGGTGAGGTGTGGTTGGAGTATCCCCTAAAATAGAGTTATGAAAATAGTTAAGATTAAAGTGAAAATTTAAAATTTTAATTAAACAATAAGGTTGGAGTATCTCCAAAGTTAGGAAAACATTTAGGAACAAAGAGAAAATTTGAATTTTTAAATAAAAATGGGTTTGAAGTATCCCCAAAGTTAGGAAAATATTTAAAAACAAAGAGAAAATTTAAATAAAAAAGGGGATTAGAGTATTCCCTTTCAGTAGTGGAGTTAGAGTATCTTCACTAGAAAAAATTTCAATATGAAATCTTTTTTTTTTCTATTTTTATCTTAATCCAAGTCAAAAGGGGTTAATATTATAAAGAGGGGACAACATCATGTCATCTCCATTTTAGGACTTTTTTAGGTGTATTCATAGACTTCATAGGGTAAGTAAGGTACCGTTCAAAAGGTAGCTAGACAAGGTTTAATATAAAATTTGTCCGAAAATTCTAGAAAATTACTTTCTAGATAGAATTAATTTTTAAAGCTAAGTTGTCTCGACACTAGCAGCATGTATGTGGAAAAAGGCATGATGGACTTTGGAAAATCATTCCAAGCTTTTCAGGAATCATTAGATTATAAACAATACCTTTCTGGAAAATAAATTTTGTGAACCTTTTAGGAAAAATATTTGGAAATTTCGTAAAAATCATCTAATGGGCCATAATGGTCCAAACAGAATATTGCAAGCTGGTTCCAATGGTTTTAGACAAATGTTCGAAAAATCATAACTCCCTCGTCCGAAATGATCCTATTTTATATAAGACACCATTAGAAAGGTAATTCAATTCCCTTTAAAGGAAAAATATTAGAAAAATCAAAAGAAATATTTTATGGTTAAAAATGATTTTTCAAGTTCGGACTATAATGCTACTAAAGCAAAAACAAGGGGATTATTCAATATTTTGATTTTTCAAAGATAGGCTCGGGTCTAGGATGTTCGAACATTCATGACAGAAAGTAACACAGGCTCCATAAGTTTATTCCATGATCCTGAAGTAGTTTGGGATGATGGAACAACTCGTTGACCATGTCACAAAAAGGAACACGAGACTCAAGATCAATGATTAATGCTAAAAGGATTTTTTTCTTTTTTTTTTTGAAAAATAAACTTATTTAACCATTATCCAGAGCTGAAATGTTAATTTGCCCCTGAGATTAAGAGACTAATTTGATGAAAACATTAAGTCCCTGCTACTCTTCATCTATTGAAGGTAATATGAATTTAACTTGGGGATGTTTCTAAAACTCAGTTTGAAAGAAACAAGCAAGCATTTCAATGGAGATATCATTAATAAAATACATCCCATAAAACATAAACATGGATTAATCATGTAAACATTTAAAGATGACATTTTGACATGGAAATGAATGACATAGAGGGAAGAAGATGACAAATAAGGTGCATGGAGATGATATAAACATATTTATACAAAGAAGTGGATGTTGGAGTTGTCAAGATAGCATTTTTGTTTCATGAGCCTCCTTAAAACACTAGAAAAAATATTTGAACATGCCTAAGACACATTAAGGTGGCTATTTAAATATGAAATGGATATGTGAATATGGAAGAAAATTGGCAAAAGATGCATGAAAAGAGGCTGTCTGACAATGAAAATAAAGCATGGTGAGTTTGTATATCTACAACATCAAGGTGTCAAGAGGGTCATTAAGATCCTAAGACTACCACAACCAAGGCAACAAAGATGCATTAGAGTATTAAGAGGTCATGGCAACATGAAGGGCTCACTAAAATGAAATGGATGATGAAAATAGAAAATATATGGAACAAGGTAAAAAAATATACCAGCAAAAGCTTAAAGTTACTTCCCTTTTCAAAGTAGCAACTTTAAGTTTAGTTTCTTCCCTCTTTTTGCTATTGTTTAACAAGAAAATGATGAAAAGGAGAAGCTTTCTAGTAATATGGCGATTGATGGGGTGTTTTGAGGATGAAAGTGCATGAAAGGTTGAGTTTTTAAAGATGTTCTAGTAGTGGTTCTAGGGAGCTATAGGAATAGAGGTTGTTGCAGGTGGAAGGTAATGGAATAGTGTTTTGGTAAGTTGTTAGAGCTAGAGTTGATGGAGGATTTGTAAGGATGGATGAAGAGTCTTTTAGGATTGCTGGAGAGCTTTGTTGGATAGCTGAAAGTTTTTTTTCGTAAGATAGCTTGTAGTGTTTTTTTCATAGTTAAAAAGCCCCCCTTTTAATCTAAGGCTTAGCCAATGCCTTTAGGAGACAAGACAAGGGCATTTTTTATTTTTCTCTTCTTGACTAAAGAACATCTCTAGCTACCATGCTCAGCTAACTCTCTTCTTATTGGTTCTGCCATGTTGAGCAAGGAGGCAAAAAGGCTGTGACAGCCTGTAACTAGAGATATGCCTGTCACACCCTCTTGCACCATATATCTTATGAAAGTGACCTTTGTCATTGAATTTTTGGGCTCTAAAAATTTGTTTGAATCCGTTAATGAACCATAGTTAAGGTTTACAATGTTTTATGATAGTTTCTTGGTGCAAAAACATTTTTAAAGTAAGTTTTCAGAGGCTGGAAAGTGACTCAAACTAGGTAAAAAATGCCTTGTATGTAGATACACAAAGTACTTTTTACTCCTGAGTATCGATACTAAGAGAGAAAAATGTTTCTAGTCTCAAGAGTTAGAGGTTTGTATTGATAGTCCATGGATTTGTATCAATACTCATGCTTGTGTATCGATACATTTTGCCAAAAATCACAATGTTAGCTACTGCCAAGGTCTACATCGATACAAACATGCCAAGTATCGATACCATACCTTGTGATCGATACCAAACCCTCTTGTATCGATACTACATATGAAAACTCAAGTTTTTCATAGAATTAAAGTTTGTCCGCTAAAACATAAAAACGTTTTTTCTACTATTTTTTCTAGAATTAAATTTTGTCTGCTAAAACAAATAAACATGGATTTTTGTAATTATATCCATTCCTTTCATGATTGAGCATCATAAACACATTCCCCTCATCGGGATACATGATATTGATGCTTTGGTTTATGAGGAAAAGCTTTTCTTTCCACCATTTTCCTTAAAAGCATAGTTCATCTGCCAAAAATGACAAACCTAGATTCTTGTAATTATATCTATTCTCTTCTTGGTTGGGCATCATAAACACATTCTCCTTATTGGGATAAATGATATTGATGATTTGGTTTCACCGAAAAGGCTTTTCTTTCCAACATTTTTTGTAATTATATCCTTTCTTTTCCTAACTAGACATAATAAAAATAGTCTCCTCATTGGGATACAAGATATTGGTGCTTTGTTTTCGCAAGAAAGGCTTTTCTTTCAAACATTTTCTGTAAAATCAAAATACATCTACCAAAAGAGACAAATATGGATTTTCATAATTATATCCATTCTTCCCATGATTGGGCATCATAAACACATTCTCCTGATTAGGATACATGATATTGGTGCCTTAGTTTACCAAGAAAAGTTTTTCATTCCACCATTTTTCATAGAATCAAAGTTCATCCGCCAAAAGAGGCAGACATGGATTTTGACAAGTATATCATTATTTTCTTGATTGGTTATCATAAACACATTCTTTTTATCGTAATGCATGATATTGAAACTTTGGTTTAACAAGAAAACATTTTTTCCACCATTTTTTATAGAATCTAGGTTCGTCAGCCAAAAAAGATGAACATGGATTTTCATAATTATATCTATTCTTCTCTTGGTTGATCATTATAAAAACATTCTCCTCATTCGGATAACATTAGTTTATAAGAAAAGCTTTTTTCCACCATTTTTTGTATAATCACAGTTCATCTATGGAAAAAAAAGAACATGGATTTTCATATTTATATCAATTCTTTTCTTCCTTGAGCATTATAAACACATTCTTTTCATTTGGGTACATGATATTGATGCTTTGCCTTTGTAGAAAAAGTTTTTCTTTCCAATATTTTCTCTAGAATCAAAGGTGGTCTGCCAAAAGAGACAAACATGTATTTTCATAATTATATCTATTTTTTTCTTGCTTAGGTCAACATAAACACAATTTCCTCATTGGGATACATGATATTGATGCTTTGGTTTAACAAGAAAAGATTTCCTTTCCTCCATTTTTTGAAGAATCAAAGTTTATTTGCTGAAAGGGACAAACATGGATTTTTGTAATTATATCCACTCTTTTCATGTTGTGGCATCATAAACGCATTCTCCTCATTGGGGTAGATGACATTGATGCTTTGGTTTAAGAAGAAAACCTTTTCGGTCTGCCATTTTCCTTAGAATCATAGTTCATCCACCAAAAGAGATGAACATGGATTTTCATAATTATATACATTCTTCCCCTAGCTAGGCATCATAAACACGTTTTAACCATTATGATACATGATATTATTGTTTTGGTTTAGCAAAAAAAGCTTTTCTTCTACTATTTTTCATAAAATCAAAGTTTGTCAGCCAAAAGAGACAAACATGGATTTTCATAATTATATCCATTCTTTTCATGATTGGGCATCGTAGACACATTCTTCTCATTGCGATAAATGTTATTGATGCTTTGGTTTAACAAGAATAGCTTTTCTTTTCACCATTTTTGTTAGAATTAAAGTTCATCAGCCAAAAAAGTTGAATGTGGTTTTTCATAATTATATTCATTCCTTTTATGATTGGGCATCATAAACATATTCTCTTCATTGGGATATGTGGAAAAACTTTTCTTTTGAGGTTTTTTTGTAGAATCAATGTTCATCGACCAAAAGAGGTGAACAGATTTTCATATCTATATCCATTTTTTTTATGTTAGGCATTATAAACACATTCTCCTTATTGGCATACAAGATATTGATGTTTTGGTTTAAGAAGAAAAGCTTTTTTTCTGCCACTTTCCATAGAATCATACTTTATCTATGAAAGGAGATGAACATGGATTCTCATAATTATATCATTCTTTTCTTGGTTGAGTATTATAAACATATTCTCCTCATTGGGTAACATGTTAATTCTTTGGTTTGCAAGAAAAGCTTTTCTTTTCAATATTTTTAGTAAAATCAAAATCTATTTTCCAGAAAAAACAAACCATGGTTTTCATAATTATACCCATTCTTTTTATGATTGGGCATCATAAACCTATTCTCCTTATTAGGATATATGATATTAATCGTTTGGTTAAGCAAGAAAAGCTTTTCTTTTCACCATATTTTGTTGAATCAAAGTTTGTTTGCCAAAAGAAACGAACATAGATTTTCGTATTTATATCCATTTTTCTTGTGAGCAGGTATTATAAACACATTCTCTTCCTTGGTGATAAGTGATATTGATGCTTTGGTTTAGCAAGAAATGTCATAAACACATTCTCTTCATTAGGATACATGATATTGATGCTTTGTTTTAACAAGAAAAGCTTTATTTTCAACCATTTTTCATTGAATCAAAGTTCATTCACTGAAAGAGACAAAATGGATTTTTGTTATTATATCTATTCTTTTCATAATTGGGTATCATAACACATTCACCTCGTTAGGATGCATGATATTGATGCTTTGGTTTAATAAGAAATGCTTTTCTTTCTATCATTTTCCTTAAAATCATAGTTCATCCATCAAAAGAGACTAACACGGATTCTTGTGATTATATCCATTCTTTTCTTGATTGGGCATCATAAACACATTCTCCTTATTGGTATACAAAATATTGGTGCTTTAGTTTAAGAAGAAAAGCTTTTCTTTCCACCATTTTTTAGAATCGTAGATCGTCTGCCGAAACAGATGAACATGGATTCTCATAATTATATCCATTCTCTTCATGCATCATTGGGATGCATGATATTAATGCCTTGGTTTAGCAAGAAAAGCATTTTTTCCACCATTTTTTGTAGATCAAAGTTTATCTACTAAGGGAGATGAACATGGATTCTCATAATTGTATCCATTTTTTTCTTGATTGGACATCAAAAAAACATTCTCCTCATTGGGATACAAGATATTGATGCTTTTATTTTAGAAGAAAAGCTTTTCTTTCTACCTTTTTCCTTAGATTTGTAGTTTGTCTACCAGAGTAAACGAGCATGGATTCTCAAAATTGTATCAATTCTTTTCTTTATTGAGCATTATAAACATATTCTCCTTATTGAGATACATGTTGATGCTTTGTTTCACAAGAAAAGCTTTTCTTTTCAACACTTTTTGTAAAACCAAAGTTCATCTGCCAAAATAGAAGAACATGGATTTTTTATAATTATACTTATTCTTTTCATGATTAGACATCATAAACACATTTTTCTTATTGGTATACATGATATTGATGCTTTGTTTTAACAAGAAATGCTTCATTTTTTACCATTTTTCATATAATCAAAGCTCATTCACCAAAAAAGATGAAATGGATTTTTGTAATTATATCCATTTCATTCACGACCAATAAAGTGCATGACATTGATGCTTTGGTTTAATAAGAAATGCTTTTCTTTCCATTATTTTCTTTAAAATCATTGTTCATCTGTCAAAAGAGATGAACATGGATTCTTGTAATTATATCCATTCTTTTCTTGATTGGCTATCATAAACACATTCTCCTCATTAGGATATAAGATATTGCTGCTTTGGTTTAAAAAGAAAAGCTTTTTTTTCCACCATTTTTTTTAGAATCATAGATCGACTACCAAACTAAATGAACATGGTTCTTGTCATTATATCCATTCTCTTCATCCATCATTGGGATGCATGATATTGATGCTTTGGTTTAGTAAGAAAAGCTTTTCTTTCCACCATTTTTTGTAGAATCAAAGTTCATTCACCGAAGGGTATGAACATGGTTTTTCATAATTATATCCACTTTTTTCATGATTGGGCATCAAAGGCATATTCTTATTATTGCAATACATGAAATTCATTCTTTGCTTTAACAAGAAAAGCTTTTTTTTCCATCATTTTTTGTAGAATCAAAGTTTGTTTGACAAAAAAGATTAACATGGATTTTTGTAACTATATCCATTTTTTTCATAATTGGGCATCACAAACACATTCTCCTCATAAGGATACATGATACTGATGCTTTGGTTTTAAAAGAAAAGGTTTTCCTTCCATCATTTTCTGTAGTATCAAAGTTCATTTGCTAAAAGAAATGGACATTAATTTTTGTAATTATATCCATTTTTTTATAGATTGGGCATTAAGAAAACATTCTCCGCATTAGGATACAAGATATTAATGTTTTGGTTTAAGAAGAAAAAGTTTTTTTTTCCACCTTTTTACTTAGAATCATTGTTAGTCTACCAAAAGAAACAAACATGGATTCTTGTAATTATATCCATTCCTTTCTAGATTAGGCAACATAAATATTCTACATATTGGGATACACGATATTGATGCTTTGGTTTCACAAAAAAAGTTTTTCTTCCCATCATTTTCTATGGAATCAAAGTTTATTTGTCAAAAGTGGCAAACATGGATTTTCATAATTAAATCCATTCTTTTCTTGATGGGACATCATAAACACATTCTCCTCATTAAGGTACATGGTATTAATGCTTTGGTTTAACAAGAGCAGCTTTTCTTTCCCCCACTTTTCGTATAATCAAGGCTCGTTTGCTAAAAGTGATGAATATAAATTTTTTTGCTTATATCCACTTCTTTCATGAGTGGGCATTATACACACATTCTCATTGGGATACATGATATTGATACATTAATTTTGCAAGAAAAAAATTTTCCTTCTAACAATTCTTGTTGAATCAAAGTTCATTTGCCGAAAGAGATTAAAATGGATTTTTATTATTATATCCATTCTTTTCCTAGTTAGGCATTATAAACATATTCTTGTCATTATGATACATGATATTAATACTTTGGTTTCGCAAGAAAAGATTTTCTTTTCAACATTTTTTTGTAGAATCAAAGTTTATCTGCCAAAAGAGACAAACATTAATTTTCATAATTATACTTATTTTTTCATGATTGGGCATCATAAGCACATTATCATCTTTGGGATATATGATATTAGTGCTTTGGTTTAACAAGAAAAGCATTTCTTTTCACCATTTTCCTCAAAACCATAGTTCATCTGCCAAAAGTTATGAACATGGATTCTTGTAACTATATCTTCCTTTTCTTAATTGTGCATCATAAACACATTCCTTCATTGGGATACAAGATATTGATGCTTTGGTTTACTAAGAAACGCTTTTCTTCCCACCATTTTCCTTTGAATCATTGATCATCTACCAAAATAAATAAACATGGATTCTCGTAATTATATCCATTCTTTTTATTATTTGGCATCATAAACACATTCTCCTCATTATGGTACATGATATTAACGCTTTTGTTTGCAAGAAAACCTTCCCTTTCAAACACTTTCCATAGAATCAAAGTTCATCACCCAAAAAAAGTACGTGGATTTTCCTAATTATATCAATTCTTTCCATGATTGGGTATCATAAACACATTTTCCTTATTAGAATGCATGACATTGATGCTTTGGCTTGATAAGAAATGCTTTTCTTTCCATTATTTTCCTTAGAATCATAGTTCATCTATTAAAAGAGACAAACATGGATTCTTGTAATTATATCCATTCTTTTCTTGATTGGCTACCATAAACACGTTCTTCTCATTAGGGTACAAGATATTGCTGCTTTGGTTTAAAAAGAAAAGTTTTTTTCTCACCATTTTCTTTAGACTCATAGATCGACTGCCAAAATAAATAGACATGGGTTCTTGTAATTATATCCATTCTCTTCATCCATCATTGGGATGCATGATACTGATGCTTTGGTTTAGTATGAAAAGCTTTTCTTTCCACCATTTTTTGTAGAATCAAAGTTTAATTGCCGAAGGGGATGAATATGGATTTTCATAATTATATCCACTCTTTTCATGGTTCGGCATCAAACGCATATTCTTATCATTGCAATAAATGATATTCATCCTTTTCATTAACAAGAATTTTTTTTCCATCATATTTGTATAATCAAAGTTTGTCTACCAAAAGGGATTAACATGGATTTTTGTAAATATATCCAGTCTTTCAAGATTGGGCATCACAAACATTCTCCCCATAAGGATACATAATATTGATGCTTTGGTTTCATAAGAAAAGTTTTTCCTTCCACCGTTTTCTATAGAATCAAAGTTCGTTTGCTAAAAAAGGTGGATATTAATTTTTGGAAATATATTCATTCTTTTATAGATCGGGCATCAAAAAAACATTCTCCATATTAGGACACAAGATTTGATGCTTTGGTTTAAGAAGAAGATTCATTGTTAGTCTGCCAAAAGAAATGAACATGGATTCTTGTAATTATATCCATTCCTTTTTGGATTAGGCAACATAAACATTCTACATATTGGGATACATGATATTGATGCTTTGGTTTCACAACAAAAGCTTTTTTTTCCATCATTTTCTGTGGAATCAAAGTTTATCTGTCAAAAGTGACAAACATGGATTTTCATAATTAAATCCATTTTTTCTTGATAGGGCATCATAAACATATTCTCTTCATTGAGGTACATGGTATTAATGCTTTTGGTTTAACAAGAATAATTTTTTTCCCCCCTTTTTTCGTAAAATCAAGGCTCGTCTGCCAAAACTGATGATAGATTTTTGTATTTATATCCACTCTTTTCGTGAGTGGGCATTATACACACATTCTCATTGGGATACATGATATTGATGCCTTGGTTTCACAAGAGAAAAATTTTCCTTCCAACAATTTTTGCTGAAATAAAATTCATCTACCGAAAGAGATGAAAGAGATGAACATGGATTTTTATTATTATATCCATTCTTTTCTTGCTTAGGTATTATTAACACATTCTCATCATTAGGATACATGATATTGATACTTTGCTTTTGCAAGAAAGCTTTTCTTTTCAACATTTTTTTTGTAGAATCAAAGTTTATCTACCAAAAGAGACGAATAAGGATTTTCATAATTATACCTATGTTTTTTTCATGATAGGGCATCATAAGCACATTCTCATCTTGGGGATATATGATATAGGTGCTTTGGTTTAACAAGGAAAACATTTCTTTCCACCATTTTTCTCAAAACCATAGTTCGTTTGCCAAAAGTTACGAACATGGATTCTTGTAACTACATCCTTTTTTTCTTGATTATGCATCATAAACACATTCCCCTTATTGGGATACAAGATATTAATGCTTTGGTTTAAGAAGAAAAGCTTTTCTTCCCACCATTTTCCTTAGAATCATAGATCATTTACCAAAATAGATGAACATGGATTCTCTAATTATATCTATTCTCTTTATTATTGGGCATCATAAACACATTCTCCTTATTATGGTACATGATATTGACGCTTTCGTTTGCAAGAAAAGCTTCCCTTTCAAACACTTTCCATAGAATCAAAGTTTGTCACCCAAAAAAATATACATGGATTTTCCTAATTATATCAATTCTTTCCATGATTGGGCATCATAAACACATTCTCCTCATTGGAATGAATGACATTGATGCCCTGGCTTGATAAGAAATGCCTTTCTTTCCATTATTTTCCTTAGAATCGTAGTTCATCTGTTAAAAGAGATGAACATGGATTCTTGTAATTATATCTGTTTTTTTCTTGATTGGCAATCATAAATACATTCTCTTCATTGGGATACAAGATATTGTTGATTTGGTTTAAAAAAAAAGGTTTTCTTTCCACCATGTTCCTTAGAATCATAGATTGACTTCTAAAATAGACGAACATGGATTCTTGTAATTATATCCATTCTTTCCATCCATCATTGGGATGAATGATATTAATCCTTGGATTAGTGAGAAAAGCTTTTCTCTCCACCATTTTTTGTAGAATCAAGGTTCATTCATCGAAGGGGATGAACATGGATTTTCATAATTACAACAACTCTTGTCATGATTGGGCATCAAAGGCATATTCTTATCATTGCAATACATGATATTCATCTTTTGCTTTAACAAGAAAAGTTTTTTTTCCATCATTTTTGCAGAATCGAAGTTTGTCTACCAAAAGGGATTAACATGGATTCTATAACTATATCCAATCTTTTCATAATGGGGCATTACAAACACATTCTCCTCATAAGGATACATGATATTGATGCTTTGGTTTCACAATAAAAGGTTTTCCTTTCACCATTTTCTATAGAACCAAAGTTTGTTTGCTAAAAGAGATCGACATTAATTTTTGTAAATATATCCATTCTTTTATAGATTGGTTATCAAAAAAACATTCTCCATATTAGGATACAAGATATTGATGCTTTGGTTTAAGAAGAAAAAGCTTTTCTTTCCATCTTTTTAATTACAATTACTGTTAGTCTGCAAAAAAAAATGAACATGGATTCTTGTAATTATATCCATTCCTTTCTGGATTAGCAACATAAACATTCTACACATTGGGATACACGATATTAATGCTTTGGTTTCATAACAAAAGCTTTTCTTTCCATCATTTTTTGTGGAATCAAAGTTTATCTGTTAAAAGTGACAAACATGGATTTTCATAATTAAATCCATTCTTTATTGATGGGGCATCATAAAGGTACATGGTATTGATGCTTTGGTTTAACAAGAATGGCTTTTCTTTCCCACACTTGTCGGAAAATCAAGGCTTGTCTACCAAAAATGATGAATATAGATTTTTCCACTTATATACACTCTTTCCTTGAGTGCGTATCATACAAACATGCTCATTGGAATACATGATATTAATCCTTCGGTTTCACAAGAAAAAAATTTCCTTCCAATAATTTTTGCTGAATTAAAGTTCATCTATCGAAAGAGATGAACATGGATTTTTATGATTATATCCATTCTTTTCCTAGTTAGGCATTATAAACACATTCTCATAATTGGGATACATGATATTGATGCTTTGGTTTCGCAAGAAAAGCTTTCCTTTTCAACATTTTTGTAGAATCAAAGTTTGTCTACCAAAGGAGACGAACATGGATTTTCATAATTATGCCTATTTTTTTTCATGATAGGGCTTCATAAGGACATTCTCGTCTTTTCAATATATGACATTAGTGCTTTGGTTTAACAAGAAAAGCATTACTTTCTGCCATTTTCTTCAAAACCATAGTTCATCCGCCAAAAGATATGAACATGGATTCTTGTAACTATATCCTTCTTTTCTTGATTGTGCATCATAAACACATTCTTCTCATTAGGATAGAAGATATTGATGCTTTGGTTTAAAAAGAAAAGCTTTTCTTCCCACCATTTTCTTTAGAATCATAGATCATCTAGAAACATAGATGAACATGGATTCTCATAATCATATCCATTCTCTTCATTATTGGGCATTATAAATTTATTCTCCTTATTAGGGTGCATGATATTGATGCTTTGGTTTGCCAGAAAAGCTTCCCTTTGAAACACTTTCCATAGAATCAAAGTTCGTCAGCCAAAAAATATGCATGGATTTCCTAATTGTACTAATTCTTTCCATGATTGGACATCATAAACACATTTTCCTCATTAGGGTACATGATAAGCTTTGGTTTAACATGAAAAGCTTTTCTTTCCACTACCTTAGAATCGAAGCTTATCCACCAAAAGAGAGGACCATGGATTTTCATAACTATATCCATTCTTTTCATGATTAGGCATCTTATATTTCATCCATCAAAAAAGATGAACTTGGATTTTCATAATTATATCCATTTCTTTCATGATTAGGCATCATAAACACATTTTTCCTATTGC
The DNA here is from genome assembly GCA_038381775.1 of Adansonia rubrostipa. Taxonomy (NCBI): domain Eukaryota; kingdom Viridiplantae; phylum Streptophyta; class Magnoliopsida; order Malvales; family Malvaceae; genus Adansonia; species Adansonia rubrostipa. The sequence continues at coordinate 8,346,352 of JBBYHM010000020.1, read as the reverse complement.
GATATATGATATTAATGCTTTGGTTTAACGAGAATAGCCTTTCTTTCCACCATTTTCCATGGAACCAAATTCGTCCACTAAAAAAGATAAACATGGATTTTCATTATTGTATCCATTTTTTTTATTGATTGGGTGTCATAAAAACATTCTCCATATTGGGATACAAGATATTGATGCTTTGGTCAAAGAAGAAAAATTTTTTTCTACCTTTTTACTTAGAATCATTATTCATCTACCAAAAGAGACAAATGTGGATTCTTGCAATTATATCCATTCTTTTCTAGATTGGGCAACATAAACATATTTGTCACATTGGGATACATGATATTGATACTTTAGTTTCATAATAAAAGCTTTTCTTTTCATCATTTTTTGTGGAATTAAAGTTCATCTATCAAAAGAGATGAACATGGATTTTCATAACTATATCCATTTTTTTATTGATGAGGCATCATAAACACATTTTCCTCATTGAGATACATGGTATTAATGCTTTGGTTTAACAAGAATAGCTTTTCTTTCCCCCATTTTCTGTAAAACCAAGGCTCATCCACCAGAAGTGATGAATATAGATTTTTGTCTTTGTATCCATTCTTTTCATTTGTAGGCATCGTAAACACATTGTCCTTATTAGGATACATGATATTGATGCCTCAGTTTAACAAGAAAAAATTTTCCTTCTAATAAATTTTTTCGAATCAAAGTTCATCTACCAAAAGAGATGAACATGGATTTTTATTCTTATGTCCATTCATTTCTTGGTTAGGCATTATAAACACATTCTCGCCATTGGGATACATGATATTGATGCTCTGGTTTCAGAAGAAAATGTTTTCTTTTCAACATTTTTTATGGAATCAAAGTTTGTCTCCAAAAAGAGATGAACATGAATTTTCATAATTATAGCTATTTGTTTTGTGATTGGGCATGATAAACACATTATCATCTTTGAGATAAATGATATTGGTGCTTTGGTTTAACAAGAAAAGCTTTTCTTTCCAACATTTTCCTTAGAATCATTGTTCATCCACAAAAAAAGACAAACATGGATTCTTGTAATTATATCAATTATTTTCTTGATTGAGCATCATAAACACATTCTCCTTGTTAAGATACAGGATATTAATGCTTTGGTTTAAGATGAAAAGCTTTTCTTCCCACCATTTTTCTTAGAATCATATATCATCTACCAATATAGACGAACATGGACTCTTGTAATTATATCCATTTTCTTCATAATTGGGCATCATAAGCACATTCTCGTTATTGGGATACATAATATTGATGCTTTGATTTTGCAAAAAAAACTTTTCTTTTCAACATTTTTTGCAGAATCAAAGTTTATCTGCCAAAAGTGATGAACATGGATTTTTATAATTATACCTATTATTTTTCATGATTAGGCATTATAAGCATATTCTCATCTTCAGGATATATGATAAGGAAAGCTTTTCTTTCCACTATTTTCCTCAAAACCATAGTTCATCCGCCAAAAGATACGAACATGGATTCTTGTAACTATATCCCTCTTTTCTTAATTGTGCATCATAAATATATTCTCCTCATTAGGATACAAGATATTAATGCTTTGGTTTAAGAAGAAAAGCTTTTCTTCCCACTATTTTCCTTAGAATCATAGATCATTTGCCAAAATAGACGAACATGGATTCTCATAATTATATCCATTCTCTTTATTATTAGGCATCATAAACATATTTTTCTCATTACGGTACATGATATTGACACATTGGTTTGCAAGAAAAGTTTCCTTCTTAAACACTTTCCATAGAGTCAAAGTTCGTCAGCCAAAAGAAACATACATGGATTTTCTTAATTATATCAATTCTTTTCATGATTGCCTATCATAAACATATTCTCCTCATTGGGATACATGATATTATTGCTTTCGTTTAACAAGAAAAGCTTTTCTTTCTGCCACCTTAGAATCAAAGCTTATTTACCAAAAAAGAGGAACATGGATTTTCGTAACTATATGCATTCTTTTCATGATTAGGCATCTTGTATTTCATCCTTCAAAAAAGATGAACTAGGATTTTCGTAATTATATCCATTCCTTTCATGATTAGGCATCACAAACACATTATTCTTATTGCGATACACAAATTGATACTTTGGTTTAATAAGAATAACATTTCTTTCCACCATTTTCCATGGAACCAAATCCACCAAAAGATGCAAATGTGGCTTTTCATTATTATATCCATTCTTTTATTGATTGGGCATCATAAAAACATTCTCCACTTTAGGATACAAGATTTTGATGCTTTGGTCTAAGAAGAAAAACTTTTCCTTCCACCTTTTTACTTAGAATCATTGTTCATCTGCCAAAAAAGACAAACATGGATTCTTGTAATTATATCCATTCTTTTTTGGATTGGGTAACATAAACACATTCTTCATATTGGGATGCATGATATTGATGCTTTGGTTTCATAATAAAAGCTTTTATTTTCATCATTTTCTATGGAATTAAAATTCATCTTTTAAAAGAGACGAAACATGGATCTTATAATTATATCTATTCTTTTCTTGATGGGGCATCATAAACACATTCTCCTCATTGAGATACATGGTATTGATGCTTTGGTTTAACAAGAACAACTTTTCTTTCTCCCACTTTTCGTAAAATCAAGGCTCGTCCACTAGAAGTGATGAATATAGATTTTTGTATTTGTATCCACTCTTTTCATTTGTAGGCATCATAAACACATTGTCCTTTTCAGGATACATGATATTGATGCCTCAATTTCGCAAGAAAAAATTTTCCTTCCAACAAATTTTCTAGAATAAAAGTTCATCTGCCAAAAGAAATGAACATGGATTTTTATTCTTATATCCATTCTTTTCTTTGTTAGGCATTATAAACATATTCTCGTCATTGGGATACATGATATTAATGCTTTGGTTTCACAAGAAAAGCTCTTTTTTTCAACATTTTTTATGGAATAAGTTCGTCTGCCAAAAAAGATGAACATGGATTTTGATAATTATAGCTACTTTTTTTTTTATTGGGCATCATAAGCACATTATCATATTTGGGACATATGATATTGTTGCTTTGGTTTAACAAGAAAAGCTTTTCTTTCCACCATTTTCCTTAGAATCAGTGCTTATTCACCAAAAGAGATAAACATGGATTCTTGTAACTATATCCATTATTTTGTCGATTGGGCATCATAAACACATTCTCCTCACTGGGATACAGGATATTAATGCTTTAGGTTAAGAAGAAAAGCTTTTCTTACAAACATTTTCCTTAGAATCATAGATCATCTACTAAAATAGATGAACATGGATTCTTGTAATTATATTTATTTTCTTCCTGATTGGATATCGTAAACATATTCTTCTTGTTAGGATACATGATATTGATGCTTTGGTTTGCAAGAAAAGCTTTCCTCTCAAACGCTTTCTGAAAAATCAAAGTTCATCCACCAAAAGAAATGAACATGGATTTTCCTAACTATATCAATTCTTTTCATGATTGGGCACTATAAACACATTCTCTTTATTGGTATACATAACATTGTTGCTTTCATTTAACGACAAAAGCTTTTCATTTCACTATTTTAAAATCAAAGCTCATCCGCTAAAAGAGATGAACATGGATTTTCATAGCTATATCCATTCTTTTCATGATTCGGCATCATGTATTCCATCCATCGAAAAAGACAAACTTGGATTTTCATAATTATATCCATTCTTATATTGATTAGGCATCATAAAAACATTCTCCACATCGAAATACAAGATATTGATGCTTTGGTTTAAGAAGAAAAGTTTTTCTTTCAACCTTTTTACTTTGATTCATTGTTCATCTACCAAAAGAGACGAACATGGATTCTTGTAATTATATCCATTCTTTTCTGGATTGGGCAACAAAAACACATTCTACACATTGGGATACATGATATTGATGCTTTGGTTTCACAAAAAAGTTTATCTTTCCATCATTTTCTATGGAATCGTAGTTCATCTGTCAGAAAAGACCAACATGTTTTCATAATTATATACACTTTTTCTTGATGAGGCATCAAAAACACATTTTCCTTATTAAGATACATGGTATTGATGCTTTGGTTTAGTAAGAATAGCTTTTCTTTTCCCCACTTTTTGTAAAATCAAGGCTCATCCACCAAAAGTGATGAATATAGATTTTGTATTTATATCCATTCTTTTCAAGAGTGAGCATCGTAAACACAATCGCCTTATTAGGATACATGATATTGATGCTTTGATTCCAAAAGAAAAAAATTTTTTTCGAACAATTTTTGTCAAATCAAAGTTCATCTGCCAAAAGAGATGAACATGGATTTTCATAATTATATCCATTTTTTTCTTGGTTGGGCATCATAAATACATTTTCTTCATCGAGATACATGATATTGATGCTTTGGTTTTGCAAGAAGAGCTTTTCTTTTCAACATTTTTGGTAGAATCAAAGTTTGTCTGCCAAAAAAGGCGAACATGGAAATACACCTACTTTTTTCATGATTGGTCATTATAAGCACATTCTTGTCTTTGGGATATATGATTTGGTGCTTCAATTTAACAAGGAAAGCTTTTCTTTCCACTATTTTCCTTAATGTCATAGTTCATATGCCAAAAGAGACGAACATGGATACTTGTAATTATATCCATTCTTTTCTTGATTGGGCATCATAAACACATTCTCCTCATTGGGACACAAGATATTAATGCTTTGGTTTGAGAAGAAAAGCTTTTCTTCCAACCATTTTCCTTAGAATCATACATCATCTGCCAAAGTAAACGAACATGGATTCTCGTAATTATATCCATTCTCTTCACGATTGAGCATCATAAACACATTCTTCTCAATAGGATACATGATATTGATGCTTTGGTTTACAAGAAAAGCTTCCCTTTTAAACATTTTTTGTAGAATCAAAGTTTATCTGCTAAAAAAAATTAACATGAATTTATCAAATTATATCCATTCTTTTTTTGATTTGGCATCATAAACACCTTCTTCTCAATGGGAGACGTGATATTGTTGCTTTTGTTTAACAAGAAAAGCTTTTCTTTCCACCACCTTAGAATCAAAGTTTATCGGCCAAAAGAGACAACATGGATTTTCATAACTATATCCATTCTTTACATGATTGGGCATTATGTATTTCATCCTTTAAAAGAGAAGAACTTAGATTTTCATAATTATATCATTCTTTTCATGATTAGGCATTATAAACACATTCTTCTTATTGTGTTACACGATATTGATGCTTCGGTTTAACAAGAATAGCCTTTTTTCCACCATTTTCAATGGAACCAAAGTTCATCCACTAAAAGAGATAAACATAGATTTTCATAATTTATTTCTATTCTTTTCATGATTGGGCATCATAAACACATTTTGCTCTTTGAGATACATGGCATTGATGCTTTGGTTTAACAAGAAAAGCTTTTTTTTCCACTAATTTCCTTAAAGTCATAGTTTATCTATAAAAGAGACGAATATGGATTTTCATAATTATATCCATTTTTTTTGTATCGGGCATCATAAACACATTCTTCTCGTTGTGATACATGACATTAACACTTTGATTTAAGACGAAAAGGTTTTCATTCCACCATTTTCATTAGAATCAAATTTCATCCTTCAAAAGAGATAGACATGGATTTTCATAATTATATCCATTCTTTTCTTGATTCGGCATCATAAACATACTCTCCTCATTATGATACATAATATTGATACTTTCATTTAAATAGAAAAGGTTTTCTTTTGACTATTTTTCGTAGAATTAATTTTCATCTACCAAAAGAGATGAACATTGATTTTCATAATTATATCCTTTCTTTTCATAATTGGTCATCGTAAACACATTCACCTTATTGCGATACATGACACTGATGCTTTAGTTCAAGAAGAAAAGCTTTTTTTTTTCACCATTTTTTGCAGAATCAAAGTTCACTTGCCAAAAGTGACAACATGGATTTTCGTAATTATATCCATTTTTTTATGATTGGGCATCATAAACACATTCTCCTCATTGTGATACATGATATTGATGCTTTCATTTAACAAGGAAAGATTTTCTTTCCACCATTTTTCACAGAACCAAAGTTCGTCCTCCAAAAGAGATGAAAATGGACTTTCATAATTATATCCATTTTTTCCATGATTAGGCATCATAAATGCATTCCCATCGCTCGGATACATTACATTGATGGCTTGGCTTAACAACAAAACCTTTTCTTCCCACCATTCTTGTCAGAAATATATCCCATCTACCAAAAGACATGAACATAGATTCTTAGAATTATATTCATTCTTTTCTTGATTCGACATCATAAACACATTGTCATTATTTAGATACATTATATTGATGCTTTGGTTTTGCAAGCAAAGCTTTCTTTCAAACCTTTTTCATAGAATCAAAGTTTTTCTGCCAAAAGAGTCTAACATGAATTTCTGCAATTATATCCATTCTTTTCTTGATTGAGCATCATAAACAAAATTTTCTCATTGGGCTACATGATATTGGTGCTTTAGTTTAACAAGAAAAGCTTTTCTTTCCACCATTTTCCATAAAACCAAAGTTCGTTCACCAAAGGAGATGAACATGGATTTTTGCATTTATATGTAGTCTTTTCTTGATTCGGCATCATAAATACATTTTCCTCATTGTGATAATAATGGTGTTTTCGTTTAAATAGATAAGCAATTATTTCCACCATTTTTAAAGAATCAATGTTCGTCTACTAAAAAGAGATGAACATCGATTTTTAGAATTATATCCATTCTTTTCATTATTGGTCATCATAAACACATTTTTCTCATTGCGATACATGACATTGATGCTTTGGTTCAATAAGAAAAGCTTTTTTGTCCACCATTTTTTTGTAAAATCAAAGTTCGCTTGCTAAAAGAGACAAACATGGATTTTCATAATTATATCCATTTTTTTATGATCGAGTATCATAAACAGATTCTCTTCATTGTGATACATGATATTGACGCATTGGTTTAACAAGGAAAGATTTTCTTTCCATTATTTTTTCACAAAACCAAAGTTTGTCCTCAAAAGAGATAAAAATGGATTTTCATAATTATATCCATTCCTTTCATGTTGGGCATCATAAATGCATTCCGATCATTAGGATACATTATGCTGATAACTTTGCTTAACAATAAAAGCTTTTCTTCCTACCATTTTCGTCAAAAATATATCTCATCCACCAAAAGAAACGAACATTGATGCTTATAATTATATCCATTCCTTTCTTGATTTAGCATCGTAAACACATTCTCATTATTTGGATACATTATATTGGTAATTTGGTTTCGCAAGAAAAGATTTCTTTCAAACATTTTTTGTAGAATTAAAGTTTGTCTGCCAAAAGAGTCGAACATGGATTTTCATAAGTATATCCATTCTTTTCTTGATTAGGCATCATAAACAAATTCTTTTCATTGGGATACAAGATATTGGTGCTTTATTTTAACAAGAAAAGAATTTTTTTCCACCATTTTTCGTAGAACCAAAGTTCACTCGCCAAAAGAGATGAACATGGATTTTTGCATTTATACCCAGTCTTTTCTTTATTGGGCATCATAAACACATTCTTCTCATTATGATACAGGATATTGATGCATTAGTTTAAGAAGATAAGCTTTTCTTTTTGCTATTTTTACAGAGTCAAAGTTTATCCATCAAAAGAAATGATCACTGATTTTCGTAATTATATCTATTTTTTCATGATTGGGCATCATAAACACATTCTTTTTATTGTGATACATGATTTGATGCTTTTGGTTTAAGCAAGAAAAGCTTTTCTTCCTAGCATTTTTTGTAGAATTAATGTTCATCTGCTAAAAGAGATGAACATGGATTTTCATAATTATATTCATTCTTTTTGTGATTAGACATCACAAACACATTCTACTCATTAGGATACAAGATGTTGATGCTTTGATTTAAGAAGAAAAGCTTTTCATTCCACCTTTTTCCTTAGAATCATAATTGGTTGACAAAAGAGTTAAACATGGATTCTCGTAATTATATCTATTCTTTTCAATATTAGGCATCATAAACATAATCTCCTCAGTAGGATACATGATATTGATGCATTGGCTTAACAACAAAAGCTTTTCTTCCTACCATTTTTTTTAGTAATATAGCTCATTCACCGAAAGACACGAACATGGATTCTCATAATTATATCCATTATTTTCTTGATTTAGCATCGTAGACACATTCTCGTTATTTGGATACATTAAATTGATGTTTTGGTTTTGTAAGAAAAAACTTTTCTTTCAAACATTTTTTGTAAAATCAAAGTTCATCTGCCAAAAGAATTGACCATGGATTTTCAGAATTATATCCATTCTTTTCTTGTTTGGGCATCATAAACACATTTTTCTCATTGGGATACATGATATTGATGCTTTAGTTTAACAAGACAAGGTTTCCTTCCCATCATTTTTTGTAGAACCTAAGTTCATTAACCAAAAGAGACGAACATGGATTTTTGAATTTATATCTATTCTTTTCTTTATCGAACATTATAAACATTTTTTTCTTATCGGGATACAATATATTGATGCTTTAGTTTAAGAAGGAAAGCTTTTATTTTCGCTATTTTTGTTACAGTCAAAGTTCATCGACCAAAAAAGATAACCACGGATTTTCGTAATTTATCCATTCTTTTCATGATTGGGCATCATAACTTCTCATTGCAATACATGATATTAATGCTTTTGTTTAAACAAGGAAAATAATTTCTGCTAGCATTTTCTATAGAATCAAAGTTCATCCGCCAAAAAAGATGAAAATGGATTTTTGTAATTGTATCCAATCTTTTTGTGATTAGGCATCACAAACGCATTCTCTCTACTAGTATACAAGATATTGATGTTTTGATTTAAGAAGAAAAGCTTTTCTCTCCACTTTTTTCCTTAGAATCATAATTGTTTGATAAAAGAGTCAAACATGGATTCTTGTAATTATATCCATTCTTTTCTTCACTGGACATCGTAAACACAATCTCTTCTTTGGGATATATGGTATTGATGCTTGGGCTAGCAAGAAAAGGTTTCCATATTGCCATTTTGCTTAGAATCAAAGTTCCTTTACCAAAAGTGACAAACATTGATTTTCATAGTTACATCCATCTTTTTCATGATTAGGCATTAAAACACACTTTCCTCATTGGGATACATGATATTGATGCTTCAGTTTAACGAGAAAAGCTTTTCCTTCCACCATTTTTTGTAGAACCAAAGTTATTGGCCAAATAAGACGAACATGGATTTTCGCATTTATATCCATTCTTTTCTTTATTGGACTTCACAAATTGAGATACAAGATATTGATGCTTTAGTTTAAAAAGAAAAACTTTTCATTTTGCTATTTTTTGAAGAGTCAAAGCTCATCCACCAGAAGAGATGACCATGGATTTTCATAATTACATCATTTTCATGATTGGGCATCATAAACAAAATTTTCTTATTGCAATACATGTTATTGATGCTTTGGTTCAAATAAGAAAAGCTTTTTTTTCTAGAATTTTTTGTAGAATCAAGGTTCATTTGCCAAAAGAGACGAACATGGATTTTTGAAATTTTATCCATTCATTTTATGATTAGGCATCGTAAACACATTCTCCTCTTTGGGATACAAGATATTGATGCTTTGATTTAGAAAAAAGCTTTTCTTCCCACTTTTTTCTCAAATCATAGTTGTCCAACAAAAGAGTCAAACATGGATTCTCATAATTATCTCCATTCTTTTCTTGATTAGGCATCATAAACACATTCTCCTCATTAGGATATATGATATTCATGCTTTGGTTTAATAAAATAACTTTTCGTTTCCCTTTTTTTTTATAGAATCAATACTCTTCCACCAAAATTGACAAACATGGATTTTTTTAATTATATACATTTTTTCATTATTAGGCATCATAAACACATTCTATTCATTGGGATATGTATTATTGATGCTTCAATTTTGCAAGAAAACTTTTCTTTCCAACAATTTCTGTGGAATCAAAGTTTGTCTGCCAAAAAAGATGAATGTGGATTTTCATAATTATATCTAATTTTTCTTGATTAGGCATCATAAACACATTCCCATCATTAGGATACATGACACTGATGCTTTAGTTTCATAAGAAAAGCTTTTCTTTTTAACATTTTTTTTGTAGAATCAAAGTTCGTCTACCACAAAAGATGAACATGAATTTCCATAATTATAATTTTCATGATTGGGTATCATAAGCACATTCTTATCTTTGCGATACATGATATTGATTCTTTGGTTTAACAAGTAAAGCTTTTTTTTCTACCATTTTTCTTAGAATCATAATTCGTCTGCCAAAAGAGACGAACATGGATTCTTGTAATTATATCTATTCTTTTCTAGATTAGGTATCATAAACATAATCTCTTCATTGGGATACATGAGATTGATACATTGGCCGCATAAGAAAAGCTTTTCTTTCTAACATTTTCTATAGAATCAAAGTTCACTACCAATGGATACGAACATGGATTTTTATAATTATATCCATTCTTCCCCTGATTGGGCATCATAAACACATTTTTCTTATTGCGATGCATGACATTCATATTTGGTTTCGCAAGAAAAGCTTTTTTGCACCATTTTTTGTAGAATTAAAGTTCTTCTATCGAAAGAGATGAACATGGATTTTCATAATTATATTCATTCTTTTCTTGATTGGGCATTATAAACACATTCCCCTCATTAGGATACATGATATAAATGCTTTGGTTTTACAAGAACAGCTTTTTCTTCACCTATTTTTCATAGAATTAAGGCTCATCCACCAAGAGTGAAAAACATGGATTTTCATAATTATATACATTTTTTTCATGATTGGGCATCATAAACACATTCTGCTTAATGGGATACATGATATTAATACTTCAGTTTCGCGCGAAAACCTTTTCTTTCCAATAATTTTTTTGGAATCAAAGTTCGTCTGCCAAAAGAGATGAACATGGATTTTTATAATTTTGTCCATTCTTTTCTTGATTGGGCATGATAAGCACATTCTCCTCATTGGTATACAAGATATTGACACTTTGGCTTTGCAAGAAAAGCTTTTCTTTTCAACATGTTCTGTAGAATCAGAGTTCATCTGCCAAAAAATATAAACATAGATTTCCATATTTATACCTATTCTTTTCATGATTAGGCATTATAGGCACATTCTTATCTTTGTGATACATGATACTGATACTTTAGTTTAACAAGGAATGCTTTCCTTTCCACCATTTTCCTTAGAATCGAGGCTCATCCACCAAAAGAGATGAACATGGATTCTTGTAATTATATCTATTCTTTTCCGGATAGGGCATCATAAACACCTTGCAAGAAAAGCTGTTCTTTCCAACATTTTTTTGCAGAATCAAAGTTCATTTGCCAAGTGAGATGAACATGGATTTTTATAATGATATCCATTCATCCCCTAATTGGGCATCATTAACACATTCTTTTTATTGCAATACATAATATTAATGCTTTAGTTTCACAACAAATGCTTTTCTTTCCACCAATTTTCTTAGAATCAAAGTTCATCTACCAAAAAAGGTGAACATGGATTCTTATAATTATATCCATTCTTTTTATGATTTTCATAATTATATCCATTCTTTTCGAGATTTGGTATTATAAACACATTCTTTTTTTTTTTTGGAATATATTAGATTAATCTTTGGTTTAACAATAAAAGCTTTTATTTCCACTATTTTCCTTAAAATCAAAGTCTGGGTGCCAAAAGAGATGAACGTGGATTTTTATAATTATATCTATTCTTTTCAGGATGAGGCATCATAAACACATTTTTCCCATTATGATGCATGACATTGATGCTTTAGTTTAAGAGGAAAAGCTTTTCTTTCCACTATTTTTCCTAGAATTAAAGTTAATCTAGTAAAAGAAATGAACATGGATTCTCATAATTATGTCCGTTCTTTTCTTTATTTGGCATCGTAAGCATATTCTCCTTATTATGTTGCATGATATTAATGCTTTGGTTTAAATAGAAAAGCTTTTCTTTCCACCATTTTTTTGTAGAATTAAAGTTTATCTGCCAAAAGAGCTAAACATGGATTTTCATAATTATATCCATTTTTTCATGATTGGACATCATAAACACATTCTCCTATTAGGACACATGACATTGATGCTTTGGCTTAACAATAAAAGCCTTTCTTTCCATAATTTTTCGTAGAATCAAAGTTTATTCACTAAACGAGACAAATATGGATGTTCATAATTATGTCCATTTTTTCTATGATTGGGCATCATATACACATTCACCTCATTATGAAACATGATATTGATGTTTTTGTCTAACAAGAAAAGCTTTTCTTCCCACCGTTTTCCATAGAACCAAAGTTTATCCTCCAAAAGAGATAAAAATGGATTTCATAATTATATCCATTCTTTCATGATTGGACATCATAAACACTTTCGCCTCATTAGGATACATGATATTGGTGCTTTGGTTTAACAAGCAAAGCTTTTCCTTCTAGCATTTTTCATAGAATAAAAGTTCATCTGCCAAAAATGACAAACATGGATTTTCATAATTATATCCATTCTTTTCATGATTGGGCAACATAACACATTCTCCTCATTAGGATACAAGATATTGATGCTTTGCTTTAAGAAGAAAAGATTTTCTTTCCACCTTTCTCCGTAAAGTCATAGTTCATTTTACAAAAGAGACGAACATGAATCTCATAATTATATCCATTCTTTTCTTGATTGGGCATCAGAAACACATTATCCTTATAGAGATACATGATACTGGTGCATTGATTTTGCAGGAAAAGCTTTTCTCTCTACCTTTTTTCTTAAAATTATAGTCCATCCACAAAAAAAGATGAACACAAATTTTCCTAATTATATACATTTTTTTCTTGATTGTTCAGCATAAAGAAAATCTCCTCATTGAGATATATGATATTAATGCTTTGGTTTAGTAGAAAAAAACTTTCCTTTCTACTATTTTTTGTAGAATCATAGTTCCTCCGCTAAAAGAGAGAAACATGGGTTTTCATAGTTATATCCATTCTTTTCATGATTGGGCATCATAAACACACTCTCCTTATTGGGATACATGATATTAATGCTTTAATTTAATAATAAAAGCTTTTCTTTCCACATTTTTCCTTAGAACCATTATTCGTCTAACAAAAGAGATGAACATGGATTCTCATAATTATATCCACTCTTTTCTTGATTGGGCATTATAAACACATTCTCTTTAGTAGGATACATAATATTAGTTCTTTGGTTTTAAGGGAAAAGCTTCTCTTCACATTTTTTCTTAGAATCATAGTTAGTCAACCAAAAAAGATGAACATGGTTATTGTTTCCACTTCATTGGGATATATGATATTGATGCTTTGGTTTAGCAGAAAAGCATTTCGTTCTTCCTTTTTTTATAGAATCAAAGCTTCTCCGCCATAAGAGATGAACACAGATTTTCATAGTTATATACTTCTTTTTGTGATTGGATATTATAAACACAATCTCCTCGTTGGAATATATAATATTAATGGTTTGGTTTAGCAAAAAAAAGCTTTCATTTTGGCATTTTTCATAGAATCATGTTCCTTCACTAAAAAAGACGAACATGGTTTTCCATAATTATATCCATTCTCATCATGATTGGGCATCGTAAACACAATATCCTTATTGGGGTGCATGACATTGATGCTTTGGTTTAACAAGAAAGCTTTTCTTTCCACCAATTTTTGTAGAATCAAAGTTCATTAACAAAAAGAGATGCATGTGGATTTTTGTAATTATATCCATTCTTTTTTGGATTGGGCACCATAAACGCATTTGCCTTTTTGGGATACATGACATTGATGCTTTGGTTTAATAAGAAAAACTTTTTTTCTACCATTTTTTGTAGAATCAAAGTTCATCTGCCAAAAGAGGTGAACATGGATTCTCATTATTATACCCATTCTTTTGTTGTCTCAGTATTATAAACATATTCTTTTCATTAGAATAAATGATATTGCTGCTTTAGTTTAACAAGAAAAGCATTTCTTTGCACTATTTTCCTAAGAATCAAAGTTCATCTGCTAAAAGAGATGAACATGGATTTTTATATTTATATCCATTCTTTTCTTGATTCGGCATCATAAGCACATTCTCCTCATTGTGATACATGATATTGATGTTTTGGTTTGACAAGAAAAGTTTTTTTTTCTACCATTTTCAATAGAATCAAAGTTTGGCTGCCAAAAGAGACAAACATAGATTTTTGTAGTTACATCCATTCTTTTCATGATTGGGCATCATAAACACATTTTCCTTATCGAGATACATGATTTGATACTTTGGTTTAACAAGAAAAGCTTTTTTTTCATTGTTTTTTGTAAAATCAAAGTTCATTTGCCAAAAGAGGCAAACATGGATATTTGTAATTATATACATTCCTTTCATGATTGGGCATCATAAGCACATTCTCTTTATTGGGACGCATGACATTGATACTTTAGTTTAATAAGAAAAGCTTTTCTTTCCACTATTTTTTGTAGAATCAAAGTTCATCTACCAAAAGAGACAAATATGGATTCTCATAATTATATCCATTCTCTTGTTAACTCAGGATCACAAACATATTCTCTCTATAGGGTACAAGATATTTATGCTTTGGCTTAACAAGAAAAGCTTTTCCTCCCTTCATTTTTTTTAGAATCAAAGTTCATCTGCTAAAAGAGACGAACATTATTTTTGTAAGTATATCCATTTTGTTCATGATTGGGCATCATAAACATCTTCTTTCCTTTAGGATATAAGACATTACTGCTTTAGTTTAACGAGAAAAGCTTTTCCTTCCACCGTTTTCCTTAGAATTAAAGTTTGTTTACCAAAAGTGACGAACAAGGTTTTTTATAATTATATTCATTCTTTTCTTGATTTGGCATCATAAACAAATTCTCCTCATGGGATGATATTAATGCTTTGGTTTAACAAGAAAAACTTTTTTTTCCACCATTTCTTCTAGAATAAAAATAAGTCTGTCAAAAGAGATGAACATGGATTTTTTAATTATATCAATCCTTTTCATGACTGGCATCATAAACACATTCTCCTCATTCGAATACGTGACATTTGATGCTTTGGTTTAATAAGAAAAGCTTTTTTTCCATCGTATTTTGTAGAATCAAAGTTCATTTGCCAAAAAAGGTGAACATGGATTTTCATAATTATATCCATTCTTTTCTCGTTGTATCCTTATTGTAATACATGATATTGATACTTTGGTTTAAGAAAAAAAGCTTCTTCTCCATCATTTTTCTTAGAACCAAAGTTCATCTGCTAAAAGAGAAAACATGGATTTTTGTAATTATATCCATTATTTTCATGATTGGGCATCATAAACACATTCTTCTTATTGGGATATGTGACATTGAAGTTTTGGTTTTGCAAGAAAAGCTTTTCTTTCAAACATTTTCCATAGAATCAAAATTCATTTGCCAAAATAGATGAACATGGATTTTCATAATTGTATCTTTTTTTTCTCGATTGGGCATCATAAACACATTCTTCTTATTAGGATATACAATATTAATGCTTTGGTTTGGCATTACAAGCTTTTTTTTAAAATAATTTCCATAGAATCAAAGTTCATTCAATATTAATGCTTTGGTTTGGCATTACAAGCTTTTTTTTAAAATAATTTCCATAGAATCAAAGTTCATTCGCCAAAAGAGACGAACATGGATATTCAAAATTACACCCATTCTTCCCTTGATTGGGCATCATAAGAACATTCTCCTCATTAGTACACATGATATTAATAGCTTACTTTAACAAGAAAAGCTTTTATTTCTATCAGTTTTTGTAGAATCAATGTTCATCCACCAAAAGAGATAAACATGGATAGTCATAATTATATCCATTCTTTTCAAGATTGGGCATCGTAAACATATTCTTCTCATTGTGATACATGATTTTGAAGCTTTAGTTTAACAAGAAAAGCTTTTGTTTCCATCATTTTTTTGTAGAATCTAAGTTCATGTGCTAAAAAAGACGAACATGGATTTTCGTAATTATATCTATTCTCCATGATTGGGCATCATAAACACATTCTCCTTACTGGGACACCTGATATTGATGCTTTGGCTTAGCAAGAAAAGCTTTTCTTTCCTTCATTTTTAATAGAATCAAAGTTCATTCGCCAAAAGAGACAAATATAGATTTTCATAATTATATCCATTCTTTTCATGATTAGGTATCATAAACACATTCTCCTTGTTGCAGTATAGATATTAAAGTTTTAGTTTAACAAGAAAAGCTTTTCTTTCACTATTTTTCTTAGAGCCAAAGTTTGTCTGCTAAAAAAGACAAACATGGACATTCGTAATTACATTCATTCTTTTTATAATTGGGCATTATAAACACATTTCCCTCATTAGGATACATGACACTTATGCTTTGATTTTGCAAGAACAATTTTTTTCCAAACATTTTTCATAAAATCAAAAATTTTTTGCTAAAAGAGATGAACATGGATTCCCATAACTATATCCATTTTTTCTTAATTGGCATCATAAACACATTCTTCTCATTGGGATACATTATATTCATTCTTTGATTTCACAAGAAAATCTTTTCTTTCAAACGTTTTCTATAGAATCAAGGTTTGTCTGCTAAAAGATGCGAACATGGATTTTTATAATTTTATCCATACTTCTCTTGGTTGGGCATCATAAATGCATTCTCTACATTGATGTACATGATATTGATGGCTTTCTTTAACAAGAAAAGCTTTACTTTCCATCATTTCTCATAAAATCAAAGTTCGTTTGCCAATAGAGACGAACATGGATTTTAATAATTATATCAAGATTAGGCATTATAAACACATTCTTCTCATTGCAAGACAAGATTTTGATGCTTTAGTTTAACGATAAATGATTTTCTTTCCACCATTTTCCATAGAATCAAAGTTCATTCACCAAAAGAGATAAACATGGATTTTCATAATTATATCCATTCTTCTCATGATTCGGCATCATAAACACATTCTTCTCATTGCGATGCATGACACTGATGCTTTGGCTTAACAAGAAAAGCTTTTCTTTGCACTATTTTTTGTAGGATCAAAGTTTGTTTGCCAAAAGAGATGAACTTGGATTTTCATAATTATATCTATTCTTTTCATAATTGGGAATCATAAACACATTCTTCTTTTTGGGATACACGACATTGATGCTTTGGTTTAATAAGAAAAGCTTTTCCTTCCATTATTTTCCTTAGATTCAAAGTTCATTTGCCAAAAAAGATGAACGTGGATTTCCGTAACTATATCCATTCTTTTCTTGATTACGCATCATAAACATATTCTCCTTATTTGAATATATGATATTGATGCTTTGGTTTAATACAAAAAGCTTTTCTTTCAACTATTTTCCATTGAATCAAAATACGTCTACAGAAAGAGATGAACATGGATTTTTATAATTATATCCATACTTTTCATGATTATGCATCATAAACACATTTTCCTCATTGGGATACATGAGATTGATTCATTGGTTCAACAAGAAAAGCTTTTCTCTCCATCGTAGAACTAAAGTTCATTCACCAAAAAGGACAAACATGGATTTTTGTAATTATACCCATTCTTTTCATGATTGAGCATCATAAACACATTCTCCTCTTGGATGCACGATGTTGATGCATTGGTTTAACAAGAAAATATTTTTTCCCCTATTCTTTGTAGCAAAGTTGGTCTACTAAAATAGATGAACTTGTATTTTCATAATTATATCCATTACTTTTTTGATTGGGCATCATAAACACATTCTCCTTGTTGTATACATAATGTTGATGCTTTGGTTTCATAAGAAAAGCTTTTCTTTCCACCACTCTCCATAGGAGTAAAGTTCGTCTGCCAGAAGAGACGAACATGGATTTTCATAACTATATCAATTTTTTCATGATTGGGCATCACAAACACATTCCAGTATTGGAATACATGATATTGATGCTTTAGTTTCTCAGGAAAAGCTTTTCTTTCCACCATTTTCATAAAATCAATGTTCATCCACTTAAAGAGATCGAGCATGGACTCTCCTAATTCTGTCCACTCTTTTCTTACTAGGGATCATAATAAATAAATTCTTCTCATTGGGATGCACTTTACTGATGCTTTAGTTTCACAAGCAAAACATTTATTTCCACCATTTTTTATAGAATCAAAGTCTGTCTGCCAAAGGAGATGAACATGGATTCTTATAATTATATCCATTCTTTTCTTTATTGGGCATCATAAACACATTCTCCTTATTGGGATACATGATATTGATGCTTTGGTTTAACTAAAAAAGCTTTTCTTTCTACCATTTTCCATAGAATCACAGTTTATTCGTCGAAAGAGATGAACATAGATTCTTGTAACTATATCCATTCTTTTGTTGATTGAGCATTATAAACATATTCTCCGCATTGGAATACATGATATTGATACTTTGGGTTAAATAGAAAAGCTTTTCTTTCCACCATTTTCCTTAGAATCAAAGTTCGCTTGCTAAAAGAGATGAACATGGTCTCATGTAATTATATCCATTCTTTTCTTGATTGGCTATCATAAACACAATTTGCTCATTAGGAAACATGATATTGATGCTTTGGCTTAATAAGGAAAGCTTTTCTTTCCACCATTTTTTGTAAAATCAAAATTTCTCTACCAAAGGAGATGAACATGGATTCTCGTAGTTGTATCCATTCTTTTCTTGATTGGGCATCATAAACACATTCTCCTCATTGGGATACATGATATTGATGGTTTAACAAAAAAAACCTTTTCTCTCTACCATTTTTCATAGAAACAAACATGGATTCTCGTAATTATATTTATTCTTTTCTTGATTGGGCATCGCAAACACATTCTCCTCTTTGGGATACATGATATAGATGCTTTGGTTTAACTAGAAGAGTTTTTCTTTGTACCATTTTCCATGGAATCAAAGTTTGTTCGCTGAAAGAAATGAACATGGATTCTCATCATTATATCCATTTTTTCTTGACTTGGTATCATAAACACATTCTTCATATTAGGATATACGTATTGATGTGTTAGGTTAACTAGAAAAGCTTTTGTTTCCACTATTTTTCATAAAATCAAAGTTTGCTCACCAAAAGAGACAAACATGGACTCTTGTAATTATATCCATTCTATTCTTGATTGGGCATCGTAAATACATTCTGCTCATTAGGAAAATCGATATTGATGTTTTAGCTTTGTAAGAAAAGCTTTTCTTCCTACCATTCTTCATACAATCAAAGTTCATCTGCCAAAAGCGATGAGCATGGATTCTCATAATTGTATCTGTTATTTTCTTGATTAGGCATGATAAACATATTCCTCTTATTAGAATGCATGATATTGATGCTTTGATTTAACTAGAAAAGCTTTTATTTGTATCACTTTCCATAGAATCAAAGTTTGTTCGCTGCAAGAGGCAAACATGGATTCTCATAATTATATCAATTCTTTTCTTAATCAGGCAATTCTCCTCATTGGGATACATGATATTGATACTTTGATTTAACTAGAAGAACTTTTCTTTCTACTATTTTCCATAGAATCAAAGTTTTTTTGTTGAAAGAGAAGAACATAAATTCTCGTAGTTATATCCATTCTTTTGTTGATTGGCATCATGAACACATTCTCTACATTGGGATACATGTTATTGATGCTTTGGGTTAAATAGAAAAGATTTTCTTTCCACCAGTTTCCTTAGAATCAAAGTTCGCTTGCTAAAAAAGATGAACATGGACTCATGTAATTATATCTATTCTTTTCATGTTTGGGCATCATAACACATTTTGCTCATTGGGAAATATGATATTAATTCTTTAGTTTCATAAGAAAAAAGCTTTTCTTTCCACCATTTTTTGTAAAATCAAAGTCCCTCTACCAAAGGAGATGAACATGGATTCCCATAATTGTATCCATTCTTTTCTTGATTAGGCATCCTAAACACACTCTCCTCATTGGGATACCTGATAGTGATGCTATGGTTTAACAAGAAAACTGTTTCTTTCTACCTTTTTTCGTAGAATCAAAGTTTGTTTGCCATAGAAGAAGAACATGGATTCTCATAATTATATCCATTTTTTTCTTGATTGGGCACCACAAACACATTTTCCTTTTTGGGATACATGATATTGATGCTCTTGTTTGACTAGAAAAGCTTTTCTTTACACCATTTTCCATAGCATCAAAGTTTGTTCGTCAAAAGAGATGAACATGGTTTCTCATAATTATATCCATTCTTTTCTTAATTGAACATCATAAACATATTCTCCGTATTGAGATATATTTTATTGATGATTTAGGTTAACTAGAAAAGTTTTTCTTTCCACTATTTTCCTTAGAATCAAAGTTCACTTGCCAAAAGAGACAAACATGGACTCTTGTAATTCTATCCATTTTTTTCTTGATTAGGCATCATAAACACATTTTGATCACTAGGAAGCACGATATTGATGTTTTGGTTTCACAAGAAAAGCTTTCTTCCCACCATTTTTTGTACAATGTAGGTTCATCTACCAAAAGAGATGAACATGGATTCTTGTAATTATACCCTTTCTTTTCTTGATTGGGCATGATAAACATATTCTTCTCATTAGAATACATGATATTGATGATTTGATTTAACTAGAAAAGCTTTTATTTGTACCACTTTCCATAGAATCGATATTTGTTTATTGTAAGAAAAACACAGATTCTTATAATTATATCCATATTTTTCTTTATTAGGCAGCACAAACATATTCTCTGTACTGGGATATATGATATTAATGCTTTAAGTTAACTAGAAAAGCTTTTCTTTCCATTATTTTCTTTAGAATCAAAGTTTGCTCGCCAAAAGAGATTAACATGGACTCTTGTAATTATATCCATTTTTTCTTGATCATGCATCATAAACATATTCTGCTCATTAAAAAACTCAATATTGATGCTTTGGCTTTGCAAGAAAAGCTTTTTTTCCTAGCATTTTTCATACAATCAAAGTTCATCTACTAAAAGAGATGAACATGATTTCGTGTAATTATATCCATTCTTTTCTTGATTGGGCATGATAAACACATTCCTCCCACTAGAATGCATTATATTGATGCTTTGGTTTAACTAGAAAAGCTTTTCTTTCTACCATTTTTCATAGAATCAAAGTTCGTTCGTCAAAAGAGACTAACATGAATTTCATAAATATATCCATTATTTTATTGATTGGGCATCATAAACATACCACGTTAGGACCCATGATATCGATGCTTTGGGTTAGCTAGAAAAGCTTTTCTTTGCACCATTTTTCTTAGAATCAAAGTTCTCTTGCCAAAAGAGAAGAACATGGACTCTTGTAATTATATCCATTCTTTTCTTGGTTGGGCATCATAAACACATTCTTTCCTCCATTTTCCTTAGATCAAAGTTGGCTCGCCAAAATAGATGAACATGGACTCTTGTAATTATATCCATTATTTTCTTGGTTGGGCGTCATAAACCCATTCTGCTTATTAGGAAACACAATATTGATGCTTTCGCACCACAAGAAAAGCTTTTCTTTTCACTGTTTTTTTGTAAGATCAAAGTTCATTTGCCAAGGGAGATGAACATGGATTCTCATAATTGTATCCATTATTTTCTTGATTGGGCTTCATAAATACATTCTCCTCATTGGGATACATGATATTGATACTTTAGTTTAACAAGAAAAACTTTTTTTTCTACCATTTTTTGTAGAATTAATGTTCATCCGCCAAAAGAGACAAACATGGATTCTCTTAATATCCATTCTTTTCTTGATTGGGCAACATTAACACAGTCTCCTCATTAGGATAGATGATATTGATATCTTGGTTTAACTAGAAAAGCTTTTCTTTCTACCATTTTCCAGAGAATCAAAGTTTATCTGCCAAAAGAGATAGACATGAGTTCTCATAACTATATCCATTCTTTTCTTGATTAGGCATCATAAACACAATCTTCGCATTAGGATACATGATATTGATGCTTTGGGTTAACTAGAAAAGCCTTTCTTTTCAATATTTTCCTAAGAATCAAAGTACGGTTACTAAAAGAGATGAACATGGAATCTTGTAATTATATCAATTCTTTTCTTGATTAGGCATTATTAACATATTTGCTCATTGGAAAACACGATATTGGTGCTTTAGCTTTGCAGGAAAAGCTTTTTTCATACCATTTTTCGTAAATCAAAGTTTGTCTACCAAAAGAGATAAACGTGGATTATTGTAATTATATCCATTCTTTTCATAATTAAGCATTATAAACATATTATCCTTATTGGGATACATGCTATTGATGCTTTGATTTAACAAGAAAAGCCTTTCTTTTTGCCATTTTTCATGGAATCAAAGTTCATGCGCTTAAAAGGAAAAACATGGATTCTTGTAACTATATCCACTCTTTTCTTGATTAGGCATCATAAACACATTCTTCTCACTGGGGAACAAGATGTTAATGCTTTGGTTTAACTCAAAAAGCTTTTCTTCCTACCATTTTCTTTAGAATAGAAGTTTTTCGGCCAAAGGAGACGTAAATGAATTTCCATAACTATAACCTTTTATTTTTTGATTAGGCATCATAAACACATTCTCCTCATTGGGATACATGATGTTATTGCTTTGGGCCTATCGATAAAAGCTTTTGTTTCCTCCATTTTTTGTTGAATCAAGGTTCCCCCACCAAAAGAGATGATCATGGACTCTCGTAATTATATCCATTATTTTCTTGATTAGGCATCATAAACACATTCTCCTTATAAGGATACATGATATTGGTGTTTGGTTTCAAAGAAAAAAAACTTTTCTTTCCACCATTTTCTGTAGAATCAAAGCTCATTTACCAAAAGAGATGGACATGGATTCTCATAATTGTATCCATTCTTTTCTTGATTGGTTATCATAAACACATTCTTAGCGTTAGGATACATGATATTAATGCTTTGGGTCAACTAGAAAAGCTTTTCTTTTCATTATGTTTTGTAGAATCAAAGTTTGTCCGCTGAAAGAGATAAACATAGGCTCTTGTAATTATATCTATTCATTTCTTGATTGGTATCATGAACATATCTACTCATTTATAAACACGATATTGATGCTTTGGTTTTGTAAGAAAATCTTTTCTTTCTATAATTTTTCGTAGAATAATAGTTTGTTGCCAAAGGCAACGAACATGGAGTCTCGTAATTATATCAATTCCTATCTTGATTGGGCATGATAAACATATTCTCTTTATTGGGATGCATGATATTGATACTTTGGGTTAACAAGAAAAGCTTTCTTTTTGCCATTTTCCTTCAAATCAAATCTGTCAGCCAAAATAGTGGAACATGGATTCATGTAATTATATCTATTTTTTTCCTAATTGGACAGAATAAATAGATTCCCCATATTGGGATACATGATATTGATTTTTGGTTTCACAAGAAAAGCTTTTCTTTCCACCATTTTCTATGGTACCAAAGTTCATTCGCCAAAAGAGACGAACATGGATTCTCATAATTATATCCACTCTTTTTTTGATTGGGCATCACAAACAGATTCTTTTGGGATACTTGATATTGATGCTTTGGTTAACTAGAAAAGCTTTTTTTTTTACCATTTTTGATGGGATCAAAGTTCATCCATTAAAGGAAATAAACATGGACTCTTATACTTGTATCCATTCTTTTCTTGATTGGGTATCATAAACACATTCTGCTCATTTGGAAACATGATATTGATACTTTGGTTTTGTGGGAAAAAGTTTTTTTTCCACCATTTTCTATGGAATCAAAGTTTATCCACCAAAAGAGATGAACATGGAGTCTTGTAATTATATCCATTTTTTTCTTGATTAGGCAAGATAAGTACATTCTTCTTATTGGGATGCATGATATTAATGCTTTGGGTTAACAAGAAAAGCTTTTCTTTTCATCATTTTCCTTCAATTCAAATTTGTCAACCAAAATAGTGGTACATGGATTCTCGTAATTATATCCATTCTTTTCCTAATTAGGTACAATAAACAAATTCTCCATATTGGGATACATGACATTGATGTTTACTTTTGCAAGAAAAGCTTTTCTTTCTACCATTTTCTGTGGAATCAAAGTTCATTCACCAAAAAATATGAACATGGATTCTCATAATTACATCCATTCTTTTTTTATTAGGCATCATAAACACATTCTTTGCATTGGAATACATGATATTAATGCTTTTGGTTAACTAGAAAGGCTTTTCTTTCCACTATTTTTTATGGAATCAATGTTCGTCCACCAAAGCAAATAAGCATGGGCTCTTATAATTATATCCATTTTTTTCTTGATTAGGTATCATAAACACATTCTGCTCATTTGAAAACACGATATTGATACTTTGCTTTTGTAAGAAAAGCTTTTCTTTCCACCATTTTCTATGGAATCAAAGTTTGTCTGTCGAAAGAGACGAACATAGAGTTTTGTAATTATATCCATTCCTTTCTTGATTGGGCATGATAAGCATATTCTTCTTATTAAGATACATGATATTGATCCTTTGGGTTAACAAGAAAAGCTTTTCTTTTTGCCATTTTCTTTTAAATCAAATTTGTCAGCCGAAAGAAAAGAACATGGATTCTCATAATTATATCCATTTTTTCCTGGTTGGGCACCATAAACCAATTCTCATATTGGGATACATGATATTAATGTTTTGGTTTTGCAACGAAAGCTTTTTTTTCCACCATTTTTCATTAAATCAAAGTTCATCTTCTAAACACGATAAACATGGATTCTTATAATTATATCCATTGCTTTCATGACAGGGCATCATGAACACATTCTCCTTGTTACTATAAATGATATTGATGCTTTGATTTCACAAGAACAATTTTTTTGTTGCTTTTTGTAGAATCAATGTTAGATTGCCAAAAAACTCAAACATCAATTTTTATAATTATACCTATTATTTTCTTAACTAGGCATCATAAACATATTTTCCTCATTTAGATACATGATATTGGTGCTTTGCTTTAAAACGAAAAGCTTTTATTTCCACCATTCTCATTAAAATCAAAGTTCATCCACCAAAAAAGGCAAACATGGTTTCTCATAATCATGTCCATTCTTTTCTTGATTCGGCATTATAAACATATTCTTCTTGTTAGATTCACGATACTGATGCTTTAGTTTCATAATAAAAGATTTTTTTCTACCATTTTCTGTGAAATCAAAGCTCATCTACCAGAAAAGATGAACATGGATTCTTTTAATTTTATTTATTCTTTTATTGATTGGGCATCATTAACACGTTCTACTTATTAGGATACATGACATTGATGCATTGGTTTCTTAAGAAAAGCTTTCATTTCCACCATTTTTTATAGAATCAAAGTTCAACTGCCAGAAGAGACAGGCATGGATTTTCATGATTATATGCATTATTTTCTTGATTTGGCATCATAAACACATTCTCCTCATTGGGTTACATGATATTAGTGCTTTAGTTTCGTAAGAAAAGCTTTTCTTTCCACCGTCTTTTGTAGAATCAAAGTTCGCTCACCAAATAAGACGAACAAAGATTTTCATAATTATACCCATTTTTTTCTTGATTGGGCATCATAATCATATGCCCTTCATTTGGATACATGATTTTTATGCTTTCATTTCACATGAAAAGCCTTTTTTCCATATTCTTTGTACAATCAAAGCTTATCCACTAGAAAAGACAAACATGGAATTTTATAATTGTACTTTTTTCTTGATTGGGCATCATAAATACATTTTCCTCACTCGGATACATGATATTGATATCTCAGGCCAACAAAAATAGCTTTTCTTCGAACCATATTCTACAAAATCAAAGTTCACTACTAAAAGAGATGAACATGGATTTTCGTAGTTATATCCATTCTTTTCTAGATTGGATATCATAAATGCATTCTCCTCACTAGGATAAATGATATTAATGCTTTGGTTTTGCAAGAATAGTTTTTCTTTCCATTATTTTTTGTAGAATCAATGTTCGACCATCAAAAAAGATGAATATCTAGTTTCATAATTATAACCATTCTTTTCTTTATTAGGCATCATTTGCACATTCTTCGCATTGGGATACATTATATTTTTGCTTTGGTTTAACAAGAAAACCTTTTCTTTTTTCCATTTTTCTTAGAATTATCGTTCCTCTACCAAAAACCAATGCATGTTTAGGCCATTACGGCCCATCAGATGATTTTTAGGAAGTTTCCAAATATTTTCCCAAAATTTCATAAAATCTTTTTTTTGGAAAGGTATTATCTATAATCTAACGATCTCAGATAAACTTAGAATGATTTTTCAAAATCCATCATGCCCTTTTAATTTTACATGATGTCAGTGCTAAGACGAACCTAACTTCGAAAATTAATTCTGCCTAGAAAGGGATTTCCTAAAACTTTGGAATATTTTTACATTAAACCTTGTTGGGTTACCTTTTCAACAGTACCTCATTTACCCTTTGAAGCTTTCGAAAGTACCTAAAAAAATGCAAGACTAAAGGGGACATAATGCTATCCCTATTTTTAACCTAAATTTTTGAATCTCCTTTTATCGAGACATTCGGATGTCTCAAAATGTGTCCGATTGATTCCCCTATGACATCAACCCCATTTGACTCGGATCAAGGTTAAAATACAAAAAATAGGATTTCATATTAAAATTTTCACTAGTGGAGATACCCCAACTTCATTTCTCCAAAAGGGATACTCCAACCCCATTTTTAATTAAAAAATTTAAATTTTCTCTTTGTTCTTAAATGTTTTCCTAACTTTGGTGATACTCCAACCCCACTACTCAAAGAGGATACTCTAACCTTGTTTTTATTAAAAATTTAAATTTTTACTTTAATCTCAACTATTTTCATAACTATATTTTAAAGGACACAATAACCCCACCTCGAGGGGATACTCTAACCCTGCTTTTACGTCAACAACTCAAAATTGTTTCTCTTCCGGATACCTCAAACTGTTATGATAAAAATCATCTTTGTCTTTCAAATTACCACTAAATCTATATCGGCCTTTAAAATTGTCATCTCGATTATTATTCAATAATCGAAGGTAATTATGAGATACATTTTGATCGCATTCTCCCTTTTTATATTTTTTTTTGTTTGTGATTGCTTACTTATGATATTATTAAGTTTATCATTTTTTGCTTTACTAACTTATTTTCCTTTTATAGTGACTATTGTGCATTCATATTTAAAATTCAATTTCCACTAAAACTTACAAGGTGATGTTTCATGTTGGTATCTCTCCAATACCTAATACGAAACATCCAATTTTTTAAAAATCTAATTCGGATGCCATTTTCACAAAAATCCTTGTGTTCCTCACATTTTTTAGGCACATAGGTGATCTAATCTTCTTTAAAACACTCAGATTTCCATTTTCCAAAACTTCTTGCATTAAAGAGGATTATATCTAAATATAGACCAAATGGAACCGACTTAGCCAAGACCAAAGTGAGATATAATTAACAAGTATCGATTTTGGGCATCGTGGGGATGCTAGTTATTCCCTGCGCGTAACAAACTCTCGAACCCTACCAACGAATCTTTGGACTTTGTAGACCTTGAAATCAGTGTTTTGAGTTTCATAACTCGAAATATTGTTTCCAATAGGTGTTTGATCTTGCGTGGCCCAAAATGATCAGTGGCGACTCTAAGTTTATGGCCACTTCATGGTGGCCATCTAAGACCAGTTGGATGAGCGACTCGTTCGACGGTCCCTACACTCTTCATATTATCACCCCTAATCCAAATCCCAATCAAGGGATAGCTTAAAGGCTTGACCACAACCAACCATCACTTATTTTAGTTGAGCATGCTATGCCCTTCAGATCGTCTAAAATTTTAAAAGTTGGGCGCACGACGATAGTCTATCAAAAGAGACAAACATAGACTCTTGTAATTATATCTATTTTTTTTCTTAATAGGGCATCACAAATGCATTCTCCTTATTAGGATACATGATTTTGATGCTTTGGTTTAACAAGAAAAGCTTTTCTTTCTACCTTTTTTCTAAGAATCATAATCTGTCTACTAAAAGAAACGATCATGGATTCTCATAATTATATCCATTTTTTTCTTGATTGGGCATCATAAATACGTTCTCCTCTTTGAGATACATGATATTGATGCTTTAGTTTCATAGGAAAAGCTTTTCTTTCTACCATTTTCTGGAGAATTAAAGTACATTTACCAAAAGAGACGAACATGGATTCTAGTAATTATATCTATTCTTTTCATGATTGGGCATCATAAACACACGCCCCTCATTGGGATACATGATATCGATGCTTTGGTTTCATAAAAAAAGCTTTTCTTCTCACTATTTTTATGGAATCGAAGTTTGTCCACCAAAAGAAATAGACATTTATATCCATTGTTTTCTTGATTACACATCATGAAGACATTATCCCTATTGGGATACATGATATTGATGCTTTGGTTTCATAAGAAAAGATTTTCTTTCTACCATTTTTTGTAAAAAAGATGTTCATCCACCAAAAGAGATGAACATGAATTCTCATAATTCTATCCATTTTTTTCATGATTGGGCATCATAAACCCATTCTCCTAATTGGGATACATTATATTGATGTTTTGGTTTTGCAAGCAAAGCTTTTCTTCTTACTATTTTTTGACGAATCAAAGTTCATATGCCAAAAGAGACAAACATGGATTCTCATTAATTATATCCATTCTTTTCTTGATTGGGCATCAAAATTCTCCTAATTGAGATACATGATATTGATGCTTTGATTTCATAAGAAAAGCTTTTCTTTATACCATTTTCCATAGAATCAAAGTTTATCTGCTAAAAGAAATGAACATGGATTCTTGTAATAATATCCATTTTTTCTTGTTTGGACATTATAAACATATTCTCCTCATTGGGATTCATGACATTAATGCTTTGGTTTCATAAGAAAAGCTTTTCTTTCTTCCATTTTCCATATAATCAATGTTTATTCGCTAAAAATGATGAACATGGATTCTCATAATTATATCCATTTTTTCTTGATTGGGCATTGTAAACACATTTTCCTCTTTAGGATACACAATATTGATGGTTTCATAAGAAAAACTTTTCTTTCTACCATTTTTTATAGAATCAAAGCTCATTCGCCAAAAGAGACAAACATGGATTCTCGCAATTATATCTATTCTTTTAATGATAAGGCATTAAAAACATATTCTCTGGATTGGAATATGCAATATTGATGCTTTGGTTTCATAAGAAAAGCTTTTGTTTCTATGATTTTTCATAGAATCAAAGGTTATCTACCAAAAAAGACAAACATGGGAAACACGATTTTGATGCTTTGGTTTCGCACGCAAAGCTTTCCTTCTCATTATTTTTCACAGAATCAAAGTTTGTCTGCCAAAAGAAACAAACATGGATTTTCATAATTATATCCATTCTTTCTTGATTTTGCATCATAAATACATTCTCCTCATTGGGATACACAATACTGATGCTTTTGTATCGTAAGAAAAGTTTTTTTTCCCTCTTTTCTAATAGAATCACAGTTCATCTGCTAAAAGAGACAAACATGGATTCATATAATTATATCCATTTTTTCTTGATTAGGCACCATAAACACATTTTTCTTATTAGGATACATGATATTGGTACTTTGGCTTCATAGAAAAAGCTTTTCTTTCTACCATTTTTTTAGAAACAGGAGTCATCATCCAAATTAAATGAACATATATATCCATTCTTTTCTTGATTGGGCATCACAAACACATT
Source organism: Adansonia rubrostipa (assembly GCA_038381775.1). NCBI lineage: Eukaryota > Viridiplantae > Streptophyta > Magnoliopsida > Malvales > Malvaceae > Adansonia > Adansonia rubrostipa. Next base: position 8,316,505 of record JBBYHM010000020.1, on the reverse strand, counting down.
CTGCTCATTAGGATACATGATAATGATGCTTTAGTTTAACATGAAAAGCTTTTCTTTCCACTATTTCCCTTAGAGTTATAGTTCGTTTGCTAAAAGAGATGAACATGGATTATTATAATTTTATCCATCTTTTTATGATTTGGCATCATAAACACATTCTCCTCGTTGAGATACATGACATTAATGCTTTGGTTTAAAAAAAAGCTTTTATTTCCCCTAATTTTCCATAGAATCAAAGTTCTTTTACCAAAAAAGATAAACATGGATTCTTATTACTATATCCATTTTTTCATATTTGCATATCATGAACATATTCTCCACATTAGGATAAATGATATGGTGTTTTTGTTTTGCAAGAACAGCTTTTCTTTCCATCATTTTTCATAAAATCAAAGTTTGGCAGCCAAAAGAGACGAACATGGATTTTCGTAACTATATCCATTATTTTCTTGATTAAGCATCATAACATATTCTTCGCATTGGGATACATGATATCAGGCTTTGTTTTAACAAGAAAATTCCACCATTTTCCTTGAAATTATAATTCATCCACCAAAAGAGATGGACATGGATTCTCATAATTATATCTATTCTTTTCTTAATCAGGCATCATAAACATAGTCTTCTCATTAGGATAAATGATATGGTGTCTTAGAAAAAGCTTTTTTTATACCATTTTCCATAGTATCAAAATTCATTGCCAAAAGAGACAAACATGGATTCTTATAATTGTATCTGTTTATTTCTTGATTGGGTATCATGATCATATTTTCCTCATTAGGATACATGTTATTAATACTTTGGTTTAACAAGAAAAGCTTTGCTTTCCAACATTTTCTTTAAATCAAAATCCATCTGCCAAAAAGGATGAATAAGGATTGTCGTGATTCTACCCATTTTTTCTAAACTGGGTACCATAAAAACATTCTTTGCATTGGATACATGATATCGATGCTTTGGTTTTATAAGAAAAGCTTTTCTTTCAACCATTTTCCTTGGAATTGTAGTTCGCCCACCAAAAGAAAAGAACATGGATTCTCAAAATTATATCCATTTCGTTCTTGATTGGGCATTATAAAGACATTCTTCTCATTGTCATACATTATATTCACGCTTTAGTTTCGCAAGGAAAGCTTTTCTTTCCACCATTGTTTGCAGAATCAACGTTCGTTTGCCAAAAGAGATGAACATGGATTTTCATAATTATATATCAATTATTTTTCTTGATTGGGCATCATAAACACATTCTTCTCATTGGGATACATGATGTTGATGCTTTAGATTAACAAGAAAAGCTTTTCTATCCACCATTTTTCTTAGAATCATAGTTTGCCTACCAAAAATGATGAACATAGATTCTCATAATTACATCCATTCTTTTCTTGATTAGGCATCATAAACACCTTCTCCTTTTTAGGATACATGATACTGATGCTTTAATTTCACAAGAAAAGCTTTTCTTTAAACCACTTTTTGTAAATCAAAGTTCATCTGCCAAAAGACAAGAACATCGATTTTCGTAATTATATCTATTCTTTTCTAGATTGGGCATCATAAACACATTCTCCTTATTAGGATACATGATTTTAATGTTTATCTTAATAAGAAAAACTTTTCTTTCTTCCTTTTTCCTTAGAATCATAGTTTGTCCATCAAAAGAAATGAACATGGATTCTTGTAATTATATCTATTCTTTCTTGATTAGGCATCATAAATGCATTCTCTTCTTTGGGATACACTATATTGATGCTTTGGTTTCGTCGGAAAAGCTTTTCTTTCTACCATTTTCTATAGAACAAAAGTTCATCCGCCATAAGAGACGAAAATTGACTCTTGTAATTATATCCATTATTTTCATGATTGGGCATCATAAACACATTTCCCTTATTGGGAACACGATATTGATTCTTTTGTTTCATAAGAAAAGCTTTTTGTTTCATAGAATCAAAATTTATCTGTTAGAAAAGATAAACATGAGTTCTCGTAATTATATCATTCTTTTCTTGAATGGGATACATGATATTGATACTTTAGTTTCACAAGCAAAACTTTTCTTCTCATTATTTGTCATAGAATAAAAGTTTATCCACCAAAACAGACAAACATAGATTCTCATAATTATCTCTATCTTTTTTTTTGATTAGGCATCATAAGCACGTTCTGCTCATTGGGATACACAATATTGATTCTTTGGTTTCATAAGAAAAGCTTCTTTCTACCATTTTTCATAGAATCAAAAGTTTTTGCCAAAAGAGACGAACATGGATACTTATAATTATATCCATTCTTTTCTTGATTGGGCATCACAAACAAATTTTGCTTATTAGGATGCATGATTTTAATGCTTTGATTTAACAAGAAAAGCTTTTCTTTCTGGCTCTTTCCTAAAAATCATAATCTGTCCAAAAAAAATGTGGATTCTCGTAATTATATCCATTTTTTCTTAATTGGGCATCATAAACGCATTCTTCTTTTTAGGATACACGATATTGATGCTTTGGTTTCATAGAAAAAGCTTTTCTTTCTACCATTTTTTATAGAATTAAAGTTCATCTACCAAATGAGACAAATATGGATTCTCATAATTATATCCATTCTTTTCATGATTGGGCATCATAAACATGTGTCCCTTATTGGGATACACGATATTGATGCTTTGGTTCGCAAGAAAAGCTTTTCTTTTCACCATTTTTCGTGGAATCAAAGTTTGTCTGCCCAAAGAGATAAACATTTATATCCATTCTTTTCTTGACTACGCATCATAAAGATATTCTCTCTATTGGGATACATGATAGTGATGCTTTGGTTTCATAAGAAAAGTTTTTTTCCACCATTTTTTGTAGAAACAATATTCATCCACCTAAAGAATTGAACATGGATTCTCTAATTATATCCATTTTTTTCGTGATTGGGCATCATAAATCCATTCTCCTAATTGGGACACATAATATTAATGTTTCTCAAGCAAAGCTTTTCTTTGCACTATTTTTTGTCGAATCAAAGTTCACCTGCCAGAAGAGACGAACATGGATTTTTATCACTATATCCATTCTTTTTTTGATTGTGAATCATAAACATATTCTTTGCATTGAGATACATGATACCGATGTTTTGGTTTAAAAATAAAAACTTTTCTTTCCACCATTTTCCTTGGAATTATAGTTTATCCACTAAAGGAGAATGAACATAGATTCTCATACTTTTCTTGATTAGGCATCATAAATACATTCTACTCATTGGGATACATGATATTGATGTTTTAGTTTCATAAGAAAATGCTTTCTTTCTACATTTTTCATAAAATCAAAGTTTGTCGGCCAAAGGAGACAAATATGGATTCTCATAATTATATTTATTCTTTTCTTGATTAGGCATCATAATAGCATTCTTCTTATTGGGATACATGCTGTTTATGCTTGGGTTTCGCAAAAAAAAAAAGCTTTTTTTCCATCATTTTCTATAGAATCAAAATTCATCTACCAAAAGAGACGAAAAAGGATTTTCGTAATTATATCCATTCCTTTCTTGATTGGGCATCATAAAAACATTCTCTTCATTGGGATACGTGATATTGATGCTTTGGTTTAATATGAAAAGCTTTTGCTTCCACCATTTTCCTTATAATCATAGTTCATCCACCAAAAAAGATAAACATGGATTCTTATAATTATATCCTTTATTTTTCTAATTGGACATAATAAACACATTATCTTCATTGGATACATGATTTTGATGCTTTGGTTTCACAAGAAAAAACTTTTCATTTCACTATTTCCCTTTGAATCATAGTTTGTCTGCCAAAAGAGATAAACATGGATTCTCATATTTCTATTCGTTCTTTTTTTGACTGGGCATCGTAAACACATTCTTCTTATTAGGATACACAATAGTGATACTTGGTTTCATATGAAAAGCTTTTCTTTCGTCCATTTTTTGTAGAATCAAAGTTCGTCTGCCAAAAGAGATGAACATGGATTCTCATAATTATATCCAGTCTTTTCTTCATTAGGCATCAAAACATATTCTCATTACTACAATACATGATATTGATGCTTCGGGTTTGCAAAAAAAAGCTTTTCATTCCATCATTCTCTGTAGAAATAAAGTTCATCTGCCAAAAGATACAAACAAGTATTTTCATAATTATGTCCTTTCTTTTCTTAATTGGGCATTATAAGTAGATTCTTCTCATTTGGATACATGATATTCATGCTTTAGTTTCACAAGAAAAGCCTTTTTTTTTTCTAACCACTTTTCATAGAATCAAAATTCATCTGCCAAAAAAGATAAGTATGGATTCTTGTAATTATATCCATTTTTTTATGATTATATGCATCATAAACACATTCTCCTCATAAAGATAAATGATATTGATGCTTTGGTTTTGTAAGAACAACTTTTCTTTCCATTATTTTTGGTAGAATCAAAGTTTGGTTGCCAAAAGTAACGAGCATGGATATTCGTAATTATATCCATAATTTTTCTTGATTGGGCATCATAAGCACATTCTCCTCATTGGGATTCATGATATTGATGCTTTGGTTTAATAAAAAAAGTTTTTATTTCCACCATTTTCCTTAAAATTATATTTTGTTTGCCAAAAAAGACGAGTATGGATTCTCATAATTATATATATTCTTCTCATGATTAGGCATCATAAAACATATTCTTCTCATTGGGATACACGATATTGATACTTCAGTTTTGCAAGGAAAACTTTACTTTCCCCCATTTTTTGCAGATCAAACTTCGTCCACCAAAAAAGATGAACATGGATTCTTATAATTATATCCATTCTTTTTATCATTGGGCATCATAAATACATTCTTGTTATTGGGATACATAATATTGGTGGTTTAGTTTCACAAGAAAAGTTTTTCCTTCCTCCATTTTTTGTAGAATCAAAATTCGTCTACCAAAATAGATGAACATGAATTTTCATAATTTTATCCATTATTTTCTTGATTGGGCATCATAAACACATTCTTCTCGATGAGATACTTGATATTGATGCTTTGGTTTAACAAGAAAAACTTTTCTTTTCACCATTTTCCTTAGAATCATAGTTTGTCCGCCAAAAGAGATGAACATGGATCTCGTAATTATCCATTCTTTTTATAATTGGGCATCATAAACGCATTCATCTCATTGGGATAAATGATATATGCAAGATTGAATATATGTTATAAAATAAAATAAAAGTTATCCCCTATTACTTTCGATGGGTGACATAAAGTTGTAATAGTTTTAATTGCTAACATGTTGTATTTGTATTATTTTATGGTATAATCATATTCAAGGTGGTAAATATATATAAATTTTGACACATCATGATCCTAACATAAGAAAAATAATTAAAGCACACAAAATGATATAAAAAATAATATAAACATGATACAAATAGACAAATAACATGTCAAAATCTACATAAAATGAATTATTAAATATAACGAGTACGAATACAACAATATGTGACCCAAAATTGGTTGTTAATTGGATAGTGTTAATTACACTTGATAGTTTCAAATGCAACATGATTATAAAATACAAATAAAATATGAGAAAATAATTAAAAACTACACAACAAAAAAATAAGATATAAATACATGAAAATGTTAAAATCTAAATAAAATAAATTATTAATATTTAAAATTTATATAAATATATAATAGAAACAATGCTAATATAACCCGAATACACTTAATAAAAAACACAAGAAAAATAGAAAAACAATTAAAAAATTAAAAAAATTCTTGAATGAAGTGAGAGCCAAAAAATAAGGTGCCTCAATTTCATTTTAATAACAAAAGTACCCTAATTGAAAAGCAATTGGGATTACTTTAATTTATTTTATAGATTATTGGCTTATCCAAAATAATTTGTTTGAGAAAATAATGTTAACAATATTATTTTCTAATGTGATTGCAGGTATCAATCAAAATTTTATGATTATGCAAACATTTAAGTTATTAGATAAATTGTGAATAATTTAGTCAACATTGAATAGCTAATTTAAAATAACCAAGCATCTTATATGGATTTAAAAATATATATTTATTATGTCAATACTGGAGCATGAGATCGAACGTGGGAATATGTGAGTCCTTTCATAATTTTGCATACATCCTTCTCGCATTTAATATGTTTTAGAATTGTCATTTAATAGGTTGTTATTTCTTGCTTGCATCGCATCGAAGGTTAGAGTATTTGCGTTCATGACAAGCTATTTTAAAATGTATACTTAAAATTGTTTTGGTTAATTGAAAAATAAATAAATCAATGATCTCGAGTTATCATAATTTTTTGAGCTCTCTGCCGGGCTACTGGGAAGATTCTTAGTAGTTATCATTAATGTGTAATATTCTTTCAAGGAATAAATGGTTTTTTAAGATAAAAAAACATATATGTTTTGCCGGGTTGCCAGAGAATATAGGATATTTGGAATAATAAGAATTCCGGGTCATTCATAAATAATTTCACTATTTTAGTTTTTCAAAAAATTATTTTTAAATAACAAAATAGAAACTAACAAACCTCGAGACTAAAGAATCACATGGTTACTAGGCATTGTATGGGTGCTATAACCTTTTACGTATGTCATTAACTTTCAAACCTTTATTATTTTTTTAATTTTACTTGCAAATTTTAAAAATTATTTTTTAAAAACTTTTTATAAAAGATAATTTTTATTGGTAACTAATTACATCTATCCGAAATAGAATATGGTAGCAACTCCTTTTCACGTTAATTTCTGGATGGCAATAGTTTTCACTCAAGCCATTACTTACACGACTCACATAGATACATGCAACTTTTACGAAGAGAACAACAAATTTTAACTCGCGGACCGAGAGGTCCATAGTAGCAATAATAATGTGGTATGAAATGGTACCATTTTCCAAGAAAGATGATTCCCCAGCTTCAACCATAGAAAAATAATTTGGTGGCAAATGGATTGTGATAAAGGGCCACAGGAAGGACTCCCTTGCTGATTGTAGAAAAGGATTGCCTAATCCTTGTGGGTCCTCTCATTTGGAGTAGCTCAAGAATAGTTTTAAAAACAGAACAACACCATAGGTTATTATTATTATTATTAGGTCCAAGTCTAAAGGCAAAATAGAAGAATACCAAAGCAAAAGACAAACAGCCCGGACATGCGACTATTCAATCTGTAATCTAATCTGTTCTTATTTATTTATTTGTTATTAACAGATCCCTCGTATTCTGTCGTTGAAGGGTTAAGCTGTCCCTTGATTCCCTCTTACCTGTCGTCACAAAAGTTCCATTTTTCTTTTACTCTCTCGGCCTCAGTCTCCGCTTCTTTAATCTTTGTATCTCCCCCTTTCTATCTTAATTTCTTTGGAAAAACAACACATTTCATTCCCTTTAATTATCTGCCGCTGCGTCAGCAAACCAAAATCTATGGGTTTGAGAGCAAGAAGGAAACAGAGTTGGTACACGCAAACACTAACACCATTGATGGAAGGCCCAGACCCTGAAATGCAAGAAGAAGGAACCAAGAAGGAGAGTTCTTGGGAAGTAATCCGAGAATGGTTTCGAGCACAAAAGGGGTTGTCAGCAACTAATTTTTCAGTGTCTAATTTATATGGAAACATTCCTTCCAAGAGACAAGATTTAAGACTTCTGCTTGGAGTCTTGGGTTGCCCTCTCGCCCCTATTCCTCTTGTTAATCACCCGATTCATCACATTCGGGTCAAAGATATTCCTATTGTAAGTATTAATCTTTCCATGTTCTATAGGATCTTTTTTTGATCATCATCAAACATAAAATAAAAATATATATATGACTATTGTTCTTAATTATACATATAAATAGGAAACTTCGACGGCACATTACATTATACAACAATATTTGGCGGCATCGGGATGTTTGAAACAGCAGCAGAAATGTGCGAAAAACATGTATGCAACAGGGAGTGTGAAGATGATCTGTTGTGAGACGGAGATATCGTCGGGGTCAGGGAAGAATGTCAAAAGTTTAGGAGGAACGAGAAGCGGTGAAATGAGTGGTTGCTTTGTTGTTTGGCAAATGATGCCTGGGATGTGGTCTCTTGAGTTGGTCGTTGGAGGCAACAAGGTCATTGCCGGTAGCGATGGCAAAACTGTGTGGCGACACACCTCTTGGCTTGGCACCCATGCTGCCAGGGGACCTCAACGTCCTCTGCGCCGCATTATCCAGGTACTTCCTTAATCTTTCGCAATATTGTTTCTTCCTAACCACAAAATTAAATTAAATTAAAATTTAATTCTTGATGATATACTAATTATTCATTCATAATTAATTCTTTAAATAGATTTAGTGATAATACAATTAAAAATTATGTTTTTTTTTTTAGATTTGAATAATAAAAAAAAGAATCCCACCTTTGCTCAATCGACTAAATCAAATGATAATGATGAAGATAAAGATGGAAAGTACAATTAATTCATAACTATTTACCAACAAAATTAAGACAAAAACGTGCATTAACAATTTTATTAAATTTAATTAATCATATATACATCTTGTGTAGGTTTTATATTAATGTATAAATAAAAATATAATATAAATTATCAAATATATTAAAAATCTAAATACAAATATAATTTGTGTTAAATGCGTATTTAACATTGAGATTACATGTTTAAAACAATATTTTTATCTTTATTAAATATATAATGTTCTTGTATCCAATAAAAAATTAACATATCTAATTTTGATGGTTTCCATAACCAATTAATCATGCAATATTACTAAAATAAAATGTATTACTAATTGAGTTTGGAGGCAATGAAAAGAAAAGTATGAAACTTTAGTAAAGTTAAAGCTGTAATTAGTATGAACGTTTTGCAAAGCGCAGCTTTAAATTCAAAATTTTTTTACTAAACAAAGACAAAGATGGGAAAAGAACAAGATGATAATTGATATGAATCCCAAGGAAATGGAATAGAACTGACAATGATGGAGAAACTGTCTCATGCTTTGGCAGACACATTTTCCTTTCTTTTTCTTTTTCTCGAAAAGAAGCACAAACAATCTGAATCAGGGGTTATCTTATTTGCTACTTGACATCATCTATGGTCAGTCACGTACGTCCAACCCAATAATACCATCCACTTCTTGGGATTGCCACTTGCCCTTTTACTTTTACTTTTACTTTTTCATTTTGCTTTTGCTTTTTCCTTTTCTACTTAATACCAAGCAATTTTAAAAGTTATATATCTACGTAATAAATTTTTTATTATTTTTTAAAATAAAATTTAAAAAATATTTATATAATTTTAATTATATTATATAAATATATAATTTTTATAATTAATTAATAAAATATTATATTTATTAATAATTGTTATTATGTTCGTTACTATTAATTTTTATGCTCAAAATTTTATTATTATTATTATTATTATTATTATTATTATTATGCTCATTACTATTGAACATAAGAGAATAAATAAGCGAGTGGCTAGGTGGTCCAGGGTGGTAATTTATTGAGGTGACCCGGATGGCCTTGATCAACTAAAGAGTGTATTCGGATTGGGGTGCATTTTTTTTTTTTTATGGGGTTTTCCTTCCCTCCCATTTTCATTTCATTTCATTTATTTATTTATTTTCCGCTTATTCCCAAACCATTCGCTTTTACTTTGATTTTTTTAATTATTTTTCCTTTTCCGTTGTCCTATTTTTGGGGATATTAACAATACTTACAAACTTCAAACATGAAGTTATTCCGACTTCATATTATCAAGGTTCATCATGCTCTCCTACACCCTTCCTAGTCCTAGGCCAATTATATATTTGGTTTTTTTATCTAAAAAATAAATAGATATAAACTTTTCATAAATGCTATCCACAGAACGAATTACGTTTTTACAATTATGCCCTCCTAATTAAAGAGGGAAGTAGGAGTTCGTTTGGATTTAATTTCTTAGGAAAAACTAAAAAATAGACCTTTTCCTGGTAGTAAGTATATGTGAATTCAGTCTTCTTGAGTTAAATCTTTAATAATTTCAAATATTTAAATTATATAATTTATTTTCAGTGTAAAGTTTCATAATTAAAAGAATAAGAATCATACATTAAGGGATTAATTACTAAGATTCACATTGGCTTCAGGTTTGCCATATGGCTTTATTTTTAAAATTTTTAAATATATTTCAGTATGTGTCATTCTGCGATTGATTGATGGTGATTTTTTTTTATCTAATTGCATAAGGAAGTGATTTGTTTGTGATGAATATCAGGGCCTAGATCCAAAGACAACAGCCAGCTTATTTGCAAAAGCTCAATGCTTGGGCGAGAAACGAATAGGCGACGAGGAATGCTTCGTACTAAAAGTAAGTGCCGACCGTGCTGCGGTGATGGAACGAAACGAAGGGGCAGCAGAGGTGATGAGGCATGTATTGTACGGCTATTTTTCCCAAAAGAGTGGGCTACTCATATACTTGGAGGACTCCCACCTGACAAGGGTTCAAACACTGCAACAAGAAGAGAATGACTCCTGTGCCTGTGCCTGTGCCTACTGGGAAACAACCATTGGAAGCAGCATTGGAGACTATAGAGATGTGGATGGCGTGTTGATTGCCCACCAAGGAAGATCAATCGCCACTGTTTTTCGATTTGGGGAGCTATCCATGCAGCACACCAGGAGCCGAATGGAAGAAATTTGGAGCATTGATGATGTTGTTTTCAATGTTCAGGGACTCTCCGTGGACTCTTTCATTCCTCCAGCTGATATCTTTGATAATAATTAATTAATCTTCATTCTTCCCCTTCACTATATCAACTAACAGCATCAACGTATCAACGTACACATATATATACATATATGCTTTATTTTAATTTGTTCTAATTTGAAAAAATTAAAATACATAATATTAGTGGGTAGGGTTGATCGATGATCCCATGTATCGTTATGTTAATTTTAGCTCTAGTTTGTACTTCATCTTCCAAGCTCATATAATTATCAACAAAGTCAATGCGGTTGGAGTGGATGGATGGAATAAGTAAATTTTTTTTGTTTCAATTTTCAGTTTCCTTTTCTTTTCCGTTTCAAATGTAATAATATTTCAAAATAATGTCTCCAATAATTCCTAAAGTTTATCAAATCTGAGATCTCTATACTTTAAAAATGTCTATTTGAATATTTAAAATTTTATTTCATTTATTAAAATAGTACCTATAGGAGAAATTATTGCATGGAACCTTCCTACCACTTAAGATTTAAGCCCCAACGAATTAAATTTATTCACATCATAATTTTTTCAAGTCATTCATACATGCAAGCATGAATCTCCCAAACATTATTCTTTTTCAAGTCATTCATATATGCAAGCATGAATCTCCCGATCATTATTTTTTTTCTCAGGATACCTAATGAAAAAAATTAAAAAAGTTAAAGGCAGGTTGTTGCCGCTATCAAAAGAAAAAAAATTGAAAAAGTTACGACACCAACCTAGGATAATTTCTCCAATGTTAGTTATAGGCACGAGAAATTATTGTATGGACCCTTCTCACCACTTAGGATATAAGCCCCAGCCGATTAAATTTATTCACTTCATAAATTTTTCCAAGTCATTCATACGTGTAAACCTCCAAGTCATCTAATTGTTTTCTCTTCAGAAAAATTGAAAAAGCTAGGGCATACTACTGCCATCAAAGGAAAAAAAAATTTGAAAAAAATGCTGAATCAAACTTGCAAAATCCAAACTATAAACAACAACATACAAATGAAGAACAATCAATCTTGGGATTTGTTATTATTTGCTAATGAACAGCAACTTGCAAATGAACTTCTTTAATAATTTTTACCTTTTTATTATTTGCCCTGGGCTAATAACAACTTTCAGAATGCTTTGACATTGAACTCTAAACATTTTCCCCTGTATTCTCTTGCCAATATTAATCGTGACTTTTTTAGTGCTCTTGGGTTTCAACAATCAGGAAACTAGACTGCAAATGAATAGATTGGAAGAATGTATAATGATTCGTGTCAAACATTTATTCAATAGTTAGTAAAAGACAGAAGAAAATAGTTAGATTGCAGTCCTCTAGAAGATGAAAAGTTCAAATAAATGGCAGTAGCTTCCCACCTTTTTTTTATTTTTCTCTTTTCATTAGTGTGGGTTAGTGTCATAACTTTTTCAATAGTTATCCTGAGAGGAAAAAATAATGAATGGGAGATTCATGCTTGTGTATATGAATGACTTGAAAAAGAATCATGTCTGGGAGATTCATGCTTGCCTGTATGAATGACTTGGATAAATTATGATGTGAATAAATTTAATTGGTTGGGGCTTATCTCTAAGATGATGGGAAGGGTCCATGCAATAATTTCCCCATAATTTCTCTTAACTTTGTTAAAATTTTAAATGTGTGGCTTCCATCCGTCCAATCTCAACATGACGTGGAATATTAAATCCACGTCATATTAACATGTCATCAGCTCTCTTGCCACGTTTGCAACATAAAAAAAAAAGAAAAACAAAAATTATCAACCCATTCTTTAAAAAAAAAAAAAAAAAAAAGATAAGAAAAATTTAGAAAGTTCCCAAATTGAAACAACCTGAAAACTATGCCAAGATTACCCTAGATCAATTCAAATACTGAAGTAAACCGATTGGGTTTTTGTTATCATGAAAGTAGATTAGGTTTTTTCTTATCAGAGGCAGCAAATTGGGTTTGCTATTATCGTCGGTCGTAGGCGAATTTGGCGGGAATCGGCAATGACTAAACTTGGTTTGGCAAAGTGAAATTCGTGGAATCTTCGTGAACACATATGGTTGTTTGAGAATTTTGATTTTTGTGAAATGTTGTTTTTGGTTTTTTGAGAGTTTATAAAGTATTATAGATTTTTGTAATTTCGATAGATTAGTTTATTTGAAATTTTGTTGTTCTTGCTTAATTTGTGTGCATTTTGAATGTGGTATTTTATAAATTTTGTATTATACATTGTTGGCTTCAGGGAATGGAACTAAAATGCTGCCTTTACGGTCGAACTTCCCAACATCTACATCATCATTATGATTCTAAATCATACAGTTAAAAATTAGGCCGCAATGAGCCGTTTCTCTTCAAATTTGCCGCTTTTCTTAAGATTGTTTAATTAAATTTCTTATAAAAATATAATTTTCATGTAACGAGAAAAATCTAATTAAAGGAAAGTTATTTCTTGCTAAAAAGATGAAAACTAGTATGCTATACATGCAAAGGCTATCAACTATGCATCCAGTAGATAACCAAATCATCAAATTTTTTCATGTAAATTGTAGCCTTTAGGTTGAATATTATATATAGAACAATCTATAAATTTTTATTAGTTTTCAAAGTAATTTTTTAAGCACTTAGAAAAATACTACAATTTAAAAATTAGATGATAGACTTAGACTGGGTTACTAAGTTTTATTTTTCAAAACTCTTTAGTAGGTATGATTATAGCAATTTGAGCCTAATTATAGTTTTGGGTTTGCTATTGTATTTTTTAGTTTATATTTATTGATAATCCCCCTATAGTTTATATATAATAAGATTTATTGGCTTCTTAAATAATTAGTTATAAATTAAAATGCACGCTGCAATTATATTTTTAGTCTAAATAAATTGAATGAAACCAAATTGGTTATATTATGACTTAACTAAAATTCAAATTATTTCACTACAAATACTATTATATGATAATATTATGTTAAAATTTATGAGTAAATTGTTTTAGAAATATATGTGCAAATTTTTTTAAAAAAATTAACATCTGCAACCCCCGCGGCACGTTACATAATGTTTGCGACATCCACATCTACAACACTGCAACAATATCTACAACAAAATCCGTGACTGCAATTTCGAACTATTCTTTAGGGTTGCTTTTCGATATGAGCATGGTGTTATTTTGTTGCTTTTGTAGTCAATATTGTTGTAACATATCCCCTGGGCCTTAGCGACGAGAAATAGGTACAATTTAAAACTAATCCTTGGTAGGAATTTTAGGCATGACAGGGTTTAGGGTGAGAAATGGGTGTTTCTAGAATTTTGATTGGGGAAGGTCATCAGATGAATCACTCATCTAACTAATTTTTAATAACCACTGCGAAGTGGCTAAAACTTAGAGTCGTTGTCAACCATTTGGGCTAGGTATAATCAAATAACCATTAAAACTAAAGGTGGCAATTGGGTAAGTTCGGGCAGGTTTGGGACAGGTCATTTCGGGTTCGGGTTTTTCGAGTTTGGGTTTTTTCAGGTTTAGGCCAATTCAGGTTCAGGCTAATTCAGGTTCGGGTCTATTTGGCTTTGGGCCGATTCGGGTTCAGGTCTATTCGGGTTCGGGTCTATTCGGGTTCGGTTTGGGTGCAGGTTAGGTTCAGGTTTAAGTATATTTTATATCATTTTTTATTTTATGTTAAATGTAATCACATTTACATAAATTTGAATTCTAAGTGTAGGCATGAATTTGGCCCGGTCCAGTCAAAAAAATCTTAGTTCGGTTCTATAGGCATAGCCACGGCCCAAAAAAATTTTGAATTCTAAGCTCAGGATCAAATTTGTCCTGGCTGACCGATTTAAGTACAAATCATTATTCATAATATTAAAAAGTAATTTTTATATTAATATTTATATATTTTATAATTAGATTTAAATAAAATATATTATTTTATTTAAAAAAATAACTGTTTCAGGTCGAGCATGTTTGAAACTTAAAATCTAATATATGGGTCTGATCGTGACAGGCCTATTGTGTTAGGCAGACTGTCTAGCCCATGGACAAGTTTAGTTGCTAGTCTAACATGTAATTTAATATAAATTAAAATTTTAATATTTAATTAAATTATATAAGGTATTAATATTTAATATTTAATTTATTTTTGATATAGTATTATCTGTTATGGCTTTCATATTTTTAATTTATCTTACTATTTTATTATACTATTATCAAATTTTAATTATCATTACAAACAATAATAATAATAATAATAATAATAATTATTATTATTATTATTATAATAAAATAAGAATAATATTCAAAGAAGTATTTAAAATTTTACTACTAACATATACAAACTCTCAATATTTAATGAGTTTAACAAATAAAATTAAAAAAATATGATAAATGGATAATATACTTTATTGATAATGATTTTCAAGCTTATGATATAATTTATTTTTTGATAAATTAATATTTTATCATATAAAGACATGTTTAAGGGTCGGGCTACCCACTCGGCTCAATTGGACCTGGGCTCAGGTTCTCATATTTTTATATCATACTAGCCCGACCTGGCTCAGAACTGTGATTTTAAATTAATATATTTTATTTAAATTTAATTATAAAAATATATAATATTAACAAAAAATATTCTTTAATGTGATAAACAGTAATTCTGGCTTTAATAGGCAGGTCTGGGCACGTTAAATATAGGCCTACGCTTGGGATTTTAAAAATATTTAGGTTGCGGCTCGGCCCAATTCATGAGCAAGTTTAATCATATTTAAAATATAAATTAAGTTTTTAATATTTAATTAAATTATTAAAAGAATATTAAA
>JBBYHM010000020.1:8276139-8300870 GCA_038381775.1 Adansonia rubrostipa | reverse complement strand
TTCACACAAAGTGAAGCTTCTTCACAGAAAGGGAATAGAATGGGAACAATGAGAAACACGACTTTTGTTCAGCACTATGATCATGGCGTGATTTGGTAGTGTTACTTTTTTCCAAGTAGGGACAAGCATTGACCCGCAATTACCGCAAATTATTCTAAGTAAATGGTTCCTGCAACCGGAATCTATACATGGATTTGAAAATGAATTTTAAATATAAATACGTGGATATACTAAAAATTTGACTAGCTGGAATCAATGTTATTCAGATTCAATGATTAAGACTGCGTACACATTAACTACAATAAATTCTTTAGCTAAGCAAAACCATGCCCAACCTACAAATATAAGATACGCATAAGTGCCATGCACCCTTAAACATATAGCAGTCATTCATCAGATAATCTCTGCAATTTATTCATTTGTTTTGCTTTTGTAAAATATGCACAATCCACTGTTTTTTGTTCTCACTGTAATTTTCTTCAACATACTGATTCAATCAGCTGTTGGAGCAAAGGCAGCAGCTGGTTTCAGTGTTGAACTTATTCATCGTGATTCACCACTCTCTCCCTTCTATAATGCTTCCCTCACGTCCTCAGAGACCCTAAGAAAAAATGCCCTCCATTCAATGCAACGAATCAAGCACTTCCAATCTTTGATCGATCAAAACGCCATCCAGTCTGCAGTGATTCCAAATGGAGGCAGTTACCTGATGAAAATCTCCTTTGGAACCCCACCTGTTGAATATTTAGCCGTTGCAGACACTGGAAGTGACCTTATTTGGATACAATGTGCTCCATGTACTCAATGTTATCCTCAAGGTTCTTCTCCTTTTGATCCTCAAGCATCTTCAACTTACCAAAAGCTTTCATGTGATTCAAACACTTGCCAAGCTCTTCCCCGGAAACGGTGCTTGAACACAAATGAATGTCAATACTATTATTCCTATGGAGATAAGTCATACACCATAGGAATCCTAAGCACTGATACCTTGAGTTTTGATTCCGAAAATGGTCAAAATGTCGCCTTTCCGACATCTATTTTTGGCTGTGGAAACGATAATCAAGGTAAATTCAGGAGTCCTGGTGCTGGACTTGTTGGCCTTGGAAGAGGGCCCTTGTCATTGGTTTCTCAGTTAGGCAGTCAAATTGATCAAAGATTCTCCTACTGTTTGGTTCCACGTTCTGTTACATCTAGCAGTAAACTTATCTTCGGACAAGAATCAATAATTTCTCGTCCTGGAGCTGTTTCAACTCCTCTGATAACCAAAACCCCTGAAACATTCTACTTCCTTAGTCTTGAAGGTGTTAGCATCGGAGACACGACGGCGCAGCCAGTTTCAAGCCAAGGAAATATCATAATCGATTCTGGAACAACACTCACGATCCTGGAACCAAATTTCTATAATAGCGTTGAGACTATGGTGAAAGAAGCCATTGGAGAAGACCCAGTGCAAGATACTTCAGGCACATTTAGCTTGTGTTATGCGGCGGAGGCTAATATCAAGGCTCCGGAAATGGTGTTCCATTTCAGTGGTGCTGACATTCGATTGCAAACTGTCAACACGTTTGGGATGGTTAGTGACGACTTGGTTTGCATGCTGATAGTTCCATTTGAAAGCGACAGTGACTCCATAGCGATCTTTGGGAACTATGCACAAATAAATTTCCAGGTGGAGTATGATCTTCAAAAGAGGACTGTCTCTTTTGCTCCAACGGATTGTACCAAACAATAAATTTGTTTCCATACTAGGTTCTTGCTTTATTATAAAGTTCTTGTCGATGAACTGGTAACATGCAAACTACTTCAAAGACGATGTAATGCTTAATTAGTAATGAAAATAAAGATTTTGGATGGGCCAAATTTCATTGCCCAAATATTTCTTTAGATTGAAAACAACTTGAAGGTAAAGATGACCATTGTTAAGCGGCTGATGGACACCTGATAGGCTCTGTTAAAATCAAGATTTTGGATGGTGCTTGGGAAATTTACTCTGGATTTATTAATGACGAATGATGATGAGATTGTTGATACCATTGAAGGGTCTTAGAGATAGGTCAATATGACCATTGTTTTTTCTTTTAAAAAAATTACGCTTCTTCATCCGCTAACAATTTTTTTTAAAAAAAATTACTTATTTATTTCTTAAAAAATTAAAAAATATTTAAAAGATTGCCATTCTCTTCAAAAAAAAAAATACTAATGAAAACTATATATATATATATATATATATATATATTAGATTATTTCACATCCATTACGTGGATGAAAGAAAAGAGTATGTTAAAGAAAAAAATATGACTGGTAGTAATTTCTGTTTAGTGGAATAGTAATTATTTTAAGAGAATGGTAACATTTTGAAAAGTAATAGCTTTTTAAGAGATAAGTGAGTGTTTTTTTAAACGTTAATTGGTTAAAGAATGATAGTTTTATAAAAGAGTAAATTTTGTTTAAAGAAAATATATTGTATAAAATAATTGAAAGACACAAATATAATTATAATATTATTATTTAACTTATAAAAGATTTAAGTTTCTTGTCATTTTTCAACTGAGATGGTGACACCAAACTCACACCAAATTTAGTCAGAAACTTTATAAATAATATTGATATATATTAAAATATTTATCTTATAATAATTTTTATATTTAAAAATAATTACTTTATGTGTATATTAAAATGTGTTTTTCTTTTCATGGGTGTGGGATAATCTAGTATGAATAAAACAAATAAATTATTATACATTAGTAAAAATAAAAAATTTTTATTTAAATATAGAAAGTGAAGAAAATAAAATAATTGCACATACAGCTTTTTAGAATTGATAAAAAGTAGAAAGAAAATAGTTAACCGATGGTAATAATTTTATTGATTTAAAAAAAATTAAATTATTAATATAATTTATCTTTGGATATTGTCTATATTCTAATAATTTTTATTTATTTTTTAACTGAATTAATGTCACTTATCTTTTGAAATATATCAATTATCGGATTTTATAATAAGTAGATTTTGGCACACCCACTATGTTTATAAAAGAAAATATTAAAATAAAAAGAACTTACTTAAAGTTAGAATAATGGATAGTTTTTTTTTATGTACCCACATTTTTAAAAATAAAATTAATTAAAAATATTTAAAATCTATATTGAATGGCATTTTTACTCTTTATTTTATGAATATACTATAATTTAATTAGGCTTTCTGTGTCATTTCACTAATTAAGTTAATATCACTTGATTCGTCATATCAAATTCAATTAAAGACATTAGTAATAGTATATTTTTACCCTTTTTTATAAATATACTATAATTTAATTAGGCCTTTTGTATTATTTTACTAATTGAGTTGATGTCACTTAGACTCTTAACATCAAACTCAATCAAAGACATTATTAATAGTACATATATATCTTTAAAATATAAGGAGAATTATCGAGAACAAGAATAAACAGTGCAAGAGAAAAGAGAAAGATAAAAAAAAAATATATTAATTTAGAATAGATATCATCTTTGCAAATAATTATTTTTAAAATAGTTATGAATTTATAGTTTTAAAATATAAAATATTTGTACCTCGTGTAATAATGAGAGAGAGATTTTACTAGTGAATTGATAAAAACATCAACCAAAAGAAATGGAAGTGAAACAAGGAGGACTGCAAGAGTCGCGAGTGGTTTGTTTCCGATGAGTATTATCATATTTGTAGATAACAAACAAGAGTTTCAAAGTATTTCCAATCGATTGCTCTTTTGATCAACGATAAAATGATACAAACACAATAAAAATATATGAACATACTCAAATTTATATAATAAAAATTATTAAAATATTAAAAGTTATTATAACAATATAAAATGCATTAAATACACTTATAATGATAAAAATAATAAATTTGATATAAATACAAGAATGACTATATGATCCGAATTCCCTTAACTGAGTCCACTATTCACACAAAGTAAAAGCTTCTTCACAGAAATGGAATAACATCGGAACAATGAGAAGACGACCTTTTTAATTTTTTTTTAGGATTTGGTCATGGCATGATTTGATTCACTATTTCCAAGTTAGAACGAGCACCCGGAATGACCGCAACTTGTTTCGTGCAAAACGGTTCTTCCAACTAGGATCTATATTATTTGAATTCAAAAATGATTATTAAATATAGATATTTATTATTGAATACTGAATTTATTATAATTAAAGTTTTTTAATATTTTAATTATAATTATAAAATCGTAACCTTCTAATATTTTGATCATGATTCATCATAATCTCTGTAATTTGATTATGTATAATTAATACAAATTTAGCTTGATACTTATATAAAAACCATAGCATTCTCATTTAAAACCCACTAACTTTAATAAGCAAAGTAGCATTTTTCTCTAAATCTATGCCATTCTCTCTCTCTCTCTCTCACTAGACTCATCGATTTTCACCAATTTCACTATATGTTATCAGGAATACTACTCTAAAGGCAAGAAAATTAGTAAATCAATTATGTTTCATTTTTATTCAATTTATTTATGTTTTCATGAAGATACTAATAATTTACTTTGATGAGTAACATATACTGCTCTAAGAAAAATAATAAAACCAGTGATAAGTTGGATTTTACCCAACTATGAGCTTAGGCCATCAAAATAGTTGTTTATCTAGCCTGAAGCTAGTTAAAAAAATATATTTTGGTGAAAAGGTACTAGTAGAGCTTGAAAAGGTCGAAAAGGCTTGAAAAGCTTAATATCTTTCTTCATTGTATCCTGAAAAATTTGATATCCATACTGTCAGCTAGGCCTATGATCAGCAAAGAAATATTCACCCGAGCCTAAGCCTTCCTACCCCACCACTAACTGCAACTAAAAGTTCCCAAATAATAGAAACCTTAAAGCCTAAAACCCTTGAATTGTCATTCCTGATGAAAGGTGCCACCCTTCGGTTGGACAAGGTCACCCTCAAAGCAATGGCAAGGTGTCCAACATAGTTGTGACCTCGAATGACATAAAAAAATACCAAAAATGGTATATTTATGAAAAAACCCTTTAGGGTTTCAAGATAAGGACTAGTTTGCAATTTGCCAAAAAGTTTTTAAACTCATTTAGGATTATTTTGAAAATTACCTAAGGGTTAATTAGTTTCTAAAAATTGCCCTAAAGCATAATTTTTTAAAACCTGAAGTTCAAGGATTAAATTCAATTTTTTCAAAATTTTATGGGCCAAATTTGCTAATAATGAAAAGTTTAAAACCTAAAAAATAACAATCTTTAAAAGTTGAAGGAATTTTTTTCGAAATTCAAAGGAATCACTCTCAACACCTGAAGTTGTCAAATTTATTTGTGAATGTCCAAATTTGATACATTTATTTAGCATCTATTATGTTATTTACTTAACACCTAAAGTTATCTAAATTGTGGGTTCTTTTAATGTGCAAACTATGGCTAACATTGAAAAACTAAAATTTTGCATCCTTGATGTGAGTGGATCCAACTACCTATCTTGGTGCTTGGACATGGAAACTCATTTGGAAGGACTAGGATTGAGAAAGGCTATCATCACAAATGGCCAAGCCAATAGTAAGGATAAGGTGAATGCCTTGATTCTTCTTAAGTGACATATACATGAGGGCTTGATGACTGAGTATTTATCAGTGCGAGACCTTATAGTTCTATAGGCTAGACTTAAAGAGTAGTATGATCATACAAAACATTAATCTTCTCTAAGGTAGAACATGACTAGATACACTTGAGGTTACAAGACTTTAAGTCCATGCATGATTACAACTTAGCCTTGTATGACATTATCTTCGCCTCGAGTTATGTGGGACCAAAATTTCTAGGGAAGAGCTTTCAGAGAAGATTTTTTCCACTTTCCATGCACAGAATCTGATATTTTAGCAGTATGACAAAGTACGTTAGTATAAGATGTATTCAGAGCTGATTGAATGCCTCTTGATTACTGAGCAAAACAATGAATAAAACCATGATATGAAACTTATTGGGTCCAAAGCTTTGCCTAAAAAGGGAAATGGTCAAATTAAGGGCTGAGACTACAGACGTGAGCACTTTTTTAGAAGAGATGGTAGTAAGGATAACCATAATAAGAATCTGAGACCTAATCATGGAAAAGACAAGAAGCCCCATGAAAAGAAAGATGACACTTGTAACTGCTATGGTAGATAAAGGCATTGGTCATGTATCTATCGTGCGCCTAAATAGGTTGTGAACCAACAATAATCTCATAAGAGCAAGCACATTGAAAACATGCCATTAAGACATTCACTTCTGAAGCTATAGTTGCATTTAGCACTACTTTTTAAGTCTCAAACTTTATTGATGATCAAGAAAGAGATAATCAAAGAGGAGAAATACAAGAAAGTAGATTGATCCTTGGTAGGATCAAGAATCAAGGTATGAGACCCACTTATTTGATGGATGAGTAGGTCTAGAGGGCTGTCTACTTTATGAAGATCTAGCTAGGACTTGATTATTATGGGTTTTGAATAAATGTACCTTTGATGATTAAAAAAATTCTCAAGGATAATTCTTATTTAATAAAACTAAAAGTTTTATCTTATATTAATGAGTTTATATTTTACTACTACAATTCTTTATTAGTTGTATTTATTTTCATTTGAGACATAAAGATGTCACTAATGCAAAAAGGGAAAACCAAGAAAAAGTATGAACTTAGTCTTTTAGATAATGGAACAAATCCTCTATGATAAGGACTTTTTTCTCCAGTATGACATTATGCAAGGCAAATGTCTATATTATATCAAGTACTGTAGACCTCATTAATGGCTCAAATAGTACCATACTTGTATTAGAAAATGGTATTATGCTGTAAATTAAGAATACATTACTAAGTGTAAAATAAAAAAGAACTTACTGAGCTTCAGAGATATCCTTAGGAATGGATATCATATTGAGACATTATTTGAGGATAATAGAACTAGTCTTTGCATCACTTTATACAAGATGGGCTAGAAGACCATCCATGAGAAGCTAAAAGCTTCAAGTATGGGCATCTATTAAGTTCAAATATGAGCTTATGAATCCTAAGCCACTATGTCTTGGAAACTAGTGAATCCAAATGAGTTTGGACTATGGCATGATCGCCTAGGTCACTAAGGAGCTACAATGTTCATAGAATCAACCTTAACACTAAGAGATACCTACTACAAGACAAAAAAGTGTTATTGTCTAAGGATTGCACATGTCAAATATGCTCCTAAGGTAAGCTCATCACTATACCTTCATTTACAAAGGTGGATCTAAATCACTAACTTTCCTTCAAAGGATCCAGGGTGATATTTATGGGCTTATACATCCTGCAAGTGATCCATTTCGATATTTTATGGTTTAGTAGATGTATCCTACATATGGTCCTATGTTTGCTTATTATCCAAATGCAACCTTGCTTTACACATTTATGTACGAATATAATAAAGCTTTAGGGGCACACTTCCCTAAGTATCTAATCAAGAGCATCAAGATAGACAATGCAAGTGAATTCACTTCTGAGAGTGTTAATGCATATTGTGCATCACTGGGAATAAAGGTGTAGCATTCAGTCCCATATGTACACGCACAAAATGGATTAGTGAAATCCTTCATAAATTACATCTAAATCATCGCTCATACCCTTTTATTGAGGATGAAGTTCAATACTTTTGCATGCTGCCATGCTGTTATACGTGCAACGACACTTTTTAGATTACGCCTCATTGCTAGACTAACATAGTCTTGCATGCAGTTGGTTTATAGGTAATGAACCAAATATTTCACATCTTTACACTTTTGGATGTATAGTGTTGGTGTCTATTGCATCACTAAAGATGATAGAAATGGGTTTTTTAATAGCATCTTAAGATTTACATTGGGTTCGATTCATCATTTATAATTAGGTTTTTAGAGCCTATGATGTATCATTTTTTATCACACGGTTTGTAGATTGTTATTTTGATGAGATAATGCTTACATCGATCAAGGTACCTAATGTTTCGTTGGCCATGAAGTGAAAACTAGAGGAGGACATTTCCTGGTTTAAAGAGCATTTATCCTATTTAGACTTAGGGACCTCTAAGTGTGAAAGCAAGTTATAGAAAATCATATATTTGTAAAATATTGTAAACCAACTTCTTAATGTATTTAACGATGCTACAAGGGTCACGAAGTCGGATATGCCAGCAGTGAATGCTCCAGCTAAGATTTATGTCCTCGATAAACTATTGCAAATAAATAAAGATGGCATATGCCAGAAGCATAGATGCCTGATAGGATCAAAATATACTACTTCTTAAAATCTTAGGAGGAGGAATTTGGAATTCGCTTCCAAAAAGCTTACTCTTAAAGAGCCCAAAGTTGAGCATACTCCAAACAAGCATATGCCTCTAAAGAGGCAACCCATGATAAGATCACAAACCCATGGAATATTGAATTTCCTGTTACCTACTGTAATAAAGTTTAGGATCGAAATGAAATCATCATTGATAGTTTGTTTTCATACTTAACAGCTTATGATATTACGCATGATGATCATGAATGACCATATATTTATCGAATGTCATCAAAAGCAAGATTGCCTAAATAGAAAAAAGTAATCATGGCTGAATTGGCTTTATTAGCTAAGTGTGAGGTTTAAGTGTCTATTGTTCGAACCCTCAACAATGTAAAGCTTGTTGGATTTAAATAAGCTTTTGTCCATAAAAAAAACAAAAATAATGAAGTTTTAAGTTATGAGGACTAACTCATGGCCTAAAGATTCTCTTATAGACCTGTGATTGATTATGATGAGATATATGTATCAGTAATGGATACAATCACATTTCGTTTCTTGATTCGCTTAGTAGTCTTAGAGAGACTTGATATACGCCTTATAGACGTAGTGATGGCTTACCTTTATGGTTCATTAGATTTTGATATTAATATGAATATTCCCTGGAGATTCAAAGTGCCTAAAGCATCCATTTACTATAACTTATTCTTAATAAAGTTGCAAAAATCTTTGCATGGGCTAAAACAATCGAGCTACATGTGGTATCAACATTAAGGGAATACCTTACTGGAAAAGGATACAAGAATGACCGTATCTGCCTATACGTGTTCATTAAGAATCAGATAATGGATTTGCTATGGTGACAGTCTATGTTGATGACATGAATTTGATAAGAACTCCTAAAGAGATAAATGAAACTACTGTGTACCTAAAAAAGGAGTTCAAAGTTAAAGATTTAAGAGGAACCAAATTATGTCTTGGTCTAGAGATTGAGCACAAGGAAAATAGAATAATTTTCTATCAGTCGACTTGCATTGAGTGACTGTTTAAAAGATTTGATTATGGATAAAGCTTTTCTATTAAGCAAACCCTTGGTAGTGAGATATCTTAAACTTGAAAAAGATCATTTCATCCTAGGGAACCAAACAAGGAAGTACTTGGTCTTGAAGTACTGTATCTCAATTTGATAGGGGCATTAATTACTTGACATAATGTATGAGACCCGATATTGCCTTTATAGTAAATCTTTTGCTGGATTTAGTTTTGAGCCAACAGGGAGACAGTAGAATAGGATTAAGCACATCTTTCGCTATTTCTGTGGAAGCATGGACTTTTGGTTTATTCCATACTAGAGAATCCACTAATTTAGGCTTTAGTTGAATACACTGATGCAAAATACAAGTTTAACATGCATAAAACTTGCTCCCAAATCATTTCTTTATTTTATTACAATAGTACTATCATATCTTGGTGATCTACTAAACAAATGCTAGTGTTAACATCCTCTAACGATTCTAATATTATTACCCTTTATGATGCTGTGAAAGAGTGCAATTGATTAAAATCTGTTATATCACATACAGATAATTCTTGCGATAGGACATCGGTTAAAACTTCACCCACGATTATTTATGAGGATAATGTTGTGTGTATAGCACAAACAAAGGGTGGATAAAATAAGAGAGATAGGACTAAGCACATCTCGCCAAAGTTCTTCCATGCACACTAGCTTCAAAAAAATTGACAAGTTGACGTTAAAGAAATTAACTCCTTAAATAATCTTGCTGACCTATTTACAAAAACGTTGCCAACATTAACCTTTGAGAAGCTTTCATATGGCATTCTTATGGGGCAAGCACACAAGGTGTAAGGTTGATTTGTCCTTGAAGTGACATACCCCAAAAGTATTAACCCCTGATGTAGTCATTAGGTACAGTTAAGAGGAAACATTACATAAACTATACTATATTTCCCTTTTGATTGGTTTTTGTCCCACTAGGTTTTTTGGACTTAAGTTTTTTAATGAGGCAATAAGGGTAGGCCAAGTTTGGAAATAATGGTCTATCTAAAGGAAGAATGCTATGGAATATTGGACTTACTATAACTAAGGGTTTTCTAATATTCTGATTACGATTATAGGATCATAATCTTTTGATATTTTAATTACAATTACAAGATTGTAATCTCAATAATTTAATTTTGTAAGACGAATACAAACCTAGCTTGATACCTATATAAAGGCCATAGCATTATCATTGTAAACGCACACTAAATTTACTAAGAAAAGTAGCATTTTCTTTGTTTCTATGCCATTAACTCTCTCTTTCTCTTATGTGTGTTAATTGTAAATTTTCTACCAAGCTTACCAATTTCGACCAATTTTTAAAACATTGTTTAGAATTTAATTTTTTTTAAGAAACGATTGGAATTTATTTCTATGTTTAAGATAGTGTATACATTATCTACCGTAAATTTTTGTCACTAGTGGTCACTATTATTGAAAAAACAAATTTTTGTCAAAGCTATTTAATATTTATGCAATAAAATCCTAGTCATGACTTGAACTTGGATAATGACTTTGGCAATTGACAGCATTTTATGAAATTAACAAATCATTTTCCACATATTAGGACAAAGAAAAACTCTCCACTATTTTTTAAAAAAATTATTATTTTATTTACTATTAAATAATGCATTTTGAACTAAATTTAAAATTTATGTGTCATAATAATCACCTATTAATTATAATAATAGTTTGAAAATGAAAAAAATTAAATTTTGATGGATTAAATATTTAAAAAAATTAATAATTAATTATTTTTTTATTATTTCAAGTAGAATGTTTTTGAAAGGAAAAATAGTGTGAATTAATAGTTAATTGTGCAAATTAGCTTTAAATTAATCTCGGTTTGATATAACTAAAACTTAAGCTTAATTAGCTATTGTTTAAATATTTTCAAGTTAGTATTTTTCCATGAATTATTTGGAAACACTTAAAAAAATACTAGTATGCGTTTTAACTCCTTTAAGCACTAAAAAATGTATTTTTAATGCATATTTTGGTATAAAACATTTTTCGAATAAGTTTTATGAGTTTTAAATTCATGAAAAACCCCTTAAAGATGATTTTTATATGAATCTATTAATACCCTAATTGTTTGTATCAATAAAATGCTTGGCGATTTCTATTGCTAAATAATCTAAAAATACAGTAATCACTGTTCATTTATCAATACAACATTGTTCATATATCGATATATCTTGAAATGTATCGATACATTTTGAAATTTATCGATATACTTGGGCTGTAACGGTCATATTTTGTGCAAATAAAGGCAATTTATCGATACATAACATATCATATAGATCCAATCTAAAAAGAATGAATGTGAATCACTCAAATAAAGTCTCCAACAGCTGTCTTACTCCATCAAACATTCCCAATGGCCATTTTCATGATCAATGGTATAAATAAGCCTCTCAACACCTTCAAATGATGATAAACCAAGAGATTAAGCTTAGAGTCATTTTTTTATCTTTTTCTTATTTTTAAGCAGTTCTTTGTGTATGAGATATTCTTTGTATGCAATCTTTAGAATTATTATCCTTTGTGCTTAAACTCTTGTAAACATCAAGCCGTTAAAGTTTTCATTGTTTACATTAAAATCTTTGTAAAAGAAGGGGTTCCTACTTAGCCATTGAAAAGTACAAAATGGTTCTATCTTAGTCATAAAAGATAGACGATAAAAGTTGTTATCTTACCTAGAAAGACAAGGAGTGTAAAGGTTATATCTTGCCCTTAAGAGGCAGATAGTTCAATTTAGAGAACTAAAAAAATCTGAGGTAAGTGAGGCTTAGGTAGAAGACATAGGCAAATGAGGTCGAACCTTTCTAAATATTTGACTTTGTTTCTCTTTCCATGGCTCTTTAATTGTCTTTTTATTATTCACTAATTTGCACTTTAAATATCATTATTTAGATTTCTCAAATTTATTTATCAAACTTTTAATTTGCAAAAAAATTTTAAAAATTAATTTACCTACTCTCGATTTTATTCACCACTAAAAGGTCTAATAATTGGTATCAGAGCTTGGTTTCATTTTTTAAGGTTTAATCACCTTGAGCTAAGATTCACAAAATATTGAGGAATTTTCAAAGTGGTGATATGGAATTCATGTGCCAAGATGGACATTCCATTATGAGTTCTTCACTTCTAGTGGTCAAAACTATTCCCATTGGAGAACAAGAATGAAATTCTTTGTCCAAGTATTTGATTATGGTTATGGTGTTTGAAGTACCTAAGCAGAAAGAAAAATGGGATGCAAATGATACAAGGAAGGCTCAACTCAATTCCAAGGCCACTTACATTTTCCTTTGAAAATTAAATCAAAGTGATTATAATAGAGTTTCCCAGTGAGCAAATGCCAAAGAAATACGGGAAAATTAGAGAAACTCTATAGAGAAAAAAGGAAAAATAAGTTAAAAAGAAGCTTTTGTGAAAACCTCTCTTTAAATCCAAATGTGTCTTTTTTTATGGCTCTTGAAGAGCTCGAGGTATCATCTAGCACTTACTATACAAATTCATATTCTTTGGATGATTACAAATGCTTATGATGAGCTTGTTATGAAATTTGAAGCAATGTGTTTAAGATAAAGAAAATGATTTCAAGCTTAATGGTTGAAAATAATTTTTTCTTGAAAACAAAGGATGAATTGGAAAACTTTAATGAAAAATTGAAAATGAATTTTGAGGCTTATAAAACAAAATTGAAATTAACAAAAAAGAGAATTTTGTTTTAAAAAAGGAACCTGAAAGGTTGAAAAATTAAAAACATATTACTTTTGAAAAATCTTTTCAAGTTAGTATAGCCAACTACACATATTGCAATTTTCATGGTCATAATGTGCATACTTATCTTCTTAAAAAAATAACAAAATTTAAAGTTAGGCAAGTATGGGTTTCTAAAGGAACAAGAGGCTTTAAGACTAACCTCCAAGGACCCAAAGCAATTTGGGCATCAAAATACAAGTGAAAGTCTTTTGTAGGTGTGTTGGAGTAATAAGGAGCAAAGCAATACAAATGGATGTTCTAGACACACAAGGAAGTTTGATAGCAAAAGCTTATTTTTTTGTTGTTACCTATTCATGATATATACTTAATGCTTTATTAAAAAATACTTCTACAAAATATAGTTTTGATGCAAAATGTTTTAATAAAAATTCATGTTTTGCATTTTGAGTGATTATGAGCTTAATTGTATATGCATTTGATGTTTTACTGCTTAATGATGCTATGTTAAATTGATTTGTAAAATGATGTTATGAAGCATGAAATCAAGCATGATTTATGCATAAAAGGTTGATTTTGATACACTTCATGTTTTGAGTCATTAAAGCTCTAATGCATGACTAAATTTATGTATTTCTTTAGGGGGAGCTTTTAGAGCTTACTTATAAGATATGATGCCATGGACATGCATTAGCAAGTTTTTAAGTCTCTTTAATGATTTATATTCAATTATGCTCACATGAGACTTAGGATGTTTGATTATGTTGTAAGTTCATGTTTTATGGTTTAAACAAGTTTGAAATATATTAAACATGTTTAAAAACCTGTGCATACGTAGTTTGAATAAAAATTTCTTATTTCAAGACTTTTAATTGCATATTGCTTGAAATTAAGTTATCTTTATGACCCAATATGAAAAATCATTGAAAACTTGATTTTAAAAGTGACTTGAATTCAAACTTTTGATCATTCAAATGAGTTTCAAAATCTATAAAATCATGGGTTTTGGAAAGCAAAATTGCTTGTTTTTCTAAGTATATTTTGAAAAACTTAAATCATGTATCGATAACTTGAGCATTGTATTGATACAATTAACAAAACCTAGAAAAACCTAGATTATATCGATACAACTCTATTTGTATCAACACATACCCACCACGTATCGATACATGTAGTGCATTTCGGCTAATTTTGTGCTGTTTGATGCTAAAATGCAAAATCAGTCTCTTTTAATAGGTTTTTACTTAAAATGCTTCATTTTTATGATTGCTAAACCTTAAAGAACATCATTTCATAGCTTGTCTCATGTTTAAATATCATATTTGATTAATTGATGAGTGTTTCACAAATCAAATGCATGATTTATATGAGCAAGTGCTCATATTGTTTCATGATGCTAAAAAATACAAAATTTTCTATGTATCATTGTTTTTGTGCCTTAATACATGTATTTTCCTGCATAACGACAGATTGGTATCGTATATGCTTAATAACTTCCATTTATGAATAATTAGGGTCATTTATTTCAATATCTCATTAATCTCATTGAACAATTTTTTTGAAAAACTCATTAGCTTAATGAATATTTTTCTTTTATATATATATATATGATAATTAAACATAGTATTACTAATGTTCATTTTTTGCCAAGATTGTTTGTAGGGTTAATGAAGATAAAGCAAAGCTATAAAAGTGAAAACTTACATGACAAAAGGAAGCAAAAAAAAAAAAAAAAGCATACTAATCTCATCCGAATCAAGCCTAGAGCTTTAACGTATTGCTTAACACTTAGATCATGAACTCAAAGTCAAAGCAAACATTTTAACAAAGCTTGGTAAGGTTAAGATATCTACTAAACTAATGCTTTTAAATCATTATCCCTTAGCATTAAGTTTAGTGATATGCATGAGTTAATTATACATAGTTGGTATACTTGTATATAATGTATGCTTGAAATGATTGCTAAATACGAATCTTTGAACATGCCTTGAGTTAAGGATTTTGATATCTTTAATTTCAACTCTTGTTTTTAATAATTAATAAACTAGGTCTTAATTATGTCTTACCGCATGGATTAACATGAATACATCTTTATGCATATTCATTGATTAAATTATTGCTCAAATGATCTTATTGACATATCATAAATGAACAAATGATTTTTTTACCTATGGAAGTTTGCTATGTTTTTCTTGAAAAATTCTTTAACTTTTCATATGATTGCTTGAATGATTATGAGTAGTATGCATATGTACTAAAAATTCAAAAATTGGTATCTATTATGCATCTAGACAACAAATCGGGTTAATGATTCTTCATATCCTTTATCAATTAGTTTGTCTTTAACATTTATAATCTTAAATGTGCTTAAAAGTCTACATATGAATACATGCATAGTATGAACTACACATTAGAGCTTAAAAGCATATTTTTTTCAACAATTGGTACAAATACTCCTATGTAATTCAAAATTAATATATATCTTTGAAATCTTGTTGGAATTAGTCCGCCTAGCTTTGAATTAATCTATCTTTACTTTTTTGATATTTCAAAAAGGGGAAAATTTTAGGGGTAATTTGCTTGTGCTTTATTGATATATATATATATATAATATGCTAGCAAATAGAAAGATTTAATATGTGCTTATATTATTTATATCTCATGAAATCTTTAATACTTTATGCTGGTATTCTTATAGCTATGTATGACCAAAAAAGCCATTGCCAAGTTTTTCAAAAAGCATTTTATAAAATATTTAAAATTTTTAATAATGCCTTTATTTAATAGGAGTTTCATTGAAAACCTTTAAATGATTAAGGGAGAGTTTTACAAGCAAATTCACCTTAAGTTTTGTCATATTAAAAAGGGGTAGATTGTTAGTTATATTAGCTTTAACTTAATCTTATTTTGATATAACTAAAACTCAAGCTTAATTAGCTTATGTTTAAATATTTTCAAGTTAGTTTTTTTTCCATGAATTATTTGAAAACACTTCAAAAAATACTAGAATGTGTTTTAACTCCTTTAACCACTTAAAAATATATCTTTAATGCATATTTTGGTATAAAACATTTTTAGGATATTATAAGTTTTAAAGTCATGAAAAAAACCCTTAAAGATGAATTTTATATAAATGTATTAATACCCTAAATGTTTGTATCGATACAATGCTTAGCAGTTGCTAATAAACTTGAAATATAGAAATCACTATTTATGTATCGATATGTCTTGAAATGTATGGATACATTTTGAAATATATAGATACAATAGGTTGTAATGGTCATACTTTGTATGAATGAAGGCAATATATTGATACATAACATAATGTATCGATACAATCTAGTGGGAATGAACGAGAATCACTTATATGAAGCCTCCAACAACTATATTACTCCACCAAGCATTCCAACCTCCATATTCATGATCAAAGCAATAAATAAGCCTTTCTAACACCTCCAATAAGGTGAATCAAGAGATTAAGCTTAAAGTCATATTTTTCATTCTCTTTTATATTTTAAGTAGTTCCTTATATATTAATTCTTCCTGTCCATTCTTGTATTCTTTGTATTCTATCTTTAGAATCATCATCCTTTGTGCTTAAACTCTTGTAAAAATCTAGCCTTTAGCGGTGTCATTGTTTACATAAAAATCTTTTTGAAAGAAAGTGTTCCTAGTAAGCCATTGGAAAGTAGAGAAGGGTTGCTAATTTATCCTAGGAAGATAGAAGTTTAAATGTTATACCTTGTCCTTGAAAGGTAAATAATTTAAGTTAGTGAATTATGGAAATCTAAAGTAAGTGAGGCCAAGGTAGAGGACGTAGGCAATTGAGGATAAACCTATCTAAATATTTAAGTTTGCTTCTCTTTCCCTAACTCTTTAATTATTTTTTTATTATTCACTAACACTTTAAAGATCATTGTTTAGATTTCTTAATTTTATTTATCAAAGCTTTAATTTACAAAAAAAATTAAAAATCAATTTACCCCTTTTTTGATTTCATTCACCACTTGGTCTAACGATGCTATGACTTCTGTAAGCCCTCCTTCAGATGAAGCGGCTAAAGTGCGAGTCTCTACTACTCCAAAAACTAAGGATTCAGAGAGGTAGACAAGAAATGGGGTCTCACAGAGTCCTCTAGTTCTGGCCCAACTTCCAACTTAGTTCCTACGGGCATTGGAAGTGTTGATGATCTTTTTTCCTTTCTTTGTGGACATGACTACTATTTAGCTGTGCTTGATTAGTCCTCACATGACTTTTCTTCACACTGATTTCAATCCAATTCGTTAACTCTATTGGCCGGATAAAAAATGCACTAATATATTCATCCAGTATAAAAATAGAGATATATAGGTGAGTTTTCCTTTGTTAATGAGCATAAAGATCCCCATAGTTAATGAGCATAAAGAAACCGTCCAACACATAATGTGATCTTAAATTGCAGTTTTTAAAATTTTTTGTGGGGTTTACGAATTTTGATAAATTTAAGATCACATTATGTGTTGGACGGTTTCTTTATGCTCATTAACTATGGGGATCTTTATGCTCATTAACAAAGGAAAACGCACCTATATATCTCCATTTTTATAATGGATGAATATATAAATGCATTTATATGTGTAGATGAAGGGACTTGGCAAGAGTGTTTTAATGACAATATGAGTATAAGTTAGAAATTACTCCAGATCAAAGAATGCTCCAAAGCATAAAAAAGAGTCCTAACAAAACCTTAGAGAATATGCCTGTAGATAGAAAAATGTAGCCTTATGCATCTAACCACTTCTCAGTGATAAAGAAATGCATACCTATTTCATGGATCATTTGTCACCTCCATACTATGACAAGTTGGTTAGAAATGTTTTCTCTAAGTTCATGGGCATTTTATTTGTTCTAGAGAGAACTGAACATCGCATATAAACTAGAAGGATCATGGATACCAGCGGGCTGAATATGTGGGACAGGAAGTGATCTTATTAATAAATGTAACAAGTTACACCCGATGAAAGCCAGGACCATCATGAGTTGAGAAAACATAGAGGTCCATTCAGACTGCATCCGTATCCCTAACTTTTCATTAGTTAATAACTTCAGCAAGTCTATCCCCTCATTTGGCAGCCTTCTATGCAAACTTTTTTGATCCAAAGTTCTAAAAGGCAAAAGAACCTGGGAAACAGTTCAAACAATTCCAAGAGAAAGAAAAGAAAGAAAAAGAAAGTGCATCATGCCCTACCAATTTCCTACACCAAGCACTTTCCTTGCTTGTTCAAAGCCAAATGATCTCCAAGCCTAGGAAACTTCTATACCCAAATGGTATGATCCAAGCACCAGATACGAGTATCATCAAGGAGTGGAAGGCTATTCCATGAAAAATTGCAACGTATTTAAAAAGAAAGTACAGGCTCTTAAAAAGGCTCACCTGACAAAATTCCAAGAACTAATAGATGCTTATCAAGGATGATTAGCCTGAGAGTTAATAACTTTATGGTAGTATGCCTAATAAGGGCAACTTCTATCTTGACTTTAGGATTCTGTATCCCTTGTTTTTTAAACTATAAATTTTAAAATAAATAAATAAGCATTGTCTATCCTTCAAAAGTCATGAATTTTATTGGTAATGATTTCTAATATCTCTGATAATGAGAATATTTTTTAAAGGTTTTAATCGGGTTAGTGAGCACCATTAGATTAAACTCTCTCAAAAACTCTTTCACCTCTATTTATATGATCTCCCTAGACATTCAAATATTGATCTTTCTCACCCAAATGTTCCTTTTTGGATTTCTTAGAGGTAAAGCAAACAAGTCATGCTCCTAAAAGATTAAGGTATCGATAGTTCAATATGTGTTAAAATAATAATGGCATTCGAAGATCTCTTAAATTTATTTAGATAACCTTTTTTACCAAAATTCTCATAATACTCTTTCAAATCCTTGATTTAAGAAGGATGATAGTAAAAAAAGCTAAAAACTTCTTTTCTTTTAAGATAAAATGTTTTAATTTGATGCTCGATAAATAAGATGTGAATTCAAAGTCTTTCTATACCAATTCATTTTTTTCCAAAAAGCCTAACCAAAAACAAGATTCGTTGCTGGCAATGAAGTTGATTATGTTGAAAGGCATACCTTAAACCTTTAAAAATTGAGTACAACATCAAAAAGAAAACAACCCTTTTTCTTAGCGAAATGCTTACAAATTCAAATGCCTTTGTTTGAACTGAAAAATAGACATCTTTCTCTATTCTTTCGTAGAAATAAAAAATTATTGCCTTTACAGGCCCCTTTGAACCTGGTAATTTATTTTTTTTCTTTAAACATTAATCAAAGATCACCTTCCACATTAAGGGGCAAGCGAAGCAAAGCTTCAACGTCAAAAAGGGTAAATTCTTTTCTAAAGTTACAAGAAAAAACAAGTCAGCTGTTATAATGAAAATTCTTAAGAATGAAAAAAGTTTAAATTTTAAGTTCTTTCAAAGTAAAGTATGAAGAAAGTTTAAATCTCATGTTCTTTCAAAGTGAAGTATGAAGAAAGTTCAAATTTCAAATTCCTTTAAAGTAAAGGATGACAAAAGTTTAAAGTTCAAGTTTCTTCAAAAGTGAAGACATGCCAAGTCAAATTTCTTTTGATGAGAAATGATCCTTGATTCAAATACCTTTAAACACTTAATTTGGTCCTATTTGTCCTTTTCTTTCTAAACCAAGAACCATGGCATACATTAGATGCCTACAAAGTCCATTCTGATTAAACATAGCTATTTGAATAGTCAGGCCATTCTTAGGAAGCTTTTTTCAAAATTCATCTTTTTGGATTTTTTTAGTCCTTAAGAATATGATATGGCAATCAATTAAAAAAAAAAGAAGTTTTAGGGTGAAAACTCAAAAAAAGGCAATCTAAAATACATGTAACGCTTTAAAATTGCTCCTAAATGAATAAAGGTAGCTACCAAAGAAAAAGAACTCTTCCTTGTTAATTAGAAATGATCCCAAACCTTCAAAATTTCATGATATCTATAAAAGGTTAAGTTAAATGCCTAAACATTGATTTTTTTCAAAACAACATTTTTGAACTTTTGTATCTTACCTTAGAAATTGATGTTTGCCATAGACCTTCCAAATTGACCTCTAAAGACTTGGCGTTTGCTAACAATAGTTTTACACCTATCAGGCTATTGTAGTTGAAGATTAAAAGGATGTTATACCTTGACTGTTTGCCTTTCAAGGAACTCCTAGTAAAAGAACATTCGCTTGAGCTTGGTCTTGATAAACTTTAACTCTTTCATACCAATTTCTTTAAAACTAATTTTTAGTAGTACTACCCCATTTGTCCCTTTAAATTCATCCCTATATTGCATTCAAAGATGTCCCAGATGCTGATCATCAATCACAAGAAAGCTTTAACAGATAAAGATGGCATATCCATTATCCTTGATATTGGAAAATTCATGCTTATAATCATTTTGAAATTTTTATAATTTTTGATCAAGGAAATTCTTTCCCAAGTTAGAATGAGAAGGTGATCTCATTCTATAAATTTGGAATTTAGATGAATTATCATAATTTCAATAGAAATGTGCTTGAAATGGCAAAATATGATTTTTATCTAACTACACTAGTTCATTATTTGGTGACTTTTTAGGTAAAAATAGAACAATTCTTAGATTCTTGAAGTCAAGATTAGGAAAAAGATTTCATAGGGCAAACATAAGATAGCCCTTTAATAATTTAAACCTTTAATTTTAAGTATAGGAGAAAGACTTTAACTTCAAGTTTAGGCACAGGCTTCCTTTTCCAAAAAAAAAGAAATATCCACAACATTTTCTAAAAATGCCTTCAACTTCAGGTAGAAGCTTAGGCCTACTTCACTAAATGGAAAAGAAACATTCGTTACATTTTCTAAAATACTTTTGATCCCCAAATAGGTTAGATTAGAGATTGTCTAGTATGAATAATGACAAAACTCATAAATAAAAAAATATAATCATGAAAATGCATTATATACATTTAACATGCATTACATTCAATGATTTATAGATAAAAAGCTGAACAT
Source organism: Adansonia rubrostipa (assembly GCA_038381775.1). Lineage (NCBI taxonomy): Eukaryota > Viridiplantae > Streptophyta > Magnoliopsida > Malvales > Malvaceae > Adansonia > Adansonia rubrostipa. The sequence continues at coordinate 8,279,765 of JBBYHM010000020.1, read as the reverse complement.
GATATTGAAGAAAAGTAACAATCATTCATTATGCTGACTACCTTAAAATTAAAAAGTAAGTCTCATATCCCTGTAAATCAATTAAATATCAGACATTTTCTCTACCCAAGCGTACTCATGTGGTTTCATCCTGGTCAACCCTTTAGACTTGTTGACTCGTATAGTTTTCTCCTGGTCAACTTTTTAGATTTATTGACTTATATGGTTTCATCCCAGTCAACCTTTTAGACTTGTTGACTTGTATGATTTTGTCTCGGTCAACCTTGTAGACTTGTTGACTCATATGGTTTCATCCCAATCAATCTTTTAGACTTGTTAACTCGTATGGTTTTATTCTGTTAACCTTTTAGATTTATTAACTCATATGGTTTTATCCTAATCTAACTTTTAAACTTATTAACTTGTAGGGTTTTATTTTGACCAATATTTTACATTTGTTGACTCATATGGTTTCATCCCAATCAACCTTTTAGACTTGTTTACTTGTAAGGTTTCATCTTGGTCAACCCTTTAGACTAGTTGACTCGCATGGTTTCATCACACTTTAGACTTGTTGACTTGTATGGTTTCATCCCGTTTAACTTTTTAGACTTGTTAACTCATATGGCTTTGTCCCAATCAACCCTTCAGAGTTGTTGACTCATAAGGTTTTACTCATCAACTTTTTAGACTTGTTGACTTGTAGGGTTTCATCCCAGTCAACATTTTAGACAAGTTGACTATTATGGTTTCACCTTGGTCAGCCTTTTTTGACTTAGGTTCTATCCAGGTCAATCCGTTTTTACTTAGATTTCACCATGTCATACTCAAGTTGAATATCATAACTCCACCTTGGTAAACCTTTTTTGACTTAGGTTTTGCCTTGATTAATCTTTTTTGACTTAGGTTTTGCCCTAGTTGTACCCAAGTTGACTATTATGGTTCCATTTTGATCAACTTTTTATGACTTAGGCTTTGCCCTAGTTAATTTTTTTTAACTTAGGTTTCGCTGTGGTCGTACCCAAGTTGACTAGTGTGGTTCTACCCTAGTCAACCCCTTTTGACTTAGTCTCCCTCTAGTCATTCTTTTTTTACTAAGGTTTCACTTTACTCGTACCCAAGTTAACTATCATGGTTCCACCCTAGTGTACCTTTTTTGACATAGGTTTTGACTTGTCAACCTTTTTCAACTTAGGTTTCATCCTACTCAATCCTTTTCGACTTAGATGGTTCCACCCTGGTCAACCTTTTTTGACTTAGGTTTTGCCTTGTTCTAGCCTTTTTGACATAGGTTCCATCCTGGTCAATCTTTTTTGACTTAGATGGTTCCATCCTGGTTAATCTTTTTTGATTTAGATGGTTCCACCCTGGTCAACTTTTTTGACTTAGGTTTCACCTTATTCTACCATTTTCGACTTAGGTTCCATCTTGGTCAATCCTTTTCCATATAAGTTTGGACTTGGTAAACCTTTTTGGACTTAGGTTTTGTCCCGGTCACCTTAGTTGGCTATCATGGTTTTGTCCTAGTCACTTTAGTTAGCTGTCATGGTTTTGTCCTGGTCAACTCTTTAAACTTAGGTCTTGCGCTAGCCATAATTCTAACCTAAGGTTTCGCCTTTGGTTATTCTATTTTATGTACATTTTAGTTTAGTTTATTTTTCAAAGCTTAATGGCTTAACCAAAATCATGTTTTTTTTTTTATCTTTGCCCTATTCCTGGTTCTCTGCAATGGCTAAAGAGAGATAGCTGTAGATACCTAATTTTTTTTGGGCCCTTTTCATTGATAATTCTAAATACCCATGACTGAGAATTTAGAGGCTAACCTGGTAGAGGTCGGCTTCCTCTAGCTAGGCTAGGCATTTTCAAGACCAATCTAGTCATAGCTAAATGGCTGCATATGCATGTGACGAAAAAATTATGGTTTTAAGAATTTTAAAAAATCAATCTCGAATAAAAAAGATGATAGCCAAAAAAATTAGTCTTCAAATATTCTCTTGTCAAATTTTGAAATTTATTTTTACAGTTGATATCACAATTAAATTTCCTATTTTTAGAAATTTTGAGACTTTTTCATGATATTTTAGAAGTTGACCATCATATATTTTTATTAGAACTTATTTAGTATTAACATCAAAAAATTGGTTTTTAACTTTACGATTTTGAAATTCCAATATCCATTTTTGTAAATAATATCATGATCGAATTTCCTATTTTTAGAAAATTTTTAGATTAATTGTAAAATTTGACAAGTCAATTGTCGTGTATTTTTACCAATACCCATATAGTATTTGCTGATACTCATTATCAAAAAAAATATTCAAGAAAAAATACGAATTAGAAATCTATACCATGAGGTGTCAAATTGTCAATTTTAGAATTTAATTTTGAATTTTTCATAGGATCGTGAGTATTTTGTTCATAAAATTTTTTTGAAAAAATTTATTTTAGATGTCAGATTTTCATCATTATTATTTTATAAATGAATGTAAATTAATATTTTGAATAATAGTTTGCATTCAACTTATTTTTATAAATATTTGAACATATTTTTAGAATTTTTTATCTTCATAATATGAATATTTTTTATTTGTAAAATTTTTCAAAATTTAAAGTTGTAAAATTTTTCACATATTTCAATAAAATATTTTGGATATAAATTTTTGCAATTTTGATTCATTTTTATTGAACATATTTTCATCTGAAAGGGTTTTGCTCGAAATTTTTTATGAGTTAAAAATTTTTAATTACTCTCCAAAAAAATTATGTTAATTTTTTTGTGCCAAAAATGTTCATATGAATGTTTAACACCTCCCATGTAATTAAATTTGTAATTGAATTTATCATGTGAAATTTCATTTTTTTGAATTTATAACTTTTAATTTCTTAAAATTTAGTCTTTCGACCTTATTTTTCTCATTTTTTTATAAAATTTACAATTAAATTTTATTTTTCTCACATTTTCAAAAATTCATGAATACTTATATATAATTTTATAATTTTATAATTTAAGTATGCAAGAATTAATTTAATCGCTATTAAATTTTATCATCAAAAATTAATATCATCCAAATCATTATTAAGCCTAAATATTAGCCCACATGACTTAGCATTTAACTTTTTGACTAAGTTTATAAAAAACAAAGTTCATTGAATAATACTTATTAAAATACAAAAAAGATAAAACGATAAAAAAAAGGAAAAGCCTAAAAGGCTTTTGACCTAGGTGATTTTTCCATCATCTTGGCCGAATCCTTCCCTTATAAATAAGGGAAGTTTGTTTATTTTGAAGCCTTATGCTTTCAAGGAGCAGAACACTAAGAAAATACCAAAATTTTTCAAGTTTTATGCTTTTTAAGGCATAAACACTTAGAAAACTTTTAGTCTTTGTTAATTTCATTCATTTTTCTTTCTTTTGTTGAGCCAAAATCATGATTATGCTCATGGATTTTGATCCATGTTGAAAGGCAAGCATGATAGCTATGAGCCATTTTCTTTGATTTAGTTGTTATATCTAATTTTTCTTCATGAAATATGCTGTTGTTGATGTGGTATTGATTTTGCCATATATATATATATATATATGTTCATGTTGACACTATTTTTTTGACATTTTTATGTTAATATGTTAATAAACATGTTAATATATT
>JBBYHM010000020.1:8265956-8276039 GCA_038381775.1 Adansonia rubrostipa | reverse complement strand
ATATATATATATGTTCATGTTGACACTATTTTTTTGACATTTTTATGTTAATATGTTAATAAACATGTTAATATATTTGTTTTTATGATTTTATTTTTGTATCTAAGCTTGGTGATGCATATTTCTAGTAATATTCATGATGTTAAGGAAATTTTTTTTTGGTGTTGGCCAAAATTCATGGTCACCTCGATTTAATCTTATTTGTTATTTTTATTATGATTTTGTGTTATTTTATGATTTTTAGAAGTTGTAGGGACTAAAAAATAATTTTTAAAAATTTTTTAAAGCTTTCGATAGATAGTTTCAGCCTTGCTTTTATGAGTACAATTGTGATTTGGCAAATTTTTGATGATTTTGGTGCTAGTTTCTAATTATTGGAATTATAGAGACTAAATTGTAAAGATGAAAAAATAATTTTTAGGCTTTCCAAGCTTGGCCAATACCTCCGTGTACACCTAGGGATGTATTTTATGCATTTTTATCATGTTAAAAATAATTTTTTAGATTTTTAGGTTTTTTTTTAATTTTAAAAAGTTTAAGGACTAATTTGCAAAAATGAAAAAAAATTCAAAGCCCTAGGTGTTTTGCCGAATACTTGCTGTGATTTTGGTGTGACTTCCATGATTTTTGTGATGTGTTTAATGTTAATTGGTGAGTTTATTTCATGAAGGGACCAAATTGAAAAAAAATTAAAAAGTTTAGAGTCCATTAGGCAAACCCTAGTATTTTAGGGTCAAAATGGTCATCCATATATCAAATTTCCTATTTAGAGTATTTTGTCATATTGGAGTGTTTCTAGCATTACTCAGGTTTTCTAATGGAGTGTATAATGTATTAAAATCTTTTGTATTCTTGCGACTCTTCGGTGTGGTATGAAATGTAATTTCAAATTTAGGGACCATTTAAGAAAACCTTGCATTTTAGGGTTAAAATAGTCTTTTCTCATATCCATTTACCCATTCACCCATTTAGGTTATTTTAATGATTTAGAACCATTCATAACAATTTTAGTTATTTTTAGGTTAAAATATAATTTTTGAAAAGTTTAGGGGCTTAATTATAATTTTTTCATTTTAGATCACCTTTAATATTTTCCCTATTTAGGGTAAAATTGTCATTTCTTATCCATTTTTAGGTCCTTTAGGATTATCGAGATGCTTTCAAGATGAAGATAGTCCCTAAAGATTTAGTAATTTTTCCTTTGAACTAAGTCTTATGTAATCATCGGGATTCTTTCATGACAAAGGTGTGTATTAGGGTAGGTTCATCTTTTATGATCATTTTCGAGTCTTTTAGGGGTATTAAGATAATTTCAAGTTGAAGGTATACCCCAGGGGCTTTTTAATAATTTTGCATTAAAATTGAGTTTTTTAGAGTTACTAAGATACTTTCACGTTGAAAATAATCTAAAGGATATTTTGGTCTTATCAACCATATTCAAATCCTTTGAGTTTAGTTTTATACATTTAATTGAAATTGAATCTTAGGATATATAATAATATTTTTTAATAAAATCAAAATTTTTAGAAAACTAAAGCAATGTCTCTGAGCTAAAATAATACGTGAAATTTCTCATAGCATATGAAAAGGGTTTTACAGGTTATTTTAATAACAAGATTTCCTTTTTAAAATAAAAATCAGAATTTTTCAAGTTTAGTAAAAATAAAACCTTACATATTTCTTTGGCTCTCTGTGGAGTACGAAAGATAGTTATAAAACCTTTTATGTTTCTCTAGTCCTCCGATGGGGGTGCAGACGATATTTTGATTTTTGAGAAATATTAAAAACCTAATTTTCTCAAACAGAATAATAAATTTGTTTTATAAAATTTTATTTTGGAAAATGAAAAATATAATTAAATGCTGGATGTTGAAATCAGATAAATATCAAAATTCAAGTTAACATATGATTCATAAGGTACCGATTACTAAGCACCATGAAAGGGATTGATTCTTACTCATGATTGTAACTAACACTCGAAGCCTTTCACGTGATCATTGGTATAATCCCAGACCTTAGAGTTTATTTTTAAGAGTTTTGTAACCCCCAAAATACAAACTCTGACAGGTGACCAATCTTAGCTTGCCAAAATAGATTGGTTGCGACTTTGAAACAATGGTTATTTCATAATGACTATTTAGGATTAAGTCGAGTGAGCAATTCACCTCAATAACTTATCCTCAAATGTGAAAAACAAGAAAAATAATAATGATATTTAGATATATATAGGAATGAGGGGTATACTCGCCTTTTAAGTCAAGCTGGTCAGGATTTTTATCTAGGCCATGCTACAACACCTTAACCTTACCAAGCTTTGATGATATGCTCATTATAACTTTAAGGATCATAGTTCCTAGTGTTTGAGCATTCTTTAATAGCTTTGATTTCATTTAAAGAGGTTGCATGCTTTGTTTGCTTCTTTTTGTTATGCAAGTGTTCATCTTTCAAGAATGGCTTTATCTTTGTGAACCTTGCAAAACTTAACAAAATTCTTGGCAAAAGATGAGCATTAGAAGTACCAAGATTTAATTGTAAAAAAATTCAATAAGTTCATGTTTTGTTAGAAATGAAAGATGTTCAATGAGCTTAATAATATTCTGAAATAAGTGATACCAAATGTTAAAAAAATTTAAAAAGTTAAGCATATATGGTATCAATTGTTATAATGCAAGAAAATATTTTTATTAAAGGCAAAAAATAATGATGCATGGAAAATCTTGTATTTTTTGTGCATCATGAGCATTTAATCATATAATTCATGCATTTGATTTGTAAAACACTCATTAATGAATCAAATATGATGTTTAAGCATGTGACAAAATTATGAAATGATGTTGTCAAGTTTTAAAAATCCTAAAAATGAAGTAAATTGAGTAAAAGTTCATTAAACATATCAATTTAGCCTTTTTGGAACAAAAACAGCTTGAACTAACTAAAATGGCTTGCTTGTATCGATATAAAAGGCTATTATATCGATACTTGCTACTTTGTATCAATAGAGGGAATGTTTGTATCTATACAGACTTGATTTTTCTAGGTTTTCTTTGGTTTATGTTCATTTTTTTTTTCAAAAACACTTAGAAAAAATTGCAATTTGGCATTTCGAAACCCATGATTTGATATTCTAACGCAAACTTTTAATTTTAAACTCATATGAATAATCAAAAGTTTGGATTAAAACAACTTTTAAAATCGAGTTTGAATGAATTAGCATTTTTGATCACATATATAAGACAATATGCAACTAAAGGTCTTGAGATAAGAGATTTGCATTCAAACCACATATGCACAAGTTCAAAAGTATTTTTAATGTACATCAAACTTGTTTAAGCCATAAAACATGAGCAAACACCATGATCAACCATCTTAAGCCTCATAAAGGTGAATCATCAAAAAGTCTTAAGAGCTTGCTAAAAACAGGTTGGCATGAAATCATATAAGTAACCTTTAAATACCCCCCAAAGTATATGCATTTTCTTTAGTCATGCATGAGCTTCTCAACAACTCAAAATATAGGATTTATCAAAATCAAGCTTTAATGCATTAATAATACATGAGTTCATGCTTTATAACACCATTTCACAAATCAATCTAGCATTTCATCATTTAGCACTAAATCATTAAATGCATTCATGAATAAGCTTATAAGCATTGAAGATGTAAAACATGAATTTTTTATTAAAATCATTTTGCATCAAAACAATATAAACAATATTTTTATTAAAACATTTAAGAAATTATGAAAAGGCCACAAACATAAGATAAAATAAGTTCAAAGTTTAGAGGTTAGCTATCACACTTCCTTGTTTGTCTAGAGCATCTAAATTTATTGGTTTGCTCCTTATTGCTCCAACACACACCTACAAAAGACTTTTACTTGGATTTTGGTATCCAAATTGCTTTGAATTGTTGAAGATTAGTTTCAAAGCCTCTTGTTTCTTTATCTTATACTAGCCTAACTTCAATTTGTGTCCTTTTCTTAATAGGACAAGTGTGCTTGTTATGACCATGTAAATTGCAATCTGAGCACTTAGTCATATTCATTTGAAATGGTTTGTCTAAAATGATTTTCTTTGCTTGTTCCAAGCTTTGAATTTTCTTTTTTAAATGAAAGTTGACTTTTTCTAAAATATAATTTCTTAGCTTGGAATCAATAAAATTATTCTTCTAATCTTTATTTTCATTTTGGAACTCAATTTTTTATTTCAATAATAACTAATTTTTATTTGCAATTTTGAAATGATTTTTTTATATTTTGAGTTCATTTCTTTAAACTCAATTGCAAGTTCATCAAATGCATCTAGTAATTCATCAAATGTATAGGAACTTGAATTACAAGAGTTTTGAGGTTACTTTGGGCTCATCAAGAGCCATGAAGCAAAGGTTGCCAATTTGGTCTTTCTTAGAGCCATCGTCATTAGAAAAGTCATTATCACTCCAAGTTGCTACAAATGCTTTTTTCTTTTTCTTTTTTTTTCTTTTTCAATAATGGGCAATTAGATATGACATGGCCCAGTTTGTTATAATTGTAGCAAACCACCTTGTTAACCTTCTTTGCTTGAATTGAATTTCCTTTATTCATTTTCATAAATTTCTTGAATTTTTTTGGAAAAGACGATCATTTAAACATCTTCACCATCTTAGTTATCGTCCTTGTCTTCTTCACTCATGAAAGCCTTCAATGCAACTTTAATTCTTCTAGGTTGCTCTATTCCATGATTCATCTTTATTTCATATGTGAGGAGTGATTTGATAAACTCATCTAAGGAAAAGAGATTGAGGTCCTTTGACTCTTCAATTACGGTTACCTTAGCTTCCCGTTACTTAGGAAAGCTATTCAACATTTTCTTGACCATCTCTTTGTTAGGATATATCTTTCCCAGACCCTTTAAGTCATTGACAGTGTCCATAAATCTATTGAACATCTCTTTGATGCTCTATTCTGGTTTCATCTTGAACATCTCATAGTTGAGGGTGAGCATGCTTATCTTTAATTCTTTGACTTGATTACTCTCTTCATGTGTGATAGCCAAATTGTACAATCTCTCTTTGTTGCTATCACACAAAGACACATGGTTGTACTCATTTGGCCACAATGCACAAAAAAGAGTGTGCATGGCCTTGGCATTTAGTTGAGCCATCTTGGTATCTTTTTTATCCCATTCTTATTCTTTTTGGGGGACTTCAAGATCATCTATCATTTTTGTTGGGATGAATGGGCCTTTTATGGTTATATTTCATACTTAATAATCATTAGCTTGGACAAATAGCATCATCCTCGTCTTCCAATATGCATAATCTTCATTGTTGAAAATAGGAAGCTTCAAGATAAAATGTCCCTCATGGCCTTAGCAAAAATATCACTAATAGCCATTTCGCTTGCATTTTTTCTCAAGGTGTTTAGGCTTATAAGATAGAGACACAAGCTCTAATACCAAACTTTTAGTGGTGAAAAAAATCAAAAAAGGGTGAATTAATTTATTAAAATCATTTTGTAAATTAAAACTTTGATAAATAAACTTGAAAAATTAGAGCAATAAATTTTGGAATTTAAGTTAGTGAATCAAAATAAATAATTAAAGAGAAGAGAAAAGAGAAGCAAACTTAATAATTTAGAGAGGTTTAGCTTCAATTGTCTATGTCTTTCACCTCAGCCTTACTTACCTCGAATTTCCTTAATTCACTAATTGAATTGTCTCCTTTTCCAGGATAAGGTATTATCTTTACACTTCCTATCCTTTTAGGCTAAGGTAACAACCTCTATCTGCTATCTTTTAATGCTTAAGTAGGACCCTTCTTTTTTAATTTTTGTGTAAACAAATAAAACTCTAAAGGTTAGATGTTTGCAAGAATTTTAGCTCCAGGAAAATGTGTATCTAAAGATGCAAAATGAGGAATAAAAAGATAGGAAGAATTAATCCCATACAATTATGAACTACTTTAGAAAAAGATGGAATAAATGAAAATTTTGGCTCCAAGCTCTTTCCTTTGGTTCTTCCCCTTGTTGGAGGTGCTGGAGAGGCTTATTTATAGCCTTGATCATGAATATGGCCATTGGAAATTTTCGGTGAAGGAATAGCCGTTGTATGCTTTAATTTAATTATTCATGTTCATTCCTACTTGTTTGTATCGGTACATTTACCTTGGGTATCAATAATCTACAATTAAACATACAAAATATAACCATTAAGTAGCCATGCATTGATACAGAAAGAAGTTGTATTGATACAATAGACATTTGTATCAATAAACTCCCTGTTGTATCGATACAATAGCCACTTGTATCGATACTCACAAGGGTTGAAAGTTAAGCTACTACCAAGCATTGTATAGATACATACACAGTGTATCGAGATATTCATATGAAAATTAATTTTAAGATATTTTCTTCATGACTTTAAAACATATAAAACTTATCTCAAAAATATTTTATATAAATATATATAATAAGAACATATTTTTGACTGCTTGAAAGAGTTAGAACATGTTCTAATATTTTTTAAAGTGTTTACAAAATATCCATGGAAAAAATACTAACTTGAAAATATTTAAACACAAGCTAATTAAGCTTAAGTTTTAATTATATCAAAATCGAGATTAATACAAAGCTAATATAGCTAACAAAATTAAATATGGATCAATTACTAAGACTTAAAAACATTAAAAACTACTTTCCTAAACGGTTTAAGAAATATTACTTGTTAAATAGTTTATCTAAATGAAGACAAAATTATCAAAAAGTTAGATAATGTCCAAATTAAGAAAAGCAACCTAAAAGTTACGTAACATCCAATTTAATGTCTTAAAATGTTATTTTAAGAAAAAAAATTTCCTTAAAGGTTTGGGAAATATGAGATACATAATGGTTTGTCCAAATTAAGACAAAGTTATATAAAATTTAGATAATGTCCTAATTAAGATAAACAATCTAAAAGTTAGGTAACGAACAACTTAAAGACATGCTTCCTAAAAGTTAGAAATTTAATTAAAAATGTTTTAATTAAAAAAAATTATTAAGTAATTTGATAAATCAATTATCTCAAAATATTTAAAAAAGTTTATGCAAATGACACATAACATCACTAAGTGATATTGTCTATGCTTATTTAATATCGTGCTTATAATATGATTATGTTGGCATAAGGATGATTATGGACTAAACCTTAGTATGACTAGGTTGTGAATGGTTGAAATTTTCTTTTGGTATTTATTTTATAAATAGAGTAAGATTATGGATATGGACTAAACCTTAGTATGACTAGGGTGCCTAGCTTATTAAAAAGATTTAAACATTAAACTTCTAGAATTATGGTTAAGGGCTTTAATCTCGATAAATAATGAGGACAATCAATAAAGTTGTGAAACCTTACTTAATGATTGAATTATAAATTATTAACTATAACATATTTTGGTTCTCAATGGATATAAACACAACATGACTAATAGATTATCGTTAAGTAGCATACGTGATGCTAATAAGATTAATAGGCTAAACTCCATTAACTCGTCCCATATTGAATGGCATAGCCCATAATGCCCACTAGGTCAAAGGTAGTTATCAAGTTCACATTGATGACATTGATCAAGCCACATTATGATGATGGCTAGTATGACGTCTGAACTTCAAAAGGTGCAAGTAGGTATTTAAGATCATGAAATCATCTAAAACCTTGAAGAATTGTTATTTGAGGAGAATCATAATGAGAAGTTTGATATCCTGAGGAATTACTCCCAAGCAAGATTTCAAAAAGTAACCTAATCAAGCCTCATATGACAGGATATATGTGAAGGATGTATGTCGAGAATTGAGCACTTTAAATAGATCATGATCCATTCATTGCCCATATACTTTCTTTTAAAGAAAGATAATGAAGTTGATAAAGGAATATGCCAACATAGTGGAAAGCTAGATTAATTGAATAAATATTGCAAGGAAAATTTTGATATGATCAAAATTAGAAAACTTATAGAAGTTTCAATATTAGATATAAATTGAGATTAATTCACTTCTCTTGGTATATGATACCTTGCTGTTGGTGCTTAAAAATGTATGATATATTATAAGGCCAAATAAAAAGAGTAATGAAGATAGACCATAGATAAAGGCAAGTTTGTAAATATTGATCAAAGTTTGCCTTCTTGATTAGTGTACATGAAACATAATCTTGATTTGTTCGTAAACATAATATGTTTATATTGGAATTTACATGCCAATTGAGGATGATTGGCATTCGATGCCGAGTTTAGATTCAGTCCTTAATGAATAAATCATTAATCATAAAATTTGTTTTATGTTATGGTCTTATTATTCTCAAACATACACTTGAAATAATATTGAAATACTAGACGGTCTATAACTTATAAGATTAAAAAATAGTTTTGAATCCATTTCCCTTCAAATCTACGCATTTAGAGTTAATGTGAGACATTCATGATTCTTTAAAAGTTAAAAATGATAATTTTGACTTAATTATAAATAACCATGATGTTAAAATGCAATTATTTGGAAAGTGTTTGAAACTAGAGAGGATTGCATGTTTATGCCCTAAAGGTCATAAACAAACTCTTTTGTATAGGCTCACAAAAATAGTTATGTTTGGATTATTGGCTTACAAGCCAATAAAAGATTCCTAATAGTTGTTAAAGTAACGCTGAGCCATATGATTAGAATCTAGGTCTCGTTGTGATCTAAATAGTTAATGACTTTGATAATGAGATTATCATGAATGCAACTGAAACATATTCTCATAGTAATACTAAAGCTTTGTCCCAATTGAAACATAATTGCTAATCAAAAGAGTTTAGCATTAGATGCGTTAGCCATTAGCTTAGTGCAGATAGGAGATATTAGTATATGCCTTAGAGCAAATCAGATTGGATGAGGCTTATAATAGTTAATAAAGTTAACCAATCACTTTAATTAGTGATTCAAGTTTTTTCTTCATGTTAATGGCATGATTGACAATCATGCAAACACTCATTGGATGAAGCCTATGAAACATTATGGCCTTGCAAAGTTAGTAATGAGTTACAACAATGAAATCCATATACAGCAAAGTTATGTTTCTAAAAATGTTCCTAGTCATCATATTGCCAAGATAAGGCCTTGACAATGAACAAAGCTAGCATATGCTAAGCTTCCATGCATTTGATACATAAAACTCTTTGATCTCATAGAAATTGAAGGATAGAGATATTTGGGGTTAACTATTGGTGCTTGTTTTGTGAAAACAAGTTCATATGGCTTATATAAGAACTCCATTTGGTAGAAATCACTCGAGTGTATATGGAATATGTTCTTATTGCCATATGTGTATATTAGTCCTCAGACTTATGATACCAAGTGATGAAGTATCATGTTTTGATTCCATCATGAATGAGTCTACAATAGGTGGAAGCTTATGGTAGGGTGGTTTTGAGTATGGCATAAACCATACGAAGGTGGATGAGTAATCTAGAGAGGATTCACCAATCCAAGTGACATTGGAGACGTATCTCATTTGTTCTTGGCTTTGGTTGACTTAATAAAGTTGTTGACTAATGCATGATGAATTTAGGAAAAATTATTTCTCTAAATTCATGAGATTAAAAAAAGTTGCAGGCACTAATATAGATTGATGCATGAGTAGACAATGCACCATGCTTAAGGTTTTTTTCGAGATATCTAGTGAAAAAAATTAAAGTACACTGAGAGGCTAAGTACTGAAAGGTTTTTTGAAAAGGTTATATTGACTCTTCTTACATACCAGGTAGCTATGATGCCTTGTTAGAGGCCAATCTTGGTCTATAAATATAAATAACTTAATTGGATAATTATGTTTATTGTCATTACGATGGAAACCTAATGGGTCACAAACAATAAGATAATGCATTGGATTAAAATCAGAATTCAATTAAGTACGACTTATATAAATAAAAGATATAATAATGACTTAACTTAATTAGTTCTTAAGTATTATTAAAGACATAAATTAAATTTATGAAATCTAAAGAGATGTCATAATATGGCAATAAAAATAAGAATGTCTTGTCAAGATAATGTTTATTTGTAGACATGGTTTTAGGGATATTATTAAATAAAGC
>JBBYHM010000020.1:8223359-8235089 GCA_038381775.1 Adansonia rubrostipa | reverse complement strand
CTTAATTTGGTTCGAGCCCTTTCTTCGACAGTCTTTAAATATCCGAGATTCATAATTAGGCAATCATCCGGTTGAGAGTTGATTTCACCAAGTGGTTTTCAAGACATTTTGAGCATATCTAAATGACCACTTGTACACATGATAGAAAATTTATTGTTTCAAGGGTCATAGAGAACAAATCTTAGATAAAAAGACGAATATCAATATAAAAAAATGAGCTTTTGAATCTATCTTTTGAATTTTCGAAAATTTTTTTGTATATGATGTTATGATCAAATTTCACTATTTTTAGAACTTTTTTCAGAATTTTTTATGAAATTTCAAAAGACGATAGTCGTATATCTTTATTAATACCTATGTGATATTCATGCCAATAATCACCCTAAAAATAAAAAACATATATTTAAAAAAATGGTATTAGCATTTTATACCATGAGGTATCAAAGTATCAATTTTAGTATTTAATTTTGAATTTTTTACAGTACCATGAGTATTCTATTTGTGAAAATTTTCTATAAAATTTGTTTCAAATTTCATATTTTTCATCTTTATTATTTTATAAATTAGTATTTTGAATAATATATTGAATTTAACTCATTTTTATATATTTGAATGTATTTTTAGAAGTTTTTTACTTTCAAAATACAAACATTTTTTATCTGTAAAATTTTTTAGCGTTTAAAGTTTTAAAAATTTTCACATATTTCAATAAAATATATAGGATATAAATTTTTGAAATTTTGATTCATTTTATTAAATATAATTTTCATTCGATAAGGTTTTTGCTCGTAAATTTTTATAAATTTGAGATTTTTAATTAACTTTTTCTCTATCCAAAAAAATATTTTAATTCTTTTGGGTTAAACATTTTCATATGAATGTTTAATTGGGCCTCTCACATGAATAAATGTGTAATTGAATTTACCATGTGAAATTTTTATTTCTAAAGTTTACAACTTTCAACTTCTTATAATTTAGTCCTTCTACTTCATTTTTTTCATAAAATTAGCAATAAAAATTTTGTTTTTTTCCTATATTTTTGAAAATTCCTAGATAGTTATATTCTATTTTAGAATTTGATAATATAATTATATGAGGGTTATAGATTTTACATACCCGACAAGTGCTACTATGTATTCAATCCAACGATTAGTTATATAAAGCTATAAAATGTTGCAAAACTAATTTCTTTTACACTGTAACCTTATCCCTTCTTCGGGTAAGCTAATGATAACTTTATAAAATAAAGCTACTTAGTCTCATTATGTGTATTAAAGTAGCTAGATCATAAAGGGTTTTGCTTATATTTAATTATTTTTTGGTTTATTTTATATTAGTTTAATTTATAAATTTTTATATGTCCAAAGCCCTAAGGAGTGTTAAAGGTTCAATAACCTAATAAAGAAGCAAAGTTTACCTAACCCATGAACTTTTCAAAATAAACTACTTATGTTACTTGCACATGAAATTTCTCACTTTTAAGGTTTTCACTATTTTTATAAATAAGACTTTTTAAGGTTGTATATTATGGAAAGACTTTTTAATTCTAGTTTTCTAAAAAAGAAATCTATAGCTATATATTTAAATCATCCCAAGTGGTCTTAGGATGTGACAGCTATCTAAGACTTGAGTGGCATTTTATTATTTGTTTAGGTTGTTAGGTCATTTGCAAATTAAAGATTTATTTTATTTTTTTAAATTTTAAAATGATGATAATTGATATATAGATAAAAACATGATTATTTGTTTTATGTGAAGCGAACAAAAGTCTTCCATGCAATTTTTCTTTGACATTTGGTGGAATTAGAGGCAAATAGCAAGTTGACTTGTTAGAGAGAAATGAGAACAAAAGAAAAAGATAAACAGAGATGAGAGTAAAAAAAGGCAATAAAAACAAGAACAGAAAGTAGGGAAAGGAGATAGAAAGAAGAATGGAGAACAGAGAAAGAAGAGAAAAATAGGCAAGGCTAAGGTGCTGATAGAGGCTGTTATAAAAAGAGGTGGTTTAATATCACTCCACACTAGATTTTTATTTCATTTTCGCATTCGATTTTGCATTGATTTTTTTGAAGAACGTAATTAAAAAAAATATTATACTTTTAATTATGAGTTTAAGAGTTTAACTTATTACCATAAATTTTCATGAAAATAATCAGATGGTTTTAGTTGTTGATGGCGGAGATCTACTGCAGAGTGGTGAGCAAAAGTGAAGCATAACTGTGAATGATTCAAAGTTATATCCTAAATTCGACGTTATTTCTGTCTGCGAAAGGCAAAGAGACATGGAGGATACTGTTTCTATTCACCCATCGTTTCATCACCAAGGCTAAACTTTGCTGCTATTGGCTATCACTATTTTGACATCTGCTATGGCAATCGATGTTCTGGCATAAGAATCCTAAAATATAAAATAAAATAAAATAAAAATAAGTTATTCTTTTGATTTTATAAAGATATTGAATTTTTTTGATGGTTTTGATTGTTGTTTTTTATTAGGTGGTGAAGAGGTGCAGAAAATGGTTACATGAGTTGATAAAAGAAGAGTTGTAGTGTGAGGAGAAATGAAAAGTTGCAACAGATTCACATGCATGGATTGGGAAGTAATCAATTGAAACAAGAGCTTGGTTGGTGCTAATTGTCCTTGCGAGTTACTATCTCTTGAAGGTGATGTCGGTGGATTTACCGTTGTTGTTTTGTGCTATTATAACATCTTACAAAATTGTTGTTGCGAACTGTGGTGATTCTAGAGCTATTTTGGGTTGTATAGGCAAGCCCATTCGTTCATCATCTAATCACAAGGTTAGCACTTAGTAACTAGCTCATTTTGTTAAATGGAAAAAACTTTGATTATTTATTACCTGTGTGGTTTATGCATAAATGTTTGTTTTATTTATCATAATCATGTGATTAAGGCTAAATAATTTCCCTTATTTTATTACTACTAATAGTACTAATTTCAGTTTTATTCGTTTTTATCTTTTTAGGATGTGCAAATTCAAATGATGTTTTAATAGTCCACATTGATGACAATCGAATCGATGAAGATGTCTTTAAGATACCCAATATTTCTTTATTGGTTCTATTTGCAAGTTAATGATTTCAAGTTAATGGTGTGAAAACATAAATTAAAAATAGTTAGTTTCTTTGTTCGGTTTATTAGCTATTTCTTATTGATCTTTTGCTTGTTACATTTATAATTATTATTTTATATTAAAAATTTAGTTCGTATATGCTAAAGGATTTTTCAAAATCTTTGCTTTGGTTGGGAGACTTTAGTTATGAATTTTAGCTTTTCATTTATTAGAGCTAAGTTATAATAGAAGTAATTGAAGGTGGTTAAAGCAAGACCAGTTGAAGGTAGTTATAACAAGAACAATTGTACCAACATCAAGTGAAATTTTGAGAAATTCATATAATGATTGCTTCATATTTATTAATTTTTTTTGTATATGATAAGCTTCGTATCTTATTGCTTAATAATTTCATAGTTATATACAATTAAATTATATTACCCAACCAATGAGTAGGATTGGGGCGTACACTAGTATGAAATTAAAAAGATATCTTTAAGCTTTGTATGTCATTTTTTGCTTGCCTCACATTAATAAAAGTCTAACCTATTTGACTTTTGGCAACCAAACCCATAGACTCTTGTCTCATTGAATATTGGATAATGTATTATCCACTAGTGTTGGAAAGTTCTAGTTGACATAAATCTTTCATTAAATTTTCATTGAAAATTCACGAATGAAAAAATGGTACATATTAAGTATTTAAAAAACCTAAATCCAGTTTACTTTTCATTACAAATAAGTATTAACTAATAGCCAAATTAATCATAAAAAGAACAAATCAAATAGAGAATCAATGTGAAAACTCCCTTGGTTGATAGGAACGAAAAAAAGGAAACAACATGAAACAAAGCAATCAACAAAAAATAATACGTTTACATTAGAAAAATCATTAAAATGACGATTGCTTTTTTTTTTCTCAAAATAAAAAGCACACACATATTAGGTCATTTTGCATTGAGTTTTTTTTTTTTTCACTTTCATGTTAAAGTCAAAAAGAAAAAAAAACATATATATTATACCACATGCAAACAAAAAATGTCACTATTTGTTTAAAAAAGGAAAAGCATGCAATAAAAATCAATGGCATTGCCTTCATAAGGACAAAGAAACTAATCAACATCTAAATAAGAGGGAAAACTTGAAATAGGCTTTTGGAAAATGGAAGTAATTGAAGTACAAGAAAAAAAAGAGAGAACTCACCTTAATAAACGTTAATACGTCTGCAAATGTTGACGTGTTTTTTTTTCAATTGTCTCTACATTTTTTAATTTGTTTTGTTCATAAAAATTTGATATATTAAAAGTAAGACACCTTTCACGAGTTTAAGACAAAGGGTATACGGTAATAGGAATTTTAAAATTTAGATTATAATGATTAAGGTTGAGACAGGTGAGTGAAATGAAAAAGTGAGCGTGAGTTATAGATATTAACTAATCATCATCTTATTTTTCTTTATTCATACTAAATATTAAATGTGAGACCGCTAAATAGTAGGATTATGTAGTAGTTGGTTCAAACCTATTTAATCGGCTTAACCAAAAGAATTCAGTTAGATCGATTTGGTTAAATCAATTTGATGGTTTCAACTTTTTATGTTGGTTTAATAGGTTAAATCGCGGTTGACTATCCGTTAGTAAAATTATTAACCAAACTAACCGAATTAACCAAACTTTTAGTGTTTAATATGTTTACATATTAAATATAATAATAACCCATACCCAAACTAAATATATAACTCACTAACCTAAGATTCAATAGGCTAGTAAAACTTAACCACTAACGCATTATCCATACCTAAATTTCAAGTTTCAATCTAATTAAACCTAAAAAAGCTAATTAAAAAAATTAAAAAAAAAACCTTAAGCTTAAAATGCTTAATACTCGTTCACCTTTCGCCTCTGCTTTAAAGTTCAAACCCTAAGTAAGTTGTTGCTTGCTTAACTTGAGTGCTTGACGATGCCTTTGTCCACATCCTTAGTTGCTCCCCTTACCCACCTCTATTTCTAGCTTCATTCCCAAACAAAACCTTAAGCTACTACTTGATGATACTTCACATCAGCCTACACAGAGATAAATTTAGATAACGATTAAAATTTCATGTTTACCTTTTAGTTGTTCTACTCTTTTGTTCTGTCCTAATCCTTTAACCGATGTAAAAGCAAAAAAATATCAATTGTTTATTTTTTGTGTCATATAATTGAGGAGTGGCTTCGCTGTTTATGATTAGATATGAGGAGATTAGTTTGGTTGGCATTGTCATTGGAATAACAACATAAATAAATAAATATATATATATATATATATCAACTTGTGATTAATGTTGTCAATTATTGTATTGATTTTGAAAGTATACGATTTTCAAAGCAAAACACCCTTTATTTGTATTGGTTTTGTTGCTTTTGACTTTTAAGCACCCTTAAATCCTATTTATTCGAACTACCTGACTGAACTAACTGAAAATTGGTTAGTTTGGTTATCATTATCAAAATCAATTGGTTCGGTCGATTTTTCTAATAGAATCAGTTAATGTGGTTTTTGGTTTTTCCTGGTCAAATTGATCAAACCAATTGACGGCACAATCTTACTAAGCAGCACTGTACAAAAAGGTAAGACTTATGTAGACAACGACGTGGAATACAATAATCACATGACAGAAGCCTTTTTTGTCCTATCCTCTAACATTTAATTAGGTGGTGACTCTCTTTGATTTTTTTTTTTAATTTTTAATTTTTATTTAAGATATCACTTATGAGTGTGTTACTTTTAAAAATACTAATTATTATGTCACATGCATTTCATTTGATTGTACATATTAATTATCTTAAATTTGCAAAAACAAATTATATCAAATAAAAAAAAAACCAAAGAAACAAATATCACATTACATAAAAACATAGTAAATAAATAGTCATTATACCTATTTATATAAAACATACTAACTAAAAAGTAATATAATTAGAATATAAGTTAAAAATTTATTGTAGAACATTTTAAAGGTAGAAAAAATAATAAAATCATTTTGAGTAATTTGACAAAAAAACCTATGATTTAAATTCATGAAAAGCTATTATCTTGCCAGCCAAATAAAAACAAACCTTAAGCCATTATCCATTTTCAAAAAATAGCTTATGTGACTAATAAATTAAAATCAAAAGTTGTCATTTAGTTATTTGTAAACTCTAATTTTTCAATTGTTATTTGAAAAAATTTAACTACTTAAAAGTTTTACTTATAATTAATTATTAAAGCATTATTTCAAATATTATAATTGTTGATTTTTTTTTTAAAAAAATTATCATGATATTGAATATTTAAATGATAATTTCTATTAAGATTTATAACATAAAATCATAAATAAAACTAAAATAAATCTTATTACTGCTTATAATATAATGTAATATAAAATATTTATATTATAAAAAAACTTATTTATTTATTTATAAAATTTTATATATTGAAAATAAAGTTAAATGTTGTATAAATAATTAAAATTTGCATTAATATTTAAAATTAAATTAATATAACTATTTCTTTTGATGTCAATATTAATTTTAACTTTTTATTATTTATCAAACAAATTTAATTTACCTAATTTCCTTCAATAGAATTCAAATTCTCATTTACGAATGTAATAAATCTTATTATCTAATAAATTCATTTAACCAAATCATTCAATACAATTAGAATTTTTATTTATAATTATGATACATCTTATTAATAACAAAAAATATTTAAAATGATAAAACTAATAAAATAATTAATAATAATAAATATTTTTATCCGTCAAAAAAATTATTTACATTTATCCTTTTATATATATTATAAATTATACAAGTTAATTTAACTTACGGTTTTTAACAAAAAAGCATATATATATATATATATACACATATATATTATATCCTATTCTCCTTCTCTTCTCATGAAGAATACATCATAAACTACTAATCAGCAGTGATGAAAAACCAAAAGGAAAATATACAAAAGTTCATTAAAAGGACACTCAAAAGTTATACAAACATAATAAAAATTAGTAAGTAACTATGGCTTATAAAATCAAACAAAGGAAAAAAATAATTTAATATGAATTATTTAAATAAAGATTAATTAAAAGTACTAAATACCAAACAAAGTCTAATTAAAAATTTTTCTGAAAATGCAAAAAATTAACTTCTAAAGGCCAATCAACAAACATGCAACCAAATAACTAAAGAAAAATGAAAAAAAAAATAATAATAAAATGAATACCTAAAAGCTAAACCAAAAGCTAGGTGACAAAAATGGTAAAGAGAAAAACCCAATTAAAAAGAAAAGAAAAAAAAAATGAAACAGGTGAAGCAAATGTTGCTGAAATTTGCATATGGAAGGGTCACAAAATCCCAAACATCTGGCTTTTGAAAGAAAACCATTTATTACACTAATATGAAATAGGATAATTTATATTCTAAACCATTAAAATTTATCATTGATTTTTATATAAGCTATAAACCTTTAATTTTATTAAATTATATTATTAAATTTTTATTATTAATAAAAATAAATTATTTATGCTAATTTCGTTAAATAATATTAATAAAAAATGATTTAACATGAATACAAGATTTATTTTTAATATTTTATTAAAATAATATATAATTAACGTTACCTTGAGTCATTTTTTATTAAAAGTACTTAACAGAATTAATATAAATAATTTAATTTATTAATAATAAAAATTTAATAATATAATTTAATAAAATTAAATATTTAATTAAAAATTAATATTAAATTTAATAATCTAAAATATCAATTAATTTTTAAAATCGTACAAAAGTCTAACCTAAAAAATTGTGCAAAGCAATTTCATTTCTTCCTTCCCTGCTAAGAAATGACGTTATTCCTTTATGTTGGATTTGACAAATTAATAAAATTAACATTACGCAACATCCATTTGTCTATGGAACTAAGCCCATACCAAGCCCAAGTTGTGCATTTTTTTTTTTTTTAAACCTTAGGGCATTTATTTGAGCCCTCTTCTTCCTCTTCCGCAAGTTTCAATTCCCGGTTCTCATTCCATCTTTGATCTTCCTTAAAGTCGGCAACTTCCTTTTCTTCTTGGGTTTACCGTATCCAGGTGTCAATTTTCTTTTCCATTATCTATTTCTTTTGTAATTTCTGTTATTTAATTCCGTGGATTTAATGTTTAAATTAAGTCGGTTTATCAACTTCAATTATGTTTTTTGATATTCGTTTTTTTTGTTCAAAATAGAGAGGAGAACTGGGTATTTTTCATTCCATTTTTTTGGGTTCTTTTAGCGGATTTGTTCACTGCAAATTTTACATAATTTTATGGTTTTATTACTCAGATTCTTCATTTTAAAGGCTTAAAAACAGATATGGGCATTTGTTTTAACTAGAAAATGAATAATTTTGGTGGGGTTTCATTCTTTTTAATCTTGAAATTTCGATATAATCTAATCATGCAACCTTCCTTTGTATTTGCAGGTTTTTGTCCTTATCCGAATAGCCTTTGTTTTTATTGCAAATGCTGACTGCTAGTGTTACTGCCCCCTTGCCGCCTTCATTATCTACCGGTATACTCTTGTTCTGTCTAATTTTCTTGGAATTTTCTTTTATTTTTCAGACAGTTGTCTTTGATTTATGATAATATTTGTCATGGTTTTTACCAGGACGTCAATTAGAGTTGCGAAATAACCGCAGTGGCTGCTGTGGCGCCATCAGAATTCCTAGGCGAATAAAGCCAAGAGTTCTTGGCTTGCAATTACAACCTATTGTTGTAAGAAGTAGAAAACAATCTTTATCTGTTGTATGTGCTGCTGCTGCTTTGGTAAGTTTCTCCTTTTTTTTTTTGGTAGCTTTTTTACCCAAAAAATTGATTTCCTTTAAGGTAGTCAGATGGACCAAAGAATATTATAGATTGAGAATGTTGCTCATCTTTTTATATTCCTTCTGCTAGCATAAACAGCATTAAATCCTGAAATAGATATAGTGAAAGAAATCAAAACATGTGTGCGCGTATGTTTGTGTCTTTGTGTTCGCTTTACACATCCAAAAACTAGACTTTTTAATGATTTTGGTATTCAATAACTCTGACCTTTTTTTCTTTCCCTGCAGAATGCAACTTGCAGTGCATCGGGGCAAACTCAAACCGTTACTCGTGAGGCACCAACAATCACCCAAGCTCCTGTTCATGGTAACAACAAGCATAAACACTTTCAATAGCTTGCCAAAATTGGTTAGATGCATTCCTTTTTTGTGATTTTCTAGTTGCACTTTAGCCACCCACCTTAGGTTTAATTGGGGTCAGGAAGGTTAAGGAGGGCTAAGCTATTTTTCTGGACTGGCTGAATGGATGATGATAGGCATGTATCATCTCGTAATATTTTCAAAACTTAGCCATGCTATGTCCATATTTGCACTTTCATGCTCCATCTGCTTTATTAGGATGATGTTTATTTGGTTTTCGCACATGAGAATCCAGGTGCTGCTTGTTGGCTAGAAGCATTGACAATGTTCCTTTTTTCTTTTTTGTTTTATGCTTCTCTACTGTCCTTCTTTTTTAGCTAAATCTTATTGGTTTAATAAGTGTTACCCTTCTTTATGATGTCAGTGGTGATTCGGGATTTCACTGCGAGTTCCAAGCAATTTTTATGTCATTTTATCTGTATTTTTGGTGTACTATTTTCCTGGTGGTAAACATCTAAGCATTCATGAGCTACGGATAGAACCCTGGCTCTGTTGAACTCCCTTACCTAGGGGTGGGATATAAGCAACTGGCTTGAACTTTGTGGCTTTGTTTTGTTCCTTTTTTCTGTGAGTCCAACTCGATGTAATTTTATGAGAAAATATGTCATCTAACTGGCTTAAATATGTTATATTGAAATGCAGCAAAGGAGAAGTCACCACAACTGGATGACGGTGATTCGGGATTCCCTCCTCGTGATGATGATGGTGGTGGAGGTGGTGGAGGAGGTGGTGGGGGCAACTGGTCAGGTGGATTCTTCCTCTTCGGATTTCTTGCATTTCTAGGCTTCTTAAAGGATAAAGAAAGTGAAGAAGATTACCGGGACAGTCGTAGAAGATGAGGGACACTCTGCAAATCGATAGTAGTATTGTTTTGGAACCTATTGCCTATTGTACTTCATGGTGTATTCTTTTGGACGTTGTAATTGGTCTTAAAGTAGAATCTGTTGTTAACCAGTCTACAAAAATGGTACTCATTCTTTCTGTTCTTTTAAGGCGTTGATATAGCAGCAGTCCGTCTGGTTCAATCAGATTTGGGTTCAGGTTTCATATCCAATGTTCTTGAAACAGTATTATATATATTAAAATATTATATTTTATTTAAATTTAATTATAAAACATATAAATATTAATATAAGATAATATTTTTATCAGATAAATAGTAGTTTGGATTTAGATAGGCGGATTGAAGCAGGTTAAAAAGGGGTTTGATACGGATTTCAAATATTATTTAGATTGCAATTCAGCCTATGTCCATCTTTAATGGGAGTAACTCTGGCTTATGTTTTAGCAAGCATATTCTTATGCTCTCTCCTCATAAATTTCCATATGCTATTTGACATCCTCGGTAGGGCTGCAATTTTTACTCGGTTCCGACGCTGTGCCCCAGGAGAGTATTTTTGTCTCTTGCTTATGAAAATTGGTTTTGGAGGCGAGGCCGATGGGTTTTTTTTTGAAGTCTTGAGGTTGGATTGGTGGCTTTAGATCAAACTTGTGCTGATGCGAAATATTTATTAAAATATATATATTTTTTAAGCTTATAACAATTTTTTTATAATTTAGTTAGTTTTATTTTAATTTTTACTGGATTTATATGGTTTAGTTGATAGATTTTTAACAATAGAGTTTAAGTTTCGGGGGTTGAGAGAATTTTTTTCATTTTGAGTGAGGTTCAAGTATCAGAATTCAAGTTAAATTCAAGTTCCGGATGATATTAAGTGGAGATATTTGAAATTTTGGTTAAAGAGGAGGCAAGCAAAACTGTGTCTTTGCCTTGATTCATAGCCATCCCTAATCATTAGCATAAATTAGATATAAATACAATTAATTGCACGTATTCATTCTTAATTCATTGTTAACCTGACAATTTTATAAGCGGCATGAAAAAAAGCTTAACTTGATAATTTTATCTACGAATACGATAAATATATAAATTTATAAAAGTTTATATAATATAAATTATTAATATATTTATATAAATATATAATATATTAAATATAATTATAATATAAAAAAATAATATGTACACGAAAGTATCGGTTTTTATCTACTTGAAAGTATTTACCTTTAGCTTGAATTGGAGTTGAATTCGTAAAATTTATTAGCAAATATATGTTTATGACAGTAGGTACTGTAAAAATAATAATAATAAAAAACCCTTTACTTGAAAGGGGAAGGCGTTTTAATCTTTATCAAGTAGCTTCATTTATTTATACGAAATTGAATAAAAATGGAAAATACAAGTAAAAGTTTTAAATTAACACGTTTTGGGGGTAAAGTTCAAAACTAGGAGGTGAAAAAAAAAAAAAAAAAAACCTTCTAAAACCTCTGCCCCTAGCCCGAATTTCTTAAAGAAAAGGAAAGCTCTCTGTCCATTGAATAGGAAGCTTTTTCTTCTGAAAAATGGCCAGAA
>JBBYHM010000020.1:8197392-8208094 GCA_038381775.1 Adansonia rubrostipa | reverse complement strand
ATATTTACAAATTTTTATAATTAAATTTAAAATAAAAATATTTTTATCAATAAATAATAATTCAAGTTGAATCGATTTAAATTAAAAAAAATTTTATCAAATAGCTTAACTTTTAAACAAATATACTTATAATCTTATCCTTAAAATATCCAATCTTATCGTTATAATAATTAACATCATCGCTAATATCATTTTTAATCTCACCAAAAATTAATCGACCGGTGCATCCGAAAGGACTTGAAACTACCTTGATTTCTGATCATAATTACGCGTTTACAGCTATAGAAAACAGTTAATAACGACAAACAGTGCAGAGTGAAAAGTTAAGGGAGTTAATTAGTTATGATCCTCCCAAGTTGCTTGAGTTTTCCAATAATATCTTGAGTTGCACAGGCATAACAACTTACAAGCAAAAAACAGTCCACTTTCGCAACTGTATATATATAGGAAGCCTTTAAAGCCTTAAGTGACTCAAAAATCAAAAAACAAATAGTTCAAATTTAATTCCCTTTCAGTCAGCTTTCCTATTCCTTTTTCAATTTTTTTTTTCCTTGTTCTCTTTTCCAATGGCTTCCACTCCTCAGTTTTACTCTAATTATTCATTTTCCAACGATTTTTCTCAGTTTCCAAATCCATTGACAGTTTCCCAAGAAAACTATGGTGGTGGTGGTGGTGCAGTCCCTGGTGCAGCATGGGGTGAAGAAATCAGTTTTCCAATGTTTTTGGACAATGGTGGACTTGATGTTTTTCAACAAGAATCTAATCTAACAACATCTTCAGTTCCAGCAGCATTGTTTCCTGAGCTGATTGGGATTTCATCAGAGTTGGCTGTTGTCCCAACAGCATTGCCTCATCATGACAACAACGTTGCAGGGTTCTGTGGCATTGGAACCATCCAAAATTTTGGTGGCAGATATCAATTGCCAGATGCCTGTGAGTTTGGAGAAGAATGCAGTGGATTTGTTCATCAGGATTTCAAGCCAGTTGATCCAACTGTGGGACAAAATTGGGTATAAAATTTAACTATGTTTCTTTCTTTTCTCCATTGCATGGCTTTCTACAAGTAAAATTTTGATGAAATTAACGTTTTGGGCACTTTTTTTTGTCATCTTTATATTCTTTTGACAGGGAATTCAAGGCAATCGAATGCGACCAGCCATGGAAGACAACAATCTTAAGGTTGGGCGGTATTCAGTAGAAGAAAGGAAAGACAGAATTCTTAGATACTTGAAGAAGAGAAATCAAAGGAACTTTAACAAGACCATTAAGGTATCTTCCTTAAAATTTCTCCGATGGGAATGATATGTTAAATATAGACAAAAGGATTGTACATTGACTGATCCATTTCATTGGTTATATATATATATATATGTGTGTGTGTGTGTGTGTGTGCAGTATGCTTGCAGGAAAACCCTAGCTGATAGAAGAGTTAGAGTGAGGGGAAGATTTGCAAGGAACACTGAACTATGTGAAGATCAAGAAATGGTAATGAAAAAGGAAGATGATAATAATTCTCTCAATGACAAAAGCATGTATTTCTGTGAAGCAGTCCAGGTATATTAATAATTTCCCACATAAACTATATCTTTCTTTTCAACTTTAATGTATAATTTAATTAAGATTATTGGAAAGAAGATAATAAGTTGTTGGCATGATCATCTCATCATGTCATAAATGGTTCAATTATTTAGCATTTAGTTATGGAAGTTTCAGGCAATGATATTTGGTTATTTTTGTTTTTTTGTTTTTTTTTGGTTTGCAGATCAAGCATGATGAGGATGATTGGCTGCAAGAGGCTATGGCAAATCTTATGTATTTACCTTATATTGCTGGTTGATAGATAAAATATGTTAGAGGTAGCTTTGTATATCTAATATGAATTGCTAATGGAAAGTTTGAAGGAGGAGATGCCTTATTTTCTTTTCTAGCTTTGTAAAAGTACTCTAACCAATCTGATTGTTACAACAATATCTTTCAAATTGATTGTCCTCAAATGACCTTCATTGTCATACAGAAGTATACAAGCAAAGAATTCAATATTTGACCTAGTTGGTTCATACAATTATCTTTTAGATGCATCTAATAGGTTCAAAGTTTGAATTTCGGTATTTGCAACTCCTTCTCCTATTCCCAAGCTATGCCCTCCTTTGTTATTTAAAAAAAAAAAAACGAAATATATATACAAGCAAAAGGGAGTAGTGATAGACTCATAGGATGGTACTTCCATTTTCATTTTACTGTTAATTAGAAAACGACGTGGAAAATTTTAGAAGAAAAATAATGGTATTGAGGTTCTTAAAAAGTATGGCAATTTTGTCAAAGTATCCGCAATTGTTAAACTGATCTGCAAACATTTTGCATGCAGATATGGTCAGTGAAATTGACCGATCAGTGAATTTACATGGGTAAGAAGAGTTGGTCTTTTGGTTTTCATTTGTTTTACCAATTATTTTTAAGAACGCAGAACATTGAACCTCGTAATTTTTTGTGACATTCTAATCTAGACTATCTGTTGTTGATAATAAAATTGTTTGATGGCATTTTCCACAGATATGACTAAAGGTGGTGAGAGTGAATGAATCAATAGTTGAAGTTCAACTCATCATGCCATAATAAGGAAGCATTTAATTACTTCTCCCACGCCACGGAAGAATCAATATATAGTAATAAAAAAAAGAAAGAAACAAAGAAAAAGTGAAAACGAACAAAAATGGTTAGATTTGGCTTAGACTAGAGAGCATGCATGTATATGTGTTGCATTTAGTAACTGTATGAAGCTTGTTTTATCGCAAAAGTCCAAAAGAAAGGGGAAAAAAACCCCCAAGAAAGAGGGTGACAAAGGGGTAGAAATAGATTATTCAATTCATTTATGAGTGTCGTTTTTTGTATTTTTTTATTCGTTGCATACGATATAAATTATTAAATTTATAAAAAATTTAAATATAAATATGATATATGTTTTAAACATATTATGTTGTATTTATTATTATTTTTATATATTAAATGTGCAATGTTCATATTGTGATTTGGTATTGAAAAGAAAAATATTAAGAGAATTTACTTTACTGCGGCGGCTTTGATGTTTACAGCAAAAACGTAAGCTAATTATTGGCCAATTAAGCCCGGTAGCTCTTGAAGGGTATTGAAAGTGATTGAAAATGCAATCGCATTTGATGCCAAAAGGGCAAACCAATATATCCTATTTTATCCTTCTTGCTAGGACAAACAGCAAGACTTAATTAAGAAGATTATTAAATGAATCAAAGGAGAATATTGACTAGTTATTTTTTTAATGTAAAATAGATCGTAATTTATGTACATAGGAAGATATTGTAAATATCAAAATTTAAAATTTTAATCTATTAAATATCACTTTTTATGAGTAATAGTATCAAATAATTAGACTAAATCTTATATTATATAAAATGAATCACTTCTTAAGAAGATTATGAAATGGACCAAAGGGGAATATTTGACTAGCTGGTTTAGGTTTTTTTTTTTTTTTTTAAATGAAAGATATCGCAGTTTAAAGATAGAAAAAAATTATAAATATTAAATTTAAATCTTAAGTATGTTAAATATCATTTTTTAATAGTGATGATATAAATCATTAGACCAAATTTCAAATTTAACTCACCATGTAGTGAACCACCTCTTAAAAAATTATGAAATCAAATAAAGGGGAATATTTGACTAGCTAGCCTAGTCTTTGCCTTGTACTACTTAGTTCAACTTGTGGCTCTCTACATGGAAGATAGAACAGAGCCTTCAAAATTCCAATCACTTTAATTATTTGATGCCAAAATCATCACTTCTTTGATTTTTTTTATATATAGGGCCCTTTTAGGGTTGTTCTCCACGTCTTTCCTAAACCTCCCAACATGATAAGCCGCCGCAAAGTGCCATCTCCAAAATCCCTGTTTTTTCTTTTTAGAGTCAATATTACGAATGAATTACTATCACGTATATATTAATATATGAGTTTTTTTAATTTTATAAGAAAGATTAAAATTTTTTTATTATTTATTTATTTTGAATATATATTAAGGACATGTGAAAATTTTTTAATTCATTTATAGAATTAAAAATTTTTACTAATAGTGTACTAGATAATAATCCATTATAAAGATGTGTTTTTAAACTTATTCTAGATTCATATTCATCTAACTTATTCCATTCATACATAGTTTCATAAATATGAGTTACAAATAATTTTAATTACTTATTTTTATATTTTTTGAAATATATAATAATATTAGCTCTGGAAGTAAAGTTTTAAAACCCAACTGATAATGTACGTGTATGTGTGTGTGTATATATATGGATAATGCATTGGAAAACTTTCATCAGAGAGGATTGGAATAAATATTTGGGAGTTTGATTTTATAAATTCGTAAAAAATTTTTAACTCCACAAATAGAATTAAGAGATAATTACATGTTTTATTTTTAAATAATTTTTTATTTTTTAAATATGCCCTAAAAATATATTTTACCTTGCTAACCCCGACCACTTGTGAAATCGAAAAGCGCAACTGATAATGAATAAGATAATTTAGGAGTTTGATTTTAGGGTTGGAATAAATATTTAGGAGTTTGATTTCATACCCCAATCCTAAAAATTAAAGGGGATTAGAATAAATATTTAGGAGTTTGATTTTAAACATTGGCAATAAATTTTTAACTCCACGAATGGAATTAAGAGATAGTTACATGTTTTATTTTCACATTATTTTTATTTTTTAACTATACCCTAAAAATACATATTCCTTTGCTAAACTTGACCACTTATGAAATCGAAAAACACTACGGATAATGGATGAGATAATTTCACTATTTAGAAGGTAAAACAGCAAAATAAGATAACCATTTATAAGGCTGATTCTACATTGATATAGCTTGATTGAGCCTCGGTTCTATTGATTGATAATTGGAACCAACTTTGAATCAATGCCCATATTCTTGAAGACCCATTCTAGAAGCATTTATTTTATATTGTTCAATAATATATTGAAATTTAAAAATTAACTTTGGCAATGATTTAATGTTCTAATTTTGAGCCCACATATTATCTGTTGCTATTATAAATTGATAAAGTTAGTTAATATCACGAGTTAATCAAACACCAATTTAGTTAGTGAAATTATGTATAAATTAAAGAATAATTATAAAATAAATTAAACTTAATGTCTATAAAAAATATTAAATAATATTAAACAGAAAAGATATCAAGCAGATGATGAAAATAATTAAAAAAAAATAAAGGGAGAGATATTATAAAAAAGAAAAAAGAAAGGAGAAAAGTCTAAAGTAAAGTCAAAGATTTATTGGAGAGGCAAAATTAATCAATTAAGAAAGATTAATAGAAAATTAATGACATCAATACAAAAAAAAAAAAAAAAAAAGGAAAGTCATTAGAAAACAACCCCAAAATTTTTGGGTGGGGGCATGGCCCGTGCTGGCCCCTGGCTCTGTCTCTGCCTCGCCCAAGAAATTTTAGGTATCTTTTTTACATATTAATCTATTAATTTTTTAAAATATATTTTTCACCCACACGACGAGTGTGCTCAATTCTAGTGCTATTTTAAGTGAATTCAATTAGAAGTTTGTGAATATAAGGTCATCAAGGCCTAGCCTAATTCATATTACTGTGATTGAGGGAGCTAACTGCAAATTAATCGTCATTGATTCTTCTTCTCATGCATGTGAAAACCTTTGTCCATTAAAAAAAAGAAAATGATCATTTATATTTGTTTTCAGGGTATTCATTAAGAATCTTTTTTTTTTTTTTGAAAATATATGTTTCTTTGAAGAGATTGGTATTTCAAGCTCAAAAGGTATTTTTTTTTCACAAGGGATTTACCCAAATAATGGAAATAATGTTAAAACAAAAAGAAAACCATTTAAGCTTCATATGCAAAACAATATGATTTGACTTGCATATATATATATATATATATATATAAAACTTGCATATATTTTTGTGATAACACGAGGGATGGTACTACATGAAAAACTAATTAAAATATGATACAAGACATGACATGATAAAAAAATACAAACATGATATGATTATATAAATTTATCAAAATTTATATAATATTAATTATTAGTGTATAAAAATTTATATACATATGAATACTTTAAATATGAATTGGGAGCAATTTTTATAAAGTAACGTGCAATGGGTTTAGAGTTCAAATCTCAATATTTATAACATTTCTTCTATTTTCAAGCTATGATCTTTTTATATAAAAAATTTTAAATATAATTATAACATAATAAAATACCAAGATTCAACAGCGATACACAAAGTCTCGTATTCATACGAAAGATAATGTGCACAAGCATACTAATTGTTAGCAATGGTGTTGACTTAATTTGACAAAGCCTTGGGCTTCGGGATCAATTCAACCGAGTCAAGCAAAGAAAGGAATGATAGCTAACTATCTCTCAAAAAATGGTCAAAATTTTTATTAACTGGTTTTACACTAGCAAATCTGTGAAGAGTCAACATGAAAACTATGAGAAAGCAATGATAGAAAATTATGTTTTATGTTTATATGAAGGCTACCATAATTTGGTGACAGAGATGATCACGTACGTTAAATTTAAAATTTAAATTTATTAAATATTATTTTAAAAAAATAATTATATAAATCGATTAAATTTTAACTTCAAGTTCAAACAAAAAATGGTCTTTTATTTGTTTACAGTTGCTGTTTAAAAGGTGCATGGAAAAAGGAAGGGAAAAAAAAAAAAGGAAAGGCAATTGGGTGTCACAAGCTAGCCTTCTTACAGTCGTAAGAAACCACTATCCCAAAGTGAAGTGAAAAGACACCATTAATATTTTAATTCTTCTATATGTTTTGTTTTCTTGTTTTCTTATTCCTCACTGATGACCAATGTGGAAATTAATTTTTTTTCTCATCAATTACCTTTGACTTTGAGGGTTGGAACTAACTTAATAATAGAGGAATTTCATAAATGTTGTCACAATTTAAATTAGGTTGTCTCGTGGTTATTTTCCCATATAATTGCATTTTGTCTTGAAAAGAAAAAAAAAAAGGAAAAAGCTTGGATGAATGCAAATATTGATGTTTTTGAAGTATTTATAATTTAAAATATAACATTTTACTCACCTGTTATTTTTTGGTTAATTATTATTATTATTATTATTATTATTATTATTTAAATGCTAAGCTTAACAACTAACAAAAGTATTATTTGTTATTTAGTATTTACTTTTTATCACCTTTGCTAAATTTCAGAAGCTCCAATGATGGCTTCCTACACCTACCAGAGAGTAAAACCAACTCGAGTTTTTCCCTTGTAACATTTTGATTATGTTACCCCAATTCGAGGACGACTGTCTAATACAATTTTTTATCTTATATGATGCGAACATATTAAATTTTTTTATATATTTAAAAGATAAAATTTTTATATTCATATTTGTTA
The DNA here is from genome assembly GCA_038381775.1 of Adansonia rubrostipa. Classification (NCBI taxonomy): domain Eukaryota; kingdom Viridiplantae; phylum Streptophyta; class Magnoliopsida; order Malvales; family Malvaceae; genus Adansonia; species Adansonia rubrostipa. The sequence goes on along the minus strand of JBBYHM010000020.1, from coordinate 8,200,634 downwards.
GATATATACTTGATACGAATATTTCAAAAAAATAAAATAAATATTGAAATAAATAGATTTTAACTACATAGAATAAATATTAATGATAGGATATATTGTTTGAATGTATATACACATAGAACCTTCAAATAGATGCCATTACAAAACTCAAAATTTTCAATGCAAAGTTGAGTTGGCCTAAGGTACTAGGACCCTCAACCCTACTGGTCTTGCTAGTGAAACTTTAAGAACTTAAGTAGTAGTTCATAATGGGACTTTGTGTACAAACTTTCTGTTGCCACATCCAACCAAGGTAAGGGCTGCTGTCTAGTTTCACACTACCAAAATCCAAAACCAAACGGGTCTCTAAGTTTGATACAAGAATCTGCTGCTGGATGTTTAGTCTTTTTCTTTCACGAACATAATGAATAGTGGCTTTTTTTTTGCCCCACTTTCAATTGTTTGGGTTCCTCGCTGTATTCAGCAGCAAAAGTTAAGCATTTTCAATGCAAATCGACCGAATGATCGTGCAAGTGTATCAAAGGTAATTGAGTCAAGTTCAAATACTAAAAGGTTGGTGCTTGAGTATAACTTAGAGGTTTGAAACTTTATTTGAGTTCGATCAATTTTTATTTTTTAAGTTTGAAATTGATTTAAAATAAAAATCGAATTATTGAGTCGATTAAGTTTATTTATTTAGTAAAAAATAAGTTAAATTCTAGTATTTGACTTTAAACTTAATTATTTATGCTCAAGCTTAAGTTTGAATTGTGCTTTTCTAATATAGTAAAAATATATATTAAAATTATAAATTTCAATTATGCTATTGAACTACTCAAGTTAAACATTATTATTCTTGAGTTCGGCTTACCCAATAACTCAAACTGCTTGAGCTCAAGCTCATCTTAGCAATGATCAAACTGAATTTAAATTTTTAAAATCAAACGCATAAAAACAGATATTATATTTACTCTAATCAGACAAAAGAAGCACCACATAACTGACCTGAAAAATTGCGTCCTTTGACAAGGGATAAGAGCTAATAAATGTGTTAGTGGGTTCAAGCCCAAGTACAAATTCAAGAAGTGAATAATTTTCCAACTGTTCCTGAAATGTAGGGCCTTGGAATCAAGCAGAAACTTCGATCAAATCAAAGGATCATTCTGAAAGATTTGTCGGTCGATAAAACGCTTACCTTGCGGCATTTGATGTCCCACAAAGACTATGGAAAGGCTAGAAATTGCCACAACAATGAAGGGGTTCGGCCCCCACAGGGGATGTGGTGAAAGATGCTATGTATAGGGTTGACCTTCACTATCAGACTAATTCTCCAAACTTGGTATTTGAGGACAACATTCTTGCTGCAAAATTTGAGCTTAAATGATGACAAAATTTATATATTACATGGATTTCGATACGAGTATTTGATACGAGTATATATTGATGAGGATGTTCAATTTTTTTAATATTTTTATATATTTGGAGGCTCATAAAAAAATATATTTCATACCCATATTTAGATATGCACAAATGTCAGATATAAATATTTCAAGAAATACGAAGGTTTGGAGCAATAGAAGGAAATTTCACATCTTTCTTTCGGTGAAGCTAGATTGAAGCTATAGATTGACAGTACTGTAGATTATGCCCATTGGTCATTAGATTTGATGCCATATCGATGTCGCAATTATAGCATTGAAGCCAAAAAAGTCTAGCTCTTCATGTATCAAAAGTAGGAAAAACTTTGTCTATAAACAATTATGATGGACAAGGAAATTTCCTCATACAACAGATGGAAGATAGAAAGATTGCCACAAAGTAAAGCTTTCCTTACTATTTGTTATGATATCTGTCTCTTCAACACCAGTTCCTTTATACCCTCCACATATGTGTTTAGATTTCATCAAGTAATGGAGTATTCGGAATTGTTAACAGAATTGTTCGAATTGATTGACACAAGTTACTGGAAGTTGATTACATATATTTGATTAGACACTAGATATCGTTTGCATAATGTCACTAAATTACCTAGAATGCAAGATTTTAATGGTACTAGCTTACTTAATTTGTAAATTTCAAAGCTCTAATTATGAGTCTATGCCGTGCTTTTATTTTTTTATATCATAATCATATTTAAGTTATTATATATTTAGATAAAATTTGATATGTTAATTATTCGTTTTATATAAATTTTGATTTGTTCATATTTTGGTATTGTATTCATATATTTTGCTATATTATGTTATGTATTATGTCATATTTTAGTTTTTTTTCCTTGTGTTGTACAATCTCGTTATATCTAAAATTATGAGATTTAAATTCAAGTTTAAATCTTAAAAAACAAAAAAGATTTGGAAAATGGTAGAGTAATTTGCTCATTAGTTGTTTAATTCCCATGGAACTTGAAAATTGTAACTTATATTTCATGCTTGCAAAATAACAAACAAAATTAGAGCGACGATTAGGTACTTAATTATGATAAGATACTTGAATTTGTATTCCTTCAAAAGATTACCTAATAAACTAACATCATTACATAAAATGCTTACATATATTATTATGAATAAGTCCAATTTTTTTTCTAAATGTTATCGTGATATTGATTTGATTTGTGATAAATTAGTATTACTCAACCAATTTACACTAGTAATTTATACAATTACGATAATCAGTTATATAAACTTATTGATATAAATAAAATTTAAATACTTGATTGTAAATTTTTTAGGTACAAAATTATTAAAAGATACATAGTTCAAAAACCATTTTACTTATTAATCCATTCGTTAATTTTAAGAATTCAAATTCATCGAGAAGTATTGCCAACTTTGTTGCATTATCTTCTTGGATATGCGATGAAACCTTCTCTTGGCATCTAGATGCATTCATTATTATCATCTTCAACTTCTAATGCTACTTGTTAAAATACAAAATTTACCTACTACACCAGATATTCTTCTAGTACAGGAGCAAAAAACTTGAAAAATCAGTTAATTCAGTGTTAGGATCTTATGGTCAATCGATCTATAGCTATATTTATTTATTAAGTATTTCATCCAAATTCAAAGGAATCAATTTGGATTGCAGTAAAAGTCTATTAGTTTGAGATTACTTAAGAATTTTTGATAATTAAGTAATAGGCTCTATAAATATTAGAATACGTGTTGACCTTTAAAATTATGAGAAAAATATAAATTTTATGAGATCTCATTTTGAGAGGTGGGTTTCTAAGGACATGAGAAAGAGTGGTTAATGAGATAGAC
>JBBYHM010000020.1:8181433-8197292 GCA_038381775.1 Adansonia rubrostipa | reverse complement strand
AAATATAAATTTTATGAGATCTCATTTTGAGAGGTGGGTTTCTAAGGACATGAGAAAGAGTGGTTAATGAGATAGACGATATTTAATGAGCTTGAATCCTAAAAGCTAAAGGCTCAGGTTTAATGTTTGTTGAGCGGATGTTTTATACTACTGGTAATCTCTATTTTAGCGGATTTTCTTTTCATTTGTAGATGTTGGCAATTGGGACCTAACATATTAAATATTATCTCTTATGTATATGAGATAACTCCATGTGGATCTCAGTGTAAATGTGCTTCCACTTAAAATTCTCAACATAGTCACTCGATCTCTTGTTATATTGACCTACCTATCAATTAAAGGAAGTAAATAAGTTGAAAATAAACTTTTGTACACTGTCTTTATTGATACAATGGTCTATATATAAACAATCTAAGCATAAGGATAAGATAAACAAAGATAAGATATATACAAAGATAAAATAATATTTAAATGCCAAATATGAGATACATTTTATCTTTAAGTTAGAAAATAATGCTTTATCTTTATAATCCTTCTGTAAAATAAAGTCTTTACATGAAACGCCTAATTGAATCGTAATTCAACAATTTTTTTTTGAATGCTTTGTTAGGGCATCAACTAATTGTTCTTCAGTTGAAATGTGATGAACATGGAGTAGACCATCGTTAACTTCATCTCTGACAAAATGGAAGTTAATGGTTATATTTCACTGCAGAATGCAATATTGGATTTGCAGAAACATAAGTAGCCACCCCCAATAACGCGGTACTCTGCCTCTGCAGAAAATCTCGCCACCGTTATTTGTTAAGTGCATTTCCAAGATATAGGATTGCCAGCAAAGTAAATATATAGGCAAATATGGATATTTTATCACCCTTGTCTTCACTATTAATTAGCATCCATGTAAGCTATGAGTGTTGAGAAAAGCATTTATTTGGTTGAAACAAAAGATCATGAGAAATTATCCTTTTAAAAAAATACTGAAGTCAATAGCTATATGTTTCATTTTAAAATGTAAGGTTGGATTTGCTGAAACATAAGTATCAGTAACATTATCACAGAATATCAGTGGAGCTTTTTGTAGTGAGTTATGAAACTCGTATAAAATATTTTGAACCCAAGAAATTTCTGCGGCAGCACTAGAAATAGTGCGATATTCTGCTTTAGTAGAAGATCTCGATACTGTTTTTTGTTTAGTGAATTTCTAAGATATAGGATTGCAACCAAAGTAAACTATATAGGTAGATATGGGTCTTTTATTATCCTTGTCTTCAGCCTAGTCAACATTTGTGTAAGCTATGAGTGGCTGAGAAGAGCATTTGTTTGGTTGAAACAAAAGACCATGAGAAAGTGTATCTTTAAGATAACATTACACTCGTCTAAGAGCTTGCGAATGAAGATCAGTTGGCTTGTGCATATATTGAGAAAGTTTGTGACTACAAATGGTATATCTGGTCTTGTAAGTGCAAGTACTAATTTTCTCCCACTGTTGATACTTCTTCCCATCTGACAATATAGTTCCATCATGGAACTTCTTCCTCGTCACTATTTTTTTTGGAGTAAAGGCAACTTCAAACGCAGAAGTTTATTTTTGTCCTAGCAAAAGTACTTTCTGAATTTATCGTAATCAACAAAAATGCTAGAGGCTAAAGCTTTTTCTACATCAACGTCTTCTTCAAATACTTTAACCTGGTCTATTGGATTTTCTTACTTAAAGGTATTTTTTGATCACTTTTCTAAGTACATATGGTTTTATCCATAGAAAAACAATATGATCTCTTTTCTTTTTTTACCCAAGTTCAAGATTTTGGTTGAAAAACATTTCAATGAGTTCATTATTTTTGTGCACTCAGATGGCAGTGATGAGTATGAAAGACCTAAAAAACTTCTTTTGGTCTTGTGCTATTTCTCATTTTCAAACACCATCCTGTACAGAACATAATGACATAACTTAATGTAGAAATCGTCATGTAGTAAAGACTAGTCTCACTCTTCTTCATCAAGCTTTTCTTCCAACTCATTTTTGGTTTTATGCATTTCAAATTTCAATTTAACTAATTAATTGCTTACCTACTCCAATACTTCCTTTTAAGTAAAAAAATATAGGTCTTATTTAATAAGGACACAAATTTAGTAAATTAATAATTTTTTCTTGTTGATGTTACCCATGGTTGTGGCTTTACACCAAGAATAAGCTTGAGCCACGCTATAAGGCCTGTATCTTTGTAAGTTAGTCTCAACATCAAAGTACTTATTCATGTTTTAATCCAAACACTAAGCAAATACATTTCTAGACATGTTTTTAATGAAAAAAGTATTTCCTGTTGAGTCAAACTCATTTTTCACTTTAAGACCATCAAGAAAGTAAATAAGTTGAAAATGGATTTGCACACATTGTCTCTATTGATTCGATGGTCTATATATATACACAATCTAAGCACAAGGATAAGATAAATGAAGACAAGATATATATACAAAGATAAACCAATATTTAAATACAAAAGATAAGATAAATTTTATCTTCAATTTGTACTTGTTTCCATGATTTTTGTAGAAGATATTGTCTTATCTTTCTCGTCAATTAGCAAAGTGGGTCAGATTGGGTGTGGGCTTGATTAATTCAAGTTCTAAAAAAATTAGGTTGGTTTTGGTTTTATCTCATTTTGAGTTTAAGTTATTTTAGATTCGTATCATTTTTTGTTCTAATTATTTAGGTTTGTGTTAATTCTAGTTAGGATTATCTCAGGTTTCAGTTATTTCAGATTTGAGTTATTTTAGTTTGACACTCAAATTTGACACATGTTATTCAGATTTAGGTCCTTTTGATTTGAGTCCTTTTGGGTTTAAGCAATTCAAATTTGACACTCAAATTATTAGGATTCAAGTCATTTAGGATCTAATTCATTAATTTTTAAAATTGAATAGAATTAAATTTTAAATTATTTGCTCGAATCAAATTTTATTAGAGTTTTATCGAAAGTTATGATGAAAAAAAGGGATAGCATCGCTCGATCAAATTGGTTCAATGGGGAGGCAAAGGCACGTTCTGTCTAATGCTATCCATAAAATATTGTAGTTTGTGAACTGGCCTAAAATCAATTCAATAGGGAAAGAATCAAATCTTTTTCAACAACATTGTTGTAAGTGGCAAAATTGGAACTCACAACTTATAATTATATTAAAGATCATAGCACTAAGCCAATTGCAAATTCTTATAAATTATTTACTATTATATTTATTACTTAACTTAAAAGTAATTTTTTAAGATTAATATTATTTTAATTTAAATTGGTTGGTTCAATTAGTCCAATCAGTTAAACCAATTACACCAGTAACTGAAGGTCACACTAATTTGACTTTGATCTTATTTTTTTATTGATTGAAGGCTACAATAAATAATAATTTATATTTAAAAATAAATAGGAAATTATTGTGTATTTGAAATTGTTACCTAAATCAATATATACATATATATTTGTAAAATATGTGAAATCTTTTATTTGTCGAATGGTTCGAAGATTGATAAGTAATCTTAATGCCAAAAGTCTTACAAATTGGATCAATCTTGAAACTTAAAATGATTCGCTACTAAAATTAAATTAGATTTAAGAACTTTCTTAAAAATTTAATTATAGTGTGTAATGTAATGCAATAGTAAATACTTATTCCAAATAAAAAAATAATAAATTAGTTATAAAGTAAATCAGTGAATTATGCTAAATATTTTTAAATTCTAAATATAATGTATGAAATGAAATTAATAATAAACTTTATAATAAGCAAAGATGCAATTTTTAACATATTTACATGCTAACATATATAATATTTTTGTATAATATATAATTCTTATTATATTAATATATGATCATATATGTGTGTGTATATATATATATTTGTACCTCTTTACAATAAAATAAAACTATCTATTTTTTTATGAACTAAGTAGCAAGTATCATTAAATAGATCAACATTATGACTGCTGATGAAACTAATCTAAATTATGTGATAACAGATTATAAATTGAAATTAAAAACAACACATTTATTCTTAGTAGCACGTAAAATATTAAGATACTAATTTATTATATATTACATGATAAGATATAACTGTAATGTTTATAAAATCATTAAAATAAAATACATATATCAATGATCTATTTTATATATATATTTTTACAAAATTGCATGGTAAAATCTTTAGAGTAGACTTGCTAAAAGGTCAAGCTACCTGTCCAAGCCCGATGATCGGTTCGAAATTTGGAAGGGTTTGGATAAAAAATTAAACCCGAAAAATGAGCTCGGACAAAATAGGTCAGGTTTTGGGTAGAATTTTTTAAACTAGGGCTTGGCCCGGCCTAAATAGTAGATTAAATTTAATCTTATTATTTCTAGAAAATGAGAAACCCTAAAATTATTTTCCCAGCTCACTTTTCTCAGCTGATGCTTCTTAGTGCATCTTCTCAACTCACTTTTCTCGCCTCTCAACTCACGTTTCTTGCCCCTCAGCTCATTTTTCTCGCCTCACAATAGTGTTATCTGTGCATCTTCTCTCTTCTCTCAACTTGATTGCTGTCTTTGCTTTCCTCTCTCAGCTCACCTTTCAGCTTGCCTTTTGGCTTTAGAAAGTCTCAACTCCCATCCTCTCAGCTTGTGTTTCTGCTAAGCTCTGTCATCGCCGACCCTCAACACAGCTCAGCTCTCTTTGTGCTGCCAAATCTGCCATCATTGCCCTCTGCTCTCTTTATGTCGTCAGCGCTACCATTGCCGCCTCTCAGTTCAATATTATGTCGCCACCTGTTAGTTTCCTCATTGGTTCAGTTTTTAGGTGGGTTTTTCTCGGTCTTTCGTATGAAGCTGATAGCGTCAACATATGAGCAAGAATACTAGAGTTATTTATACATTAAAATGATTCCAGATTAATCTAGTATACTATTTTATGTAAGGAAAAGTAGACTCATATGTTTAATTTATATAATTAGTGTTAAAATTTTTATGTATGACTACCATTTGGATGCCATGCTTATCCATAGGTCATTGTCTCAACTGTTAATGAGATAAACCCTATTTTTGCTTGAATTATTGCAGTACAACTATTTTATGCCTAAATTGTCGCCTGATTCATCCAATCTTAAGCCTAAATTATATAACATGCAATATAAGCCCTATTTGTTTGTCCAATTAGATTTTTTTGCCGATTGAAGCTGTAAGCCATCTCCTGGTCATTACGAAACCATTGTTTATTTTGCTCAATCGATTTACCAAACTTGCAAATCTATTATTTCTAGTATTAGTAGAAAAACTTTATTTGTTAATTTAAAGAAAACTGAAAGCTAGTTAATATAGGTATACATTCTTATTTAAAAAAGTAAGAATTATGAAATGAGCCCTTCTGAATGACATGCCAACCTAACATTAATTACTAGTAGTGTAATGCTCTAGCAGCAACTCAAAGCAACAATCATTATCACAACGAACTTTCCCATAGCAAATTTTTTTTTGTTTTTTTACAAGAAAATATAAACTGAAGATATCCAAGAAGATAGATTCATCCATTAGATCCTATGGTTGTTTATTTTTTATTAATATACTAATACTTGATTTAATCCAAACTTAAAAAATCATATCTAAAAGCCAAACATTGATTAAAGTATTCTTACAAGTTGATGTTGAATGGCCCTTGAATGAGTTTACTCATTTTCACTTTTATAATTTCAGGACCTAAGCTTTTATGACAATGGCCAGCTCAAATACCCCTATAAATATGGATGATAGATATAATGAGTATGAAAGTGCTGCCAAATGTCAGAAGTCGACTATTTCAAAGGTGTTGGATGAAATGACTAGGCTTGAATGTGAGAACAAATAATTGGCGAAAGCACAATGCCATCACTGTAAGAGTGTTTTTTCTCCTAAATCTTCTAGTGAAACTTCTCATTTGAGACGTCATTTGAATAACTATCTTAAAAAATATCATAAGGATATTACTTAGTATACAATAGCTACTCAACCAATTTCAGAAGGTAGTTTATGTGTTAAAAATTACAAATATGACAATGAAGAATGTCATAGAGTTATTTCTACTTTCCTTATGTATGGTAAGCATTCATTTAGAATAGTTGAGGAACTTAGGTTTAGATATATGATGAGTGTTGTAAGTCCTAATTATAAGAACATAAGTAGGCATATAGCTGCTAAAGATGTACTGAGCTACTATGCAAAAGAAAGAAAACTTGTGACAGAAGAGTTGGTTAAAGCACTGGGTCAATTATGCTTAACTTTTGATAATTGGAAATTTGAGCATACTATTGATGAGTATATTTGTATTACTGCTCACTGGATTGATGTAGATTGGAAGTTGCAAAAGAGAATAATAAGATTTAGAGCTTTAACCCCTCCCTATGATGGTTTGAACATAGCAGATAAGATTGTTTTATGCTTAACCCAATGGAACATAGAGAAAAAAATTTTTAGCATCACTTTGGATACTGCATCTTATAATGATATTATGGTTTCCTCTCTTAAAAGTCATTTTTGTGCCGATAGAGCCTTTTTTATGTGATGGTGCTTTCTTTCAAATTAGATGCTGTGAACATATATTGAATCTTATTGTTCAAGTTGGTTTGAATCTTGTTGATGATATTCTTGTTATGTGGGATCAAGTATATAAAAAGATCTGGCCTTCGCAAGAAAAGATTTTATGATGTGGCTGAAAAAAGTTTTCAATTGAATGGAACTAAGAAGTTGTGTCAAGATGTGTGTGCTAGATGGAATTATACTTTTTTTATGCTTGAATCTGTTCTTTATTACAAAGATGTGTTAGTTATTAGGCCCAACGAGACAAAGATTTTAAACAAGTTACACTATCTGATGGGGAATGGGAAAATGTTTCTAATCTTTGCAAATTTTTGAAGGTTTTTTATGGTGTAACCTATGTGTTCTCTAGTTCTAAATATCCCACTACAAACATTTATTTTAGAGGGGTCTGGAAGATTCATAATTGCTTGGTAGACATAGTTAAAGGTCCATATACATTTTTAAGTCCAATGGTTAGACAAATACCAGAAAAATTCAATAAATATTGGGCTGAGTATAGTTTGGTGTTACCATGTACTGCCATTTTAGGCCCTCATTACAAGTCGAGTTATGTGGAATATTGCTATACTAAACTCTATGGTACTCATGCCTCAGAGTTTGTGCAAACAGTTTTTATTACTCTTAAAATCTTGTTTGATGAGTATGTGAAGAACTCAAAATGTTCCTCTTCAGTTGGAAGTTCTAGTGCATCGGATGCTAATTTGGTTGAATCTAGCTTACAGCAATCTAATGTCAGTGGGGTTGATATGGGATTTGGTAGTGACGAGGTTAATGATTACAAGCTGTTTTTAGGTCGATCCAAAGCTGAAAATGAAAAATCTCAATTAGATCTATACTTGGAAGAACGGACACTTGAGCTAAATAGTGATATTGATATATTGGATTATCGGAGTAAAAGCTCAATTCAATATCTTGAGCTTTCACTATTAGCTCGTGATCTTTTGGCAGTTCCCATTTCATGTTGCTTATGAGTCAGCTTTTAGCATTAGGAAAATAGTAATCAGTTCTTTAAGGAGTTCACTCAAGCCAAAAATGGTTCAGGCTATTATATGTTTTGATGATTAGATGCGAGCTAAAGGTTTTTTAGCAGGTAATTCTTTTCTTATCATTTTTTATTTTCACATTATTATAAGTTTGATTACATTTTTGAAATTTAAAGAACCTAATTATTTAGTTTATTTTTTCACAAGGAATGGACTATGAAGCATCCGACTCCAGTGATGATAAGAATGATGATGCTTCTGATGCCTGCTAGGTTAGTTTTTATTATGTGTCAAAATTTAAGTTTAAAATATATTAGTAATAGTTACATAGTTAGGCTATTTGTATGATAATGATTCAATGAGTTTGACATTTTTTTTTACAAATTATTCCCAATAAATAAGGCTTTTGATTTAGACTATTTGGTTCAATATTGATGCATATTAAGAAATTTATTTAGATTTGAATGTCAAGTTCTAATTGGTTTAAAATGTCTCAAGTGCATATTATAAAACTATTGCAAGGAAAGGTTGGTGGTCATTGGTGGTTGCCATTTGTGGTTGCTGCTTATAATTGTTGTCCTGCTTATTGCTAGTTTGCTACCTGTGGTTGCTGCTTAAGTTATTATTTGTTGCTATTGCTACTTTGAAGTTGTGTCTCAAAAGTTCTGTTTCTTTTAATTTGAGAACTTATCACTTATATTGGTGGTTATTGCCTTGTATATTAAACTTGTTAGCTATGTATTCGCATTTTTATTTTCAGTTGTTATATTATGATACACGTTTTATTTAGTAATATAATGGTTAGTTAATTTTATTATTAGATGCATTAATTTTTTTAATTGAAATATGGGAGGGCCAGGTTGGGCTTGTACACCAAAATTAGAATTTGGGCTGGGCTTAGTCTTTCAAAGTTGCCTAGATTTCAGGCTAGGTCGGGCTTGGGCCCAGTATAATTTTATTAATGTTCGGCCCAAATCTGGCCCAGCCCGACCCATGAGCAAGTCTACTTTAGAGATTATGTATTTGAAATTAAAAACAACACTTTTATTTCAAAAAATATATATATTAATAAGAAATCTAATTTAATTTAAATAACAAAATAAGAGATTATTATAATGTAATGTAGCAATCATTAAAATAAAATAACACTATCATTATCAACGACTTTTTATCTATTTTATTCTTAATTTCATGAGAAGATGTTATAAATACGTTATTTTAATTGTTTTTTACTAAAATTATTCTTGTAAGTAATGAGATTTGAACTTTAACCTCTTAATCATATATTATAAACGATACCATTAAGCCAAATACGTATTTTAATTAGCAAATTGCAAATTACTTTATTAATACTTATTTAATATCAAAATCACATTTAATATATAATTTATTTTGGAAGTCACACTAATTTGACCTTCAGTCTAGCTTTTTGTTCATTGCATTTTGCTAGAGCAGCAGCTACATCACTCCAGGTTAAAGTCCTTACCTAGTTCTTATACTATAATCAAAGGAAAATTTTAATCCATCTATTATGAAACTCAGTATTTTAATCTTTTTACTTTTGAAAATGTAGCAAAATAATAAATTGTCTAATGCTTGTAAATGGAAATTTTTAGTTTGCTAACATGAAATTTTTAAACTTCTCTAAAAATGTTAAAGTATTGGAGAGGTCCCTATATTATAAAGAGAGTCCAAATTAGTCCTTGTATTCCAAATCTATGCAATTTAATTTTTATACATTTTAATTGGAGCAAAAAAGTAAAATTATTAATGGTATTAACACTTTCTATTAAAATAATGATGTGACAAAATAATTTTTTATCATATGCTGATATGGCAGATTAAATGCTGACAACAAATTTAAAAAATTGATTTTTTTACATGAAAAATGAAAAAAAAAAGTAACTAAAATTTTTTGGTAAATAAATATATAGTATAGTGTTATATATATACTATATAACCCCTAAATTAATCATTTTCAATAAATACACAATAGATTCATATTTATATATCATCAAAACAATTATTACGTATATAATTGAATTTACATTTACTGTTTTTTTTGGCCATTGCCAAAAAAAAAAAAGAATTTACGTTGCATTTTCTTCACCCAAACCCAACGCATTTTGTTATTTCTTTCTCCCATTCCTCGGAGGGAAACTTTGCTATTTTTTTATATGATTTGGCAAAAAACTTTGTAATCGGTTTCTAATATAATCACTTAAAAGATAGTGTATTTAAAAAGTATAATGGTAAATGGGTTAAAGGATTAAACAAAAAGATTTGAGTTAAAAATAGTATTCCATCTAGAAATAAAATTTATTTCATATAAGACATTGGTAAAAATTGTTATACAAAAAATTTTTTTTTTTTTATTTTTTGCTCAAAAATTCAATTTTTTAAAAGTTTTGTCAACATTTAACATAAGGATTTGCAAAACCCAATTTGCTCCGTGGATTCCTTGTTGATCCACCTTGAATGGGAGGTTTTCTTTGAAAAGTGGATGTTTGGTAGAGTGGGCAGTCTTAGTAAATACTTGATCTGCTCCACCCGGTTTTTTTTTTAATTATTAGTTTACCCCTTTAAATATTCAATATATTCCTTTTATATTTATAGTATATATAGTTGGATATACACACTAAAATCATATATAATTTATATGTATATATACATTAAAGAATTTTATATATTAAAATTATGTTCATGAATAAATTATAATATATTTTTCATAATATTAAATTAAAAATAATTAATAAAAAGTGGAGTGAAACATCATGAAGCAATTATCGATATAACCAATATCCATAGAGGTTCAATATCCACGCAAGAGAGATGGATAAGATAATCTCCATCCCATTCGATCCCTGGTCTATTACCATCTCTAATTTAACGTGCTGAATTAGCACGTCATTTTTTTAACAAAAAATGTTAAAAATGTTAATAACTTAACTTTTTTTTTTCAATGTTAAAAGTATAAAGATTAAATTATATAAATTTGAAACATAAAGATTAATTTATACTTTCTTGTATGGTACAAGAATTCCACATCAACATGCTGACTATTCGCCTTTACAACCATTAGCTAATTTACTATTTTACTACATTTTTAATTGTATGAAAATTAAAATACTTAGTTTTATAATAAATTGACCAAATTACTCCCTTAACTATAATGGTACAGGATACGGACTCTAACCCTCCGCCCAACATGTTGAATTTTTTATTTGAAAATAAAGTCACATTAAGGCAGATCAAATTTCGTTTTCCTTCAATTTCCTTTCTTTGGTTTTCGGATCCTATTCTTTAGCTTCAACTTTTCCTATTTTTGAACTCAATTCCCACACTTTACATATTTTCAATTTTTTTTTTTGGATTTCTGACTTTTTTTTCGCTTTTTCTGAATGTTTATTCTGCTTTTCTGCTTTTTAGAATTCTAGATATTACAGAAAAATAAAATGAAAAGAAAAGAAAAAGTCATAAAATAAAACAAATATGGCTTGGTCAAAATCAGTTTTCAAAGTCCAATAAGCCATCCAGGGTCCATTTAGTAAATTAAGCCCAATTCTCATTTCAAACCCAAAAAGTCAAGGTTCATTAACCAATTAAATGCCCTAAAATGGTTTCATAAGGATTCGACTTTAAATTCGAAAACAAACTTTAGTTTCAAAATTAAATTAAATCGTATTTGATGCAAATTATTATTTCCAAAAAAAATTAATTTGACATCCAAACACAATTTAATAATGTAATTTCAAGGATTTTGGACAACAATTAGATATTTACACTTAAAATGAAGTTAATAAAAATCCAAGATTCAAACAACGAATATTGAAATCCAATTAGCAATTTCCAAACCCAACAATTTAGTATTTAAACTCAGTTTAATAATTTTTTTTGGGAAAAATGGGTAATAGTTATAGACCGAGGATGCTATTATGAGGAACCAATTAAGCTAAATTTTAGATTAGTTTAATTAATTTTGGTTAATAACAAAAGATCTAAATCTAAACTTAGTAAATGCATGTAAGGACAAGTTTGAATTTTTCAAGCCCAACAAACATGAAAGGGAATTGGTTAATAAATCAATTAAGATTAACCAAAACGTTTTAAAAAATTTTAGATAAAATGAGGTGTGCACTATTATTATTCACATATTTTTATATAAATATTTGGCTAGGATCATGTAAGGTTTTCGAATGGGCCATTGAAAGTCGAAATAGGGGTTAATATTTACAGCCAACTCCTTACCCATCCTATGTCAAAGCTTAGTCCAAGTTATTAGCTGATGGCAGAGGCCTAGAATGCAAATAATATTTTTTTTAATTATCTTTTAAATATTAAATTATTAATATAACATAATTTTATTATTTTAATAGTAAGATACGTGTATAGGTAGACAGGTTCAAGCTCGACTTTAAAAAGAAAATAACTTAATTGGACGATTCATTTTAACCTCTGTATATTAATATTTACTAAAGTATTAAGGTCTTACTAAAATTAATTATAGGCACAAATACAAGCAAATAAATTGAGAAGATCACTCCTAACCTAAAATTTCATTTTGATAAAGGTGATGAATATTGTACTTAGATGATAACATGAGAAGTTATAATTCTCTCCGCTTAGACTTAACTCAGAAAATTATATGATGAGAACGAAGGGATGGAGTCAGAATCTTTGCATTGAGGCCAAATCAAAATATAAAAATATATATTAAAAATTATTATTCATAAAAAAAGTTTCATTTTGTCTCAGTTCGAAATATTTAAGCAATTGCTCTTTCAATGTATACAAATAATTTTAAATTTTATATAAAGTATATTCATGTTATTGTATAATCAATCATACAGGCAAAAAAAATATACAAAAAAAATACAGTAATAAATCCTTATCACTCATAAACTAATTAATATATTGAATTTTAATAAATAAAACGTCAAATATGCAAAATATAAAAAATACCTACAAGTTGTGAAGGACAAACTTGATAACATGAAGCGTCAAAATAAGATCCAAAAGCATTTTCAGATTTTGCAACTGATTTTGATTTTAAAAGAAAAAAAAAAAACAAAAAGAGATATAAAGAAAACAATGAAAATAAAGAAAAGAAGAAGAATTTCAAAAGAAAGAGATATTAAAAAAAAAAGAATAAAGATTAAAGAAAGAGCAAATGCTTAAAGTGAAGTCAAGGATTTACTATAGGGATAGCCAAATTAATTAATTATTAGGGAAGACCAAAAGAAAATTAATTAGATTATCACCGAATTTTGAAAATCTCAAAGTCAAATTAATTACTTGGAGGAGATTAAGAACGAAATCCTATAAGAACGTAATAGGATTTTGTTATTTAAAAATTTCAAATTCGTAACATAACACTCCATCCTATATCAAATAAAAAAAAACACCCACGAACACAATTATTAACAATTTAACAAATAGTTCATAGATACATATTGGAAATACATATGAAATGTTAACTTTTATACATACTAATCCAATAAGTTTAGGGTTTAGTGTTTAAAAATTAGGGTTTGTAAATTTTTGTACTATCAGACTTTAGGGTTTTGCTCTATTAATTTATTTCGTTACTTGAGATTAAATCCAAAGATTTGACATTCAAAAATTAATATTTACAAATTTTTTTCTCAAATTGCAAGAGAGAGAGAGAGAGAGAGAGAAGCATACTTATATTAATTAATTAACTTGTACAATGAGGAAATACCCGGCTAATGATATTATAATTAAGTCTTAATTATATATATAGATATATTTACAATATGTTAATGGTCATAATTATCACCATCATTGTAATCTAACTCCATCTGGGTCAGGTAGTATTTAAAGATATATGAGATAAAAAAGTAGTAGAAAATAAAGGCGGCCATAAAAGCAAGCAAAATTAAAGAAGCATCAAAGCATAATCCGAGCTAGCTACTAATATGACCATAAAGATTCTGCCATATAGCCTGATCAACCATGTCCACGCAAAAAAAGGACTTGGACTGAGAAGGCATGAACTTGGAAGACGAAGCAGCGGCAGCAGCAGCAGCAGCTGGTGGTGGCAAGTTCTCAGGCGAGCTGGTGCCTGCAGGATGATTGGAGGTCGACGTTGAAACAAATTGGCGCATTCTCATGTGAACAACCTCAGCTTGAGCAAGTGCCAATTGGGTTTGCAGAGAATCAATTTGTTGTTGCAATGATGAAATGGCTCCGACACATCCGTAGACGGGGTCACGAACCCTGGCGTTTGCTTCATACACAATTGAACTCACTGCATCTCTTCGTTGATGCTCTGGCAATTCCTGCAAAATTATTTGGTTACGGAAGCCGATCATTTTCAATCATCATTGTAGGTTCTTTTTCTTTAAATTTTTTGTCTTTCTTTTATTGAACCTTGAGTGGGTTTTCCACTTCGGGTCAGTTTCTTTTCAAGGAGTGAGGCGTTGCAAGATTTTCAAAAGAATTAGTAAATAATTTAAATTGGCATCAAACTTTATAGAGAAATCACACTGTTGGTTAGCACGTTTGCCATCTTTTATTTGGGGTCAAAAAGTTGCTTATCTGAGAATATACAAAAAAAAGTTATTGCTAGGTGGCTGTGGTTAAATCTGAATCATCATTTCATATTTTCATATTTCGAATTGTTCAATGGATTTTGAGTGTTTACCCCTAGATATGGACTAGGAATTAGTGTATAGACATTTAGCTTCAAGGCCTCAAAATTGCTTTTTTATTTAACTTCAAAGTGTACATAAAAAAAATTTAAGATTTAATTTAATTAATTTATACTGTTATTTTTAAGGTTGCATTACAGATTTAAGTTCAAAACTTATAACCCATAATCTTTTTCCTTAGGGCCTCTTTTATAACAAAAGAAAAAAATAAAGATGTACATGAAATAATATTTATTTTGCAATGAGTTAATTAATTTCACAAATTTTATTTTTCATTTTCCACTTATTTTCAAGAGAAAAAGCCATTTCTTGAAACTTAAACTTCTATAAATTTTATCATCTTATTTCCTAATAAAATACATAATTTATGTTTACTCTTTTTAATAACATTATATACCTTTTTTTTTTTAATTGGGAGAGAAAGATTTAGCTCTGATTTTTTAAGAAAACAAGTATACACAATTAACATTGTGTCAAATGTTTACCTTGAAAATACGTTTCGTAACTATGAAGCACATGTTGACTATCTTGCCTTTTCTTCTTAATTTACCCTAATTAATTACTAGCTTCACCTTCACACATCATAATTGTGTATAAAATTATCTCTTAAAAATTTAAATAAAAAGGATATTAAATTCAAAGTTTGTCTGTATACATCAATATATCACATCTTTTTACGACCTAACGTGATACCTATCACTATCAATGTAACCCAATGTTGTTAAAGCAGAAAGCATGAATGATCCATCCACAAGTTTTCAATCCAAAATAATAACAATAATAATAATTTGAAGATAATTTCTTTACCAAAAAAGCTTTTGGTTGGGTTATATAAATATAAAAGCTTCTAAGTTGTTAGAAAGTTGAAGCTAAGCACTATATTAATTGTCTTTAAATAACCATTTCACATGAAAATTGGTTTCCCGAAAAGTTAAAGGCAATTAATTATTATGTTTTGTGTAAATAATTATTCCTTTCCATTTGCTAAGGAATCCTTTGATATAATGCATTAGTTTTATGCTATTGAGTAGAAAGAATAAGAATCATAGTCAGTAAAGACTTATCAACTGTAATTAACTACCCTTTTATAACAGATGAAAAAGTTAAAAACAGAAAAAAGACAAAGGACTAAACGTGTCAGATCTGAATGATAAATATTTGTTTATATAAATTGTTTTAAGTTAATTTAAAAATACGTTTTGTTATTATAAATATATTAAAAATTATTTTTATATTAATATTTATATATTTTATAATTTAATTTAAAAATAACTTTTCACTATTTAAATAGTAATCTTATCAAAATAGTAACCTGAGTCGTGGACACCTACATAGCACTAATTAACTTTTTTTTTTCTTTGCTTTTTTACTTTTATCATTTTTTATAAGATAAGTGACTTTATTGAGTTTCGATTTAACTCCCTGAAATAGCAACTCAAAGAAACCCTAGCTAACTCCTATTTCACAACCCAAGATGAATTAGGTTTCCATTTAACAATGCTGGTTCGAAAAGCAAGAGCATTTACAAAGGCAAGACTAACCAAAATATTTAATTTATTAACGCTGGTTTAGCATTGATGGAAAAAGTTTAGGTTAAAAACTTTTAGGT
>JBBYHM010000020.1:8169972-8181333 GCA_038381775.1 Adansonia rubrostipa | reverse complement strand
TTTACAATGTAATATTATATATTTATTCTTTATATGATATAAGTTACATAATATTTATTATTATATAATTGAAAAAATGAGTCGGACTCAAACCTTAAATATTGAAGTCAAAGTCCAATCCGTTTTTAAAACAAGTTTCATTTTTTTTGCCTTAGCCTATTTTGCCCTAGCCTATTTTTGGAGCCCAATATTTTTGTCCAAACAATCCTAAATATTGAACAAACCTTCGAGCTTGGACAAATAATTCGACCCATAAACATGTTTATTGACAAGTTTAATGGTCATGAAAAGCTTTTGATTTTGAAGAAGGAAAAATGAATCCTCAACTTTTAATTAACCAAACCCAATATTAAAGAAGGGGATTGATAGAAACTAAAAATCCTAGATCCATAGAAGATGCCTCATTAAAATAGCTTTACTTATATCTATAAACTTGGTAACATAAACATATTTTTAAATTTTTTGTCTATAAACATACTTCAAAATTTTTCTTCTGTCTTCAAATGAGAGCCTAAATACGTAATTTAGTAATTTACTGAAAGGTTTGTAGTTGTAATTAATTTCATCCACCAATGTAATCAGTAATACTTTGGTTGTTGGCCATACTTTCTGTCTTATAGCTAGTTGAGGCATTCTAAAGCCTTTTTGAAGAAAAGAGATTCTCACCATTCTCCATGGAGTGTTTCAAGATTGGTCCCTATAATTATCAGAGCAATATTCGCTATCTAGGTTAACACGATACACTCACATGCGCCATCCCATGTATTTGTGATCTTACTTATAGTCAACATTTTTTCCCATCCCAATACAGTAGTAAATATTTTGATTGCGGTTTCTTTTTTCCCACGAGAAACCCATCAAAAATAGTTTTAGTTTTGTGCTAGTATCCTACCACTAATAAAAAAATACAAAATGTTTGACCTGATCGGAAAAAATCTTTTAAAACCAAAAGATAAAAGTATTAGAGTGTCCATTAAATTATTGGCAAAACAAGCCTTGAAATGTAATTGTCTTAATAAATTTTTGTTAAGTTTCAACTTTCAAGGGCTTGTTTGTGAATAATTTAATGTTGTAATATTATTGTGTTTTGTTCTTAAAGGACTTTTTTTATCAAGTAAGACGTTTTTTATTTTTTGATTAGTGGTGGGATGTTATCACAACACCAAAACTAATTTAGATGGGTTGCTTGTGGAGAGAAAAAACTCTAATCAAAATATTTATTACTATATTGCGATGGTGAAGAAATTTTGACTATAAGTAGAATTACAAATATATGGGATAACGTATATGCGCGTATCGTGTTAACCCAGATGGCAAATACTGTTCTGATGAACATAGGGACCAAGCTTAAAACACTCCATAGAGATTGGTGAGAATCTTTTTTCTTCGGCAAGGCTTTAGAACAACTCAAATAGCTCCATGAGAAAGAATAAGGCCTAAGGATTAGAGTAATACTGATTGCATTGGTGAATGGAATTAATGACATTTACAAAACTTCCAATAAATTATATATTTAGGGTTTTTTTTGAAGAAAAGTTGCAAAATTTAAAAATATATATATGTTCATGTTACCAAGTTTGTAGACATAAGTAAAGATATTTTAATGAGGCACTCCTTTATATATCCAAGATTTTTATTTTCTACCCTTCTTTCATATTAAGTTTGGTTAATTAAAAGATGACAATCATTTCTCCTTTTTCAAAATCAAAAGTTTTTCATGACAATTAAACTTGTCAATAAATGTGTTCATGGGTCGAGTTATTTGTCAAAGCTCGAAGGTTTATTTACTATTTAGGAGTGTTTGGACAAAAATATTAGGCTCGAAAAATAGCCTAGGGCAAAAAACAAATGAGACCTATTTTAAAAATGGGTTGGACTTTGGTTTGAACATTTAAGGTTTGAGTATAGCTCGTTTTTCAATTATATAATACAGATTATGTATGTTAGATCATATAAAAAATAAATATATAATATTGCATTGTAAATATTAAAAAATGTTATTTAGCTATAAAAAAACATGTTATTTATATTTTAAACGATAAAAAACATTAAACACTAAAAATTAAATTAAAAAACATTTTAAAAAAACGTTAAACACTCTTCATAGTGATGATCTTTATGCAAAGCAACATACAAACATAACTTATTTGTGAGTGACTGTTCAGTTTGGTTCCTTTTTTATCCTCATGAGAATATAACATTTAAATTGTTATGGAGATGGATGCTATGTTCTGATTTATTATTATCTTGTATGACAGTCTATTGCAAGAATTTAATCATTTGCAAATGATCTGTACCTTTCATTGTCCATAGTATTTGTGAATTTGTGGACACTCAGGTTTTTTTTTTTTTTTTTACTATGGATGCTGAGTTTTAACTTTTTATTGGAGCCTTTTTTCGACAACCAAATAGGTACTACATCCTATTGCTGATTCAATAAATATAAATAACGAAGTGTGGGAAATGTATTTCAAAAATCTTATTCCGAGATTAGTAAAGAAAGGAGATGATGGCAATTGTGGATCTATCTGTTTGTGTCATGGGCTTGAACTTTAGCCTAGCAAATCGCACAGCCTTAGGCTCGGGATTTATTTCCTTATATGCTTAAGTCAGCCTTTAAACACTCAAAAGGAGAATATAAATTCCACAAAGGCATTAAAACTAAAAGCTTAAAAGAAATTAAAACAGAAAAGAAGAACACAAAGAGAATAGAGAGGAACCTCAAATGTATTTCTCAACTGTTTGATGATGCAAATGAGGTTAAGGAGGCTTTTATTTATAGTTGAATTCTTTATACATCAATGGTTTAGATTAAATCTAATGGATGGCTAGGATTTACGCTTATCTACCAAATCTAAAATCCTAGATAAATTTAAACTTTAGTAATTTTATCTCTATCTAGTTTTAAATAAGCTAGAGTAGTTTTATTAACTGTATCTCTAAGCTTCTAGAAACTGAGCTTTCTAAAATTCTTCAAAGATTGGCCTTAGGTGGGTCAAGTTGTTTCATATAACTTGTGTTTTTGGGTTTGGTCTAATTAGTGCGGCTTGTCACATTCTCCCCTACTTGTTATCGCGACACCCTCGTCGCGTCTTTCGAACGAAACTGCTCAATCTTATCTTATGATTGCCACAATGCCTCAGTTGGTTCCCAATTCGCTTCACTATCGGGTAGTCTTTTCCACTGGACAAAGTACTCATGCCTTAGCTTGTGACTTTTCTATCGTACCACTCGATCTGCAAGAATGCATTGTATATCTCTGTCATAAGAGGCCTTCACTCCTACTAGTACGCGTTACGACTTGCCTCGGTCTGGATTCTTTTGATCCTCATGGAATGGCTTGAGCATGCTAACATGGAAAATGGGGTGTACCTTTAGCTTTGCCTGTAACTCAAGTTTGTAGGTCATTTTGCCTACTCGTTTTAGAACTCTAGAAGGACCCTCGTATCTCCGCACAAGCCTTTTATGCATGCCTAGGTTTCGTAGCACCAAGTGTAGTTTGACAAGGACTAAGTTTCTAACTTGAAACTATACATCCTTTCATTTTTTTTATCTGTCAATTTCTTGGTATGCTTTCTTGCCTTGTGTAGACAAGATTTGGCTAAGTCAGTTTGCTCTTGACCAGCCTTGGCAAACTTGTAAACTGCTAGATTTGGTCTCGTATAGCCTGTTACAATAGCACTAAGTGTGAGTGGCCGTTGCCTTGTTGCTCTCTTGAACGGACTCTGGTTTGTGGCCTTGCTTCGCTGCAAGTTTTAACAAAACTGGACTATATCCAACAACTTTGGCCAGTCACGCTGCGTGGCATTCACATAGTGCCTGAGATATACCTCTAGTAAAGCATTCATTCTTTTAGTTTGCCTATCTATTTGGGGATGCACACTGATGGAGAAGTTCAAATTTGATCCCAACAACTTGAACAATCCTATCTAGAACTGTCCTATAAATTGCCCATCTCGATCACTAACTATAGTCTGCGGTACTCCCAGTACTTCACCATATTTTTTAGGAACAATCAAGCTATTTCCTTTGCAAGCCACTCCTTGGTTGCGGGAATAAAAGTCCTGTATTTGGAAAATCTATCCACCACTACCATAATGCTCCCAAACCCATCCATCTAGGGCAGTCCAACTATGAAATCCATGGCGACACTCTCCCATGGTTGCTCCGGTATGGACAATGGCTGCAATGGTCTAGCTGGTGTTCTCTGCCCAACCTTGTCTTATTGACACACAAGGCAAGTTTTACATATGCCTTAACGTCATCGCCCATATGTGGCTAATAGTAACGATCCTTTAAGAGTGCTAACGTACGATGTATACCGAGATGGCCATCCCATCTCGAATCATAGCACTTTTACATGATCTCCTTGCGTAACTTCTCATACTGAGGCACATAAAGGCAGTGTCTTTTGGTGTAGAGTAAGTTTCCCTCAACCCAAAATCGTCTCGTCTTTCCTTTTTTGGCATTCTCCATAAGGGTTTTGGCTATGGGATCATGGGACACCCCTTTTTTTGATGCGTTCCAATAGTGAACTTTCAAGGCGACTAATGGCTGTAAGATCTACTTTTTGACTCAGCGCATTAGCTATGGGGTTAGCTTTCATTGGCTTGTACTCTATGATCAAATCAAACTCTATTAGGAAAACCTGCCAACATGCCTGTTTGGGGAATAACTTTTTCTAGGTTGGAAAATAAATATTTGCAACATTATCCGTAAAGACAACAAACTTGGACCCCAATAGGTAATCTCTTTATGCACGCAAACAATGCACCACTGTGGTCATCTCTTTTTCCTGGATCGTATACTTCTTCTCAGTTTCATTAAGCTTATGACTTTTGAATGCCACAAGATGTCCTTCTTGCATTAACACTCCTCCAATCGAAAAGTCTGATGCATCCATATTAACCTCAGATGGTTTACTATGATCCGGCAAGGCAAGAATGGGCTCCTTCGTCATGGCACGCTTCAACTGATCAAAGGCGAGTTAGCACTCAAGGCTTCAATCTCACACTTTTTCCTTCTTAAGTAAGTCTGTCAATGGCGTGGTGATGCTAAAGTAGCCTTTGACAAGTTTGTCAATCCAAGGAATGACTACAACCTTGGTTGGTGGCTCCCAATCAAATATGGCTTGAACCTTACTTCCATATATTCAGATCTTGCATCCTTCCATAATGTGGCCTGGGAATGACATCTCGCGTTGGGCAAATGAACACTTTTCTTATTTCACATAGAGCTCATGCACTTGCAAAACTTGGAACATTTTCCTGAAGTGCCCCACATGCTTTTTAAGTGACTTACTATAAATCACAATGTCGTCAAGGTAAACAACTACAAAACAATCTAGAAAAGGTTGAAGTACCTTGTTCATTAAAGTGCAAAAGGTCGTTGGAGCATTAGTCAGACCAAAAGGCATCACTAAGAACTCGTACGAGCTGTAGTGCGTCACATATGCTGTCTTTGGTTGATCTCCCTCAGCTATTCTTACTTGATAGTACCCTGATCGCAAGTTAAGCTTGGTGAACCATCTTGACTCTCTAAGCTGATCAAATAAGTCTACAATGATCGGGATTAGGTACTTGTTTTTCATAATGAGCTTATTGAGTGCTTGATAGTCTATGCACAACCTCAAAGACTTATCATGCTTCAGCTAAAACAAAATCAATGCACCAAACGGGGCTTTGGATGATCTATTGTACTAGCATCCAAAAGCTCCTTCAACTGTTTCCATAACTCCTCTAACTCTGGTGGTTATATTCAGTACGGGGCCTCAACTGGTGGTTTAGCACTGGGCACCATCTCAATCTTGTGATCCACCCTTTCTATTAGGTGGTAGCCTCTTTGGCAGCTCTGTAGGCATCATATCCTTAAAAGATTACAGCACTTTTAGCACTTCCAAGGGAGTCTCGTCTGTAGGTTTCTGAGGCTCATCGATCTTTAAAGCTACCAAGTAGGTGACTTTTTCTCTATGCATTCCTTTAGCAAGCTGGATTGTCGACAGCACCTCGGCTTTGACACCTATCTCTTGATTCATCGCACAATGCATTGATAACGAGCATCTAAGATATATATGCAATTGGCAAATGGTATAAGAAGAGCATTAATTTGGTTAAGGAAATTTAAGCCAACCACACAATCATAGTCATCAAATGTTATAACCTCGATGGTTTACTTGCCTTTCCAGTCTTTAATTTGTAAGTCCACCGTTTTTGCGACACTCATGGTTGGGACCTCTTTTGAGTTGACTGTCTTGATCTACTTGATTGTTTTATCAACTTTGAGATTAAGATTTTTGCAGCCTCCTTGGATATGAACAAATCTAATACTCTTGTGTCAACTAGAGCATTTATTTTATTGGCTGCAATAGAGACATCCATGAACATCGGCCCTTTTCATTTTTGACATCTCTTTGCCTTGATAGAACTCATGGTCTAGCCTTTAGGGTTTCCTTTTCTAGCTTATCATCTTCCTTGTTGATGGAGGAGAGCTTAGTTTGTTTTGGGCAATCTCGCATCCGGTGCAGACCATCACATAAGAAACGTTTTACTGGCTCATTGTCTTTCTTTTTATCCAATGACTTGTTGAAGGCGGCTTTCCGTTGTTAGTTTTGGACTTTAGATCTTTATCTCCCCTACCATTGCCCTTGCCCTTGGAATTAAAAGACTTAGACTTGTCCGACTTCTTTATACCAAGCTCGATCAAGGATTTCACTATGCTCATGGCTTTAGTCAAGTCCTGGACACCTCTTCCTGTAACTCTTGCTTAGCCCAAGGTTTGAGTTCATCTATGAATGAGCAAAATGCCTTCTTTTTGCCTAAATCTGAAATCTAGAGCATGAGTTCGCTAAAGTATTGAACATACTCTCAAATTGTGCCTTATTACGTAAGTTGTAACTTTACACGCGCATCATCCTCAACATGCTCAGGGTATAGTTGCTGTCTAAACTCCGTTTGGAACACTTCCCAATTTTCAATGGCAGTACTTCCACACTTTTCATCGTTGCATGGACGACGCCATCATAAAAGAGCCACATCGGTAAAATACATGAATGCAGTATTTACCTTAGTAGCATCATCCTCGATGCCCATTGCTCAATAGTATTGTTCCATCCCCCACAAAAGTTGTACACATCTTTCGCAGATTTAGTTCCCTTGAACTTCTTTAGCTTGGGGATCTTCATCCTGTGCTTAGATGTCACGGCTAACACACTACCCCTAATAGTTGCTTTATATGATGAGAGCTCCCTTATGAGCTCTTCTATTTGCTTTTTCATGACCTCCATCACAACTTCGAGGGCATTGTTCTTCTGAGTGAGAATGTCTATAATTGAGTTGAGAGCATCTTGCATTTCCCTCTTAAACTTCTCCCCCACGAAGTCTAGTTCTTCAATACTGCTCTTCACAACCTTAAGGTTTTCCCGCATATCTCTAATAGTCACCTTGAGCTTGGCCACCCTACCATCTATGTCGACAGAACATCCCTCGAACTGTTGGCTTTCCTTTCTCTCCGACGAGTCTTTAGGACCTCTTGTGTTTGGTTTTCTGCCTGAGATGCCATCTCTACTATCAGTACCTTCACGAGTCATGAGTTCAAACTTTAGCCTAGCAAATTGCAGGATCTTAGGCTTGGGATTTACTTCTTTGTATGCCTAAGTTAGCTTTTAAACACTCGAAAAGAGAATCTAAATTCCTTAAAAGCACTGAAGCTAAAACCTTAACACAAACTAAAGTAGAAAAGAAGAACACAAAGAGAACAGAGAGGAATGCTCAAATGTATTTCTCAAGTGTTTGATAATACGAAGGAGGCTCGGGAGGCCTTTATTTATCGTTGAATTTCCTATACACTAATGGCTCAGATTAGATCTAATGGATGGTTAGGATTTGCACTTATTTACAAAATCTAGAATCCTAGATAAATTTAAACTTTAGTAACTCTATCACTATCTTGTTTTAAATAAGCTGGAGTAGTTATTTTTAACTGTATATCCAAGCTTCTACAAATGGGCTTTTTAAAATTCTCTAAGGATTGGGCTTATTTTGTTGGGCCAAGTTGTTTTATGTAACTTGTTTTTTTGAGCTTGGGTTGATTAGTGCGACCTATCACATTTTCCTCCACTTGTTCTCGCGACCCTTTCATCATGTCCTCCGAATGGAACTGCTCAATCTTATCTTGGAACTGTCACAATGCCTCGGTTGGTTCCCAACTCGCCTCACTATTGGGTAGTCCTTTCCACCGGATAAAGTACTCATGCCTTGGCTTGCGACTTTTCTGTCATACAACTTGATCTGCAAGAATGCATTGTATATCTCTGTCATAAGAGGCTTTTACTCTTTTGACTGATTACCCTCTTCCCAAAAGACATGCCTGATAGGATGTGCAGCGCACCCGCTTATATACTTAAGCACCTTCCCTTTTTTATCCGATGTGGGATTAACTCACCTTGCTTACTTTTTTAGAGTGGTTGGCGTGATGTTCTCCCCTCCCCAATCTCGTGATGCCCCTGTCATGAGCTTCTCCACCATTTCTACATACCTAGCCTCTGGGGTGTTTAGCATGGAGTCACAGTTGGTCTACTCTGCCTATCCACCCGTTGGGGTGCTCGGCGTGAAATCGAATGGTCAAAGGTTGGCTTTGATACCAGCTTGTCACATGCCATTATCTTCTTCCCAAAAAACATGTCTAATGGCATGTGCAACGTACATGCTTATATGCCCAAAGACTTTTCTTTTCGTATCTGATGTGGGAATAACACATCCTATTTACTTCTTTAGAGCGCTTGGTGTGACATTTATAGGTAAATAATTTTAACTAATGTCTTTATTTGGATGGACATCACATTAGCTTGAATGGCTCACCTGCTGTTGGTGGTTAATTGTGTTGGCTTTCACACATACCCATAATATGTACTTTACATGCTCTAGTATAAAATGGTGATTGACAGGCAGTTTTAGTAAATGTTGTGAATTCTTTTATCTTATTTCCCTTACTATGTACTTTTAGTTTAGATTTATTATGTGCAGGATGTCTATCATTGTTAACATGTTTGCTGAACATTAGCTAGCAGATTAGGCTGCAAAAGTTAAGTAAATTTTGGAAGAGTTATTTCATCCTTGGTATTTGAATGGGGTTAAGCCTTTCTA
Organism: Adansonia rubrostipa; assembly: GCA_038381775.1. NCBI lineage: Eukaryota > Viridiplantae > Streptophyta > Magnoliopsida > Malvales > Malvaceae > Adansonia > Adansonia rubrostipa. Next base: position 8,172,193 of record JBBYHM010000020.1, on the reverse strand, counting down.
AATGCTGATAACTTATGGTCACCGGATGCCTAATGGTAGACGGGTACATGTGCCAAGGCAAAAAATCATCTACACTTATAGTCTAGAACATGTTCTAGCACTCAGGGTACTTTGTAACTATGTTACACTGACTCGAGTATGCGTGTAGATACGGTTATGTGTTTGGCATGGGTATGTTCAATTTTTTCAAGTTTTTTCATGCATTTAGAGGGTCTTTAGAGGGTCATATCTTCATACGTATGTTTAGATGCATGTGGGACGCGAAGACTTAAAGAAAAATGAAAAGGTAGAGCAACATAGCTTTGTAAGACACTTTTTGTTTCTTTGACTTGCTTGAATGTGATAGCAAGGCGGTATGCTAATTCACCTGCCGAAATAGTCTTCTTGGTTCATTACAAGCAATATAGGGCACCAATTCATGAGAGTTTGATATCATGGTAACATGCTCTTTTAGTAAGTATAAGTCCATTATTATAGGAAAAAGTTACTCCATTTGTATTTTCTCAGTGTGAACCAAATTTAATGAAATCGATGATGAGTTAGTGATGGTTACTGCCTTTTGATCCACATATAATCGGATTTTTCTTGTGTAAAAAGTAATTGCATTGTTGTTTTATTGTAATCTATACTTTATAATAGATACCCATGCCAACCATTTATGCTACAATTTTACGACCTTCATGGGTCTCACTTGAAATCTTAGAGAGGGAATGTTGGTTGTCTAAGATTTTTGTCGTTTACATGATTGCCTATTGTTCAGATTGCCTACCCGATAGTTGTACTCTTAACAACTTGATGTTCTCGGAACTGCCAGATGCTTAAACATTAATGTTTTATCGCACACTCTTTCGAAAAGAATTCATTACGGCAAATTTGTGGCAGAATGTAAATTCCAAGCATATCCAGATGCCTACAGAGTTGCCATTAGAGAACAGCTATCATTTCTTAGTTTCATTCCAAGTACAGTTTATTGAAGCATCTGTTGAGCCATGTTTCATTTATTTGGTCTTGAATTTTTGCAGGACAGGAAATGGTTAATGGAGTTGCTAACACATCCCTCGATCGAAGAGTCGATCAAGAAAAGAGTAGAATTGGTAGCCCGAACTTATGGGCTAGTAGTGCCAGCTAATACAAGCAAAGATGGCGTCGATTCGGTTTGCAAAATAAACCCAAGCTTGGTAGCAGACTTGTATGATGACCGGATCATGCCATTGACAAAGGAAGTCCAAGTGAATACTTTTTGAGGAGGTTGGATGGATTGGAATGAATTTTGAGAGAGACTTTTCATTATTTATAGTGAAATAGAATTCTTGTGAAGGGGGAAAGGTTTCAAGTTATGTGGAGAAAAATAATTGCTTAAGGGTAGTTGTAAGTTGATCAAGAAAAAAAAGATAAAAGAAAAAAAAAAACCTCAGTTGAACTTTTTACTTTTTTTACCCTAATTTTTTTCTCCATATGACTTTTTTTTTTCAAACTATTTTTGTATTCGAGTGAATTTTGGATATATGTATAACACGAATATGTTTAACTTTTCAAAAAAATTTATATATTTAGAGAATTATATCTTATGTATGTGTTTGAATGTGTCGGAGATAAATATCATACAAAATTTTTCTAAAAAAAAAATTAAAAAGTTTAAATAACATGGACTATACCTATATGATCATGATTATGGAAAACCAATGTTCATGAACAAGGAATCCAAGATTATGTTCAATTTTGCGACAAAATTGTAAAGAAATGAGGGCTAAGCTTAGTGGCCCTTTGGGCTTCAGTTAATTCTGTGTTAACTTGCGTAAGTTTTTCTCTTGTTATATTCTTTTTAACTTTGCCAAGCACTACTTCATTTATCTAAGGTGATTAGTTATGTATTATGTTTATATATTTATACATATTATAATAGTGTTTAATTTATCTATTTATATAAATTTTGATATGTTAATAATTTTTATTACATAAATTTTGATACGTTTGTAATTTGTATCATATGCATATTATTTTTCATGCTGTATTGTGTTTTTCTATCATGTTTTAATTGTTGTACATTGAAAACCCTCAAGATCTAGCAACTGCCTTGCCCAAAAATATTTCTCAGAATGAAATGGATCTAATAATTGATTTATTTGTATTATTTTTTATTATTATTTTAAAAATATTATGTATGTTATATAAATTTTGATACATCGATAATTTTTTTATATTAATTTTGACATATTTACGT